>LOEQ01002108.1:178268-189590 GCA_001685075.1 Bramus lutescens | reverse complement strand
AACTTATAGAGATCTCTATGTGATTTTCTTTGGGACTTGCTGGCTGTGGGGTACTGGCAGGACAGAAACCTCAACAAGCAGGCCCCATTCATGTTACAGCACTCAACCTTCTTAATGCTGTGACCCTTTAATACAATTCCTTATATTTGGTGACTCCAAACCATAAAATTATTTTTGTTGCTACTGCATAACTGTACTTTTGCTACTGTTATTAATCATACTGTAGATATTTTTGGAGATATAGGTTTGCCTAAAGCGGTCATGACTCACAGGTTGAGAACCACTGGCCTACAGTTTGCGTTTACTGAAGGCTATCTTCATTACTTCCAAATTTCAACAGTTATGAATAAAGTGGGCTATAAACGTAAGTGCATGCACAGGTTTTTATGTGGATGTGAGTTTTCCAGTTAACTTTGTAATTAGCAGATAGTATGATTTCTAGACTGTGTAGGAAGAGTTTCTCTGTTTTGTAAGGACTAGACTAACTTCTTCTGACTTCCCGGCAGCTGCTCCACTTCCTCCTTAGCAGGTGCTGGCAGCATTTAGGGACACCTATTTTGCTAGGTGCTCAGTGGTATCTCATGTTGTTTCAATGTGTGTTTCCTGAAGTGACCATAAATGAACATATATCTATTGGCCTCCTATATATCCTCATTGGTGAAGGAGCTCCAGAAGGTCTTTGGGCATTTTAAAAATTAGGTTGTTTCTTATTGTTAAAGTTTTTATATGTTTTGATAAACTCCTTATTAATTTTTTAACAAGTATTTTCTTGTGGGAAGTTTTAAAATACTGGTTTAATATATGTGATCAGTTTAAAATTTTTCTATTTAACTTCTTAAAGCAGTTTTGTTGGTTTGTTTTATCCTTCAGATCAGCCATCTAATACATCAGCATACACCCGTTCATATTTTTCTACTGTAATCCTCCATTTTCTTTCTTGGGAATTACGTAGCATTTATTCTTTTTTTCTTGATTTAACAATTCAAATTCTGTTTTTCTCTTCCCTTCTCTGAATATGTCTCTATCTTTGCTATGACAATGTCTGTTTGTCTCTCTTTTCCTGTCAATATACTTAGAAGATTGCTATCACAATGGTCTTTTCAAAGAGCCATTAATGGTGCCATTGGCAACTGCATATGTTCAGTGGAATCCAGTAAGATGGGCTGTGTTTTGCTCTTGCTTGCTTGCTGTTTTGGAAAGTTTTGCTTTATTTATTTCCATGTTCTGTTATTCCTGCACAGTAGGCGCTTTGCCTTATCCTCCTGTACTGTTGTAATCACTGTTTAATTCCACCTGATCTGATAATGACGATGACACTTAGATGTTCTGGTTTTCCCTTTGCCTGATATACCTTTAAGTTTAATGATGTCATTTAATTTTAAGTATACCAATGGAAAGAAACAATCACCTGTGTTTTCACTCACATAGTCATTGAAAGCTTACTGAACACAAACTGTAGAAAAGTTTGAATTTTGTGGCCATGAAAGTGTTGCTCTTTTAATATATGACCTTAATACATTTATTTACTATCATAAGTTATATACCATCATATCTCTTGATTTTTATCTTGTGCTACATATTCTTTCTATAGGTCAAAATTTTATTCTCTCGAATGATGTGGAAGTTATTTCCTTTATTTATTTTTACTACTACTGGCTACTTGAAAATTGAAATTGGATTTTTTTCTTTATCAAAATAAAATTGGAATATTTGCTTCCTGTATATAAGATAAAAATGTTCATATTTGTGTTTTCTCATTCTTGTCTTCCACATTATAGGTAGGTGTGATCTCAGATTTTTATATATAAAATATTATTAACTTATTATTGATATCATTAACTTACTTAGTGACCTAGTTTGGATATTTCAGTAGTTTATATAGTTTAAGAGAGAGAGAGAAATTACTGCTCTTTGCCTGCTGGAGTTGGGCTGAGGTGAAACTCTAAGAATACTGTGGAGTTACAATGGGGAGAGAGTTTTACTTTTATTAGTATTAGATTGCATTAAAGAACACAAACATCACATGTGACATTACTTGGCCTTACTACTGGAGGGCTAAAAAGTTTTGCTATTGGTCATTTGACTACTATCAGTAAATCACCAAACTACTATAGACACCTATTGTTTTTACAAAGACTTAGGCAGGAATTGACATTTCCTTTTGAGAATATTAAGAACAAAGAATAACTCTGTGGTATCAATTTAAAAACAAAAAAATGTCGAACATGCTTGTGGGATAAGTGTACTCTAAAGCAAGTTGCATACTAGAATAGTATAGTGTAATGTAAAAATAGGATTTTGAAACTATTTTTAACCTAAACAGAATAGTATGAGACAGTATGTAAATATGAAGGGGCAAATATGCTCCTAAATCCAAGAAATTTGGTTATCTATAGTTAGAGGACATCAATTATTACATGTGTACTGCAGATTCAAATGCAATGAAACCTCTTAAGCCCATGTCATGGTCTAGCTACCAGTAGTGTTTGAAATTTTGCATATTTTTATAATAATAAAAAGTTTAACATCATCTTTGAATGTCAAATATACACAAAACGCAATATTTCTTATAAAACTGCTTCAACTCTTTTTGTTCACTTTTATTGAACTGTACTATCAATATGCGTGTGAGCTTCATTGGACATTTCTTTTTCACAGAACTCATTAAGAATGACCCCAGTCTGGGTTGTGTACTTGTTCTCATTTTGATTGCCATGCAGGCTTTGCTTACTTACACTGAAGGTGGAAAAGGAGAGCTCACAAAAGGAACGACATCGGGCTGTATCAGTCACTGAGCTGAGACATCAGGACCACGATATAACTCCTTTTGTTTATTTGTATATGTGGTGACATCCATTTTTTAGTTATGTCTTATAGTCTCTTTATCTTTGAAGGTTTTCAAGTTTAAAATCTAGCTCTTGTTAAACATCGAAGGCACATTCTTTACTCTCCTTACATTTGCTAGGCTGTCCTAGCTATTGATGCGTGCATCGGGGACAGTGTGCGCATCCTTACATTCCTGAATTGTTTCCTTGTGGAAACAATTGTGGGAAAGTCAGAGGAGTGTTTTTCAAGATGAGGCTATTCTTAGTTCTGTTTGGTTGAAGATCTTGTAGTCCCAGAAGATGTCAAAGACAAAATGTTAGCCATCAACAAACATCTTCTGAATGAGTAGTCACTGAACTCTCCATTCATATTTTTTATAGAAAAAATTGAAATTCTAAGTCCAAGTGACTGGTTCATTAATACAAGGCTTGCAAATGGTTGGGCTTTGAATTGATCTTATGTTTTCTATCATCAGGGCAGCTTTTCCTGGTAAACTTCTCCTTTAAGTAATTGTAAGACAGAAAACTACAACCACGGATGGATAGTATTCTGCAAAGTCTGCTGTTTATTTAGTTTATTCAGTTTTATCAGGATACTCCAGTCATGTGAGGTCTATCTGATATTTACTGTTCCTGTTTATTTTGATTAGACAATTTTTATTTAAAAAGTGTTTTGGTGTTTAAGCTTAAGCAAAATATTAACTAAGAAACATTGAGTAGATTAGAATATATAAACAGGTTATTAGAGTGTTTTTCTATGTGCAACAATCTAGAAAGCATCATAAAAATAAGATAAAGCTTTGTTCTGGGGTGACTTATTCCATTCTTCCCTGAGTTGGTTAAAATCGTAACAATAGAGTGTAGAATGGGCATTGTCTCTTTCTTGGATCTGTTTGGATATATTTATTAAAGTTCTTCTCAGTCTACTTTCCATCAACCCACTCTTCACTCTGTGCCACTGACTTTATATTTTAGCATTTTTGTATGAAAGAGAAAGAACACCTATTGTTTCCTGCTGGTTCTTTTTGAATGCTCAGATTATGCTGAGATACGGTCTCTGATTCTATTCTTGGCTCTAGACGTATCTTAGACAGTGTTCTATTGCTAAGAAGAGAAAACACGGCCATGGCAACTTTTATAAAGGAAAGCATTTAATTGGGGCTTGCTTACAGCTTCAGAGGTGTGCTCCATTCTCATCATGGTGGGGAGCACAGTGACATCTGGCAGACATGGTGATGGAGCAGTAGCTGAGAGTCTACATCTGGATCTACAGACAGCAGAAAGAAAGGGACACTGGGCCCTGCTTAAGCTTTTGAACCCCAAAGCCCATGACAGTGATACCCTTCCTCCAAGGTCACACCTATCCCAACAAAGCTACACCTCTTACTCTTTCTCAAGTAGTGCCACTCCCCGATGAGCCTATGGGGGCCATTCCTATTCAAACCACCACAAGATGTTCCCACTTTTATTTGTAAACTAGAAGGATTCTGTTTTCCCATTGAATATCATCATCTGTCCTGATACTATAACAAATACCTGACACTGGGTAATTTATATTAAAAAAACTAATTTATTTCTTTACATTTCTGGAGACTAGGAAGCAAAAGATCAAGGTGACAATGGGTTTAGTTGTCTGGTGCGGTCTCCTCACATGGTTGAATGTAGCAGATTATGTGAATAATATGGCCTGAAGCCTCTTTACTGGGGCGTTGTCTTCATTCACAGGGAGGATTTTGATGTCATCATAGGAACTTTCCTAGGGAGACATAAAGAATTATCTGCTCACTGCAGTTGAGAAGTGCACCAATAGACTGAACAAAGTAATCCATCCAAGCCCAGTGTACTGAACCAACGAGTTTATTGAGTGTGAGTGGCTCTAAGTCCCTTGAACAAACATTTTGACAATTTTACCACTGAAGAGTCCCAGAATAACTTACAGACATCTTACAACACCAAAGATTCCAAACTGACCTCTCGTTTACCTCAGGCATTCTCTGGGAAGAAGGGGTCTGATAAAGATATCCTGAAGGCATCTGAGTTCTGGGAGTCCCTAAGCCTCCCACTCTCTTTAGGAGGGGATACTAATATATGCAATTAAAAAAAAGAGTCTCCTGACTCAAGATGGCAACAGCACTGGCCAACCCAGAGGAAATGGCCATGCAATACATCCCCAAACGCTTCTTGTATTTGAACAGCAGTGCCCTGTAACTTCTGGCTCTTCAAATCTTTTCACCCTTTTTTGGGAGATCTCTGAGCTTTGTGGCCAGGTTGGGGGCAGGTATAGATACCCTATTTAAGGCTACAAATCTCGCCATCTTGCAGTCTCTAATTCTGAACAGTGTTGTCATAGTTAGGGTTTAAATTGTGATAAAACTTTATTGCCCAAGCAACTTGAGAAGAAAGGGTTTATTTCATAATACTTTATAAGTGCATTATCCAGTAAGATCAAGGCAGGAGCCTGGATGCAGAGGTTTTGGAGCAATGCTACTTACTGGCTCGCTGCTTGGGACTTGCTCAGACAGTCTTTTAATAGGTCCCAGGACCACCAGCCCTTGGGTGGCACAATCCATAATTAACAGGACCCTGAAACATCATTTGTCTGTCAGGAAAATGAACCACAGTTTTGTCCTCAGGCCAATCCTATGGAAATATTTTCTCAATTAAGATTCCTCATTCCCAGATGATCCTAGCTTATATAAAGCCAACATAAAAACAAGCCAGTATAAGTTTGATCACTTGTTGGTCTCTATGTAAATGTTATCCATTCAAAAAGAAATTTCTCTGGAGCTTTTTTGTCTGGCACAAACTGATGAATGCTTGCAGTTGCTCTAATTTGTGGGTGTGAAGAAACATATTTAGAGAACAATTTGATAGTCCATTTAGAAACATAATAATAGTATGTTTTCCCTTACGGCCTGTGATTTATCCGAGCACAGGTTCTTGAACCAGAACATAATGCTGGTTATGGGTTTCGACTCCTGAGTGGACCTTAAATACATTAAGAATGTGATTGGTTACTCAGATAATATTTGTGCCACTACTGAACCAGGGGGGCTCTTTGTCTTGTTGCAAGTTATTGTGGAGTTTACAGATGAACAAAACTGTTGATTGTACTGACACAAGCTCATAAAAATTGCCCTTACATTCATAGAGATTTTTCTGGACCTCACAGCCAAGTTACTAATATACATTGAGATTACTCAAGACTCAGCCTGACATGCTATTGTGTACTTAGCTTGCTTATTTTACCTGCCTTTAGAACCCACCCTTACTTGCTTTAGCTCTTTCATGTAATCTGCTTTTACAACTTAAACTGATGCACAGCTTTAATCTTAGATGATAAACTCTTACTTGCCCTGATTAAGAGCAGTGCATGTGTGTATGTGTCTTATGGTAACCATTTTATGAAAGCAGCAAACAGACTGAAAGCAGTATTTTATGAAAAATATCCATCATAAATATGGGAAACATCATACAGGTATAACTTGGTAGCTTGTGTTTGCAGTACTATACTTATTACTCCAAGTCCCTTGAGGTCAGCAAGGTAACTTAATTCTATAAAACTTCATGAAAGATTTCTGTAAATAATCCCACATTTCTTCCCTATGTGGCATATCCTGTGCTATTCAACAAATACAAAGAAAGGTCCTTTGTTAGGGATAGTCAGACATGAGGAAGACATTTATGTACAATAGGGACACAGTCAGATTAAGCATACAACAGACAGATTACAGATAGGCCAACAACCACAAATGACAGAGAGACAAGAGACACAGTGAGAGAAGTGGAAAACTCAAACTTGAGTTCATTCTTGGTCATACTAGTCCAAGAGGAAGTTCTGCGTTTTTGTTTCCTTATTTTCACATTAATGCATTTGTTCCTCTGATGTTATCTTTCCTGGATTTAACCAAAAATGTTGAGGCATCACCAACTTTATAACAGCTTGTGTAGTGTTTTCTACACAAGCTAGCTGTGTAAGAAAGAAGCTTACGTGGAGAAGCTTATTTCTTCATGTCTTGTGACCAAATTGTGTAGTGTCTTCAAGATCTTACTCTAATGTTCTCCTGGTCAACCAAGATCATCTTGTGTTATACTGTAGATATCTCTGGTATCCTGCACCTGGCACTAAGGACATACATTTTACTACCCTTATATTATGTTAGACTATAGGGAACACATAGAATAAAAAAAAACCCTACAACATAACAAGATACCCTTTAGAAATTTCATACAGTTAAGTAACAGATTTGTTTATTTTCCATCATGTAACTTTAGATCCAAGGTCAATGCCTGGAAGAGTCAGAGTTCAAAACCTGTCCAAGGTACCTTTGTAATGTACTCCTCAGACTGGGACTAGAGAAATATGTCCTCATGAAATAAAATTGTTTTCAGATTGAGCCCATGTGCCAAACTGCTTTCTCTAGAAATTGTTCTCTCCCATTTTCTTGCCTAATATTATTTAA
The DNA here is from genome assembly GCA_001685075.1 of Bramus lutescens. Lineage (NCBI taxonomy): Eukaryota > Metazoa > Chordata > Mammalia > Rodentia > Cricetidae > Bramus > Bramus lutescens. The sequence continues at coordinate 182,302 of LOEQ01002108.1, read as the reverse complement.
AAATCTCACATATTGATGGACATATAGGGTTTGTACATTTAGCCACTTATTCTTTAAATATTTAAAGGTTTATAATTTTTATTATTTGTGTTTCAAGTTGAATAATCCTAAAAGTTAGGTCTTACAAAAACTATTTTTTTTTACTTATTTTTCAACAATAAAGTAACTATCTTCCTTGACACTTTTCTCCGACTTTGAAGAAATGCTATCATCTCTCTGGGCATCAATTTTCTCACTGGTAAAATGTGGACAGATGTAGGTGGAGTCTGCTTTTTTGTTTTCCAACTGTCCAGACCTGAAATAATCACACAGAAACTGTATTATTACAATACTGCTTGGCCTGTTAGTTCACTCTTCTTATTAGCTAGCTCTTATATCTTAAATTAACCCATTTATATTAATCTGTGTATTGCCACGTGGTTGTGACCTACCATCCAGCATCCAGCATCTGTCTCCTGAAGCTGCTACATGGCTTCGCCATGACTCTGCCTACTCTTTTCACATCTATCTGCTTGGAACTCCAGCCTTGCCCAACTCTGTGCTACAATAGGCTTTTTTATTAACCACTGGAATTCACAGCATACAGAGGGGAGTCCCACATTAGACAGATAAGTACACTATCCACTTCATAAGGTTTCTGTGGTTAATTTCAAAGGCTAATTGTACCAAGTGTTTAGAATTAAGGATTCTAGTGTGTTAATAATGGTAACAGTGCCTGCTTTTAGTGATAAGCCCCCTGATTACAGTAGTTTTTCAATTTATAAGTTTTACTTCATAAAATTCACAATGATGTGGATAAATAGACTGTTCCACATCATCATTCAAGAGCCCAGCCATGTGGGGGTGGTGACAATGGGTGAGACAATTAAAAAATATAATGTTTTGATATTCAGGCATTAATGTAGTATAGCTCACTTCTGTCCACATTATATTGACTAACAACACCATTGTACTGATACTGAGGCAAAGCTGGGAAGAATATAATCTCTATGGGTGGCTATAAATTAACAGTAACTAATTTTTATTGAAAAGGAATGTGAATCTTTGTTGACATCTCAATGTTAGTGCCATGAAAATGTAAAAGGAATGGTTAATAAAGGCTGGGTGCTAGGCATATAATTTACTATACTGCATAATACAATATATGATGCTTTAGATTTATCTGATTCACTTTGCAATTAGGTTGAGAATTCTGAAACATCATATAGCACTATATCATTCACAGAACTCTGTAATCATTGACAGAATCCCTGGACAGTGTTTGCTGTCAAAAAATACTAGGTGCTTAGATACCTATGGATGACATAAGCTTAATAATGAATGATTATCTGATCCAATGGTGGATGGACAATCATAATAACCACTACAATTAAAAGAAAATTACAAATATGTCTTATATTGCCAGAAGCTAAGACTTTTAACTATATAAAGAAAAATAAGCCAACTGGCTGTGGATGGATTGTAGTATTGCTGATTCTGTAATACAAGTTAATGACAGTGTAGTCACTCCTTCAAATTATTATGCAAAGGTTGCCACTGACTTCCAATTTCTTGAGACTCTTTAGGAGATATTCAGTGAAGTTAGATTGTGGTGCTATTTATTAATGATTTTATATTTTAAAATCAATATTCAGAGCTATCAGAATCTGCTTATATTGCCTGAGTGTTCTGCCTCCATTGTATTAATGCCTGCTTTTCTAATTAGGTTGTGTTCAATCTGGTGGTCATGGGATGTTGAATGTAAAGTTCTGTTCTTGTACTATCTGTTTCTTGGGATTCCTGCTAGAGTTACAGAATGTGACTGGGTGCTGTGTAAGGAGACAGAACTTGTGATCCTTTCCCTGAATTTTCCCAGCCTTGAGTCTGCACTTCATAAGAAGGCAGTGCTCTTCCTTTTATAAAGAAGGCAGTGTCTTGGAGGGAAGAGTAGCTCAGGCCATTCTGTTAATTTTGTATCTCCATCGGAAATTTTATATCGTCTCTACTTTATTTCTTTCAATGCCAAGACAAAAGGAGGGTTCCAGATAATAGGAGTATTTTTTTTCTTAATTTGGCTGATTGTGTTTTATTTCATATCTTGGTATCTATCAAGTATATGATACTGGCACCATAGAGAGACTTATGGGTTATTATTGTCCAAACAGCATTAGTCTGATATTAATCCCACGTTTTTTCTGATATCAACATAATCTTAAAGCTATCCAATGATGTGGGAGTCCCCTCTGTGTGCTGTGATTACCAAAATGAATAAAGAAACTGCTTTGGACGTATAGAAAGGCAGAACTTAGGTAAGCAGGAAAAGTTAGGCTGAATGCTGGGAAAAAGAAGAGCAGAGTCAGAGAGAAGCCATGGAGCTGCTGCCAGAGACAGACACTGGGAAATTTACTTGGTAAGCCACAGCCACATGGCAATACACATATTAATAGAAATGGGTTAAATTAATATAAAAGTTAGCCAATAAGAAGCTAGAGCTAATGAGCCAAAATAGTGATTTAATTACTACAGTTTCTATGTGATTATTTCAGGTCTAAGCAGCCGGGAACAAATGAGTAGCTCTTCTTGTAACAATTTAGTAGCAATGTGGCAAACTAAAATCCACTTCAAACTTGTGAGGGCTTGAAAAAAATTCTGGACACAAAAAATACAGTTTAATACAGCTTCTTGCTGTTTGCTGGTGGTGTGCTACAGCTCCTTTAAGAGAGGTTTTCCTGACTCAGCATTAGCAGGAAAAAAGCTGCTCCAGTTTAAAATGCCAGTTTTCTGGGCTGTGCACCCAGCATGACCTCTGACTCTTTCTGGAGGTCGGCTATGGAGCACTTGAATGGGGTTTTGGGGCCCGGGTGCTTGTATGCTTGCTTGGGAAAGTAGCTGTGACCATGTCCACAGCTCAGTGCTTCTCACCAGGGCAGGTGGTGAGATCAGGTCTTCTAGGCCTGCACAAGCAGGAGAGCATGGCACACACAGAGATATTTCCAGGCTGCGCATTGTGCTGCAGGACATGTTTAGCTATTACTCAGATAAAAAGGGTTTATGTGCTGCATGCTCATTCTCAGAGTTAAAATTCTGAGCGTGGCTCCTACCTGGCGGTCCCAGAGCTGGCACCTCCACCAATTTAAAGTGGAGAGAGGTGGAGCCAGCATCCAGAGCAGCTGCCACCAAGCTGCTTACCATTTTAAAAGCTTTTCAAGACAGTAAAGAATTGCAGATAATGCAATAAGGGCAGATTCAGACATAAAAGACCTCTAAATGGGCCACAGTACGTAGAGTTGGGAGAGAGAAGAAAAAGAGTATAGAGAGTTGGAAAAAAAGAGACAGAGTAAGACAGTCATAGATTAAAGGAGTATTAAAAAGTAATGGAGTAAAAACAAGCCACGTAAAGATGGAAAATTCACAGAGTGTCTGGGTTATATATATTATTGTGTTATCTTTGAATTTTTAACTGTGAATGAGCTAAGTACAGAGAGACATTTTGTTGTATGGGCTGCTAAGCTAAACCAGTATGTATATTATAAATGTGTCATGACCTCTATATTTGTCTCTAAGATATGTTGCTTTGGAAAAGATGTTCTTCTCTTGTTTCCACAGAGGGTGAGAAACTGTGGTGTGGTTTGATGGAACAAGACCCCCCCAAAGGTCGCTGTGAACAACCCTAAAAAATACTACACCCAACAATTAGCAGGAAACAGTATAGAGAAAACTATACCCGTATTCCCAAATATTGTCTATAAATGTTTGTTTACATTTAAAGTGGGATATGATATAGATATGAATAATTTGCATTGGTATGGATCTTTGTTTATTGATACAAATTTAAGGTCAATTTTGTTATATGTATGTGTGTTTCTGATCTCGATTAAGGTATTGTGTTTGTGTAGCTCATTTAAAAATGTTATATATAATTAAGAAATATAAGTTAATAGAACTCATCTTTAATAGTAAAGCATGTAGTCATGTTAGTTAGATTTTCTAGATATATAGATATATATTTCAGTTAGAGATGCATTCTTCAAATCTTTCAGAGACCTTCAGAATAT
>LOEQ01002108.1:166508-178048 GCA_001685075.1 Bramus lutescens | reverse complement strand
AGCAAGATGTCTCTGTCAATTCTAGAGTTTTGGAAGTTGTTTACAATGTACTTCCTGTTTACTTAGGTAATATTATATCCTTCTGGAGTCTTTGATGGCGTTGAATCATTTATAGTTATGGTTATAGTTCTCCTTAGTTATGATACAAGATAAAATAGATATAACTGTAATTCTTGCTTGATACCTGTTTCATTATATGTAATTTTACTAGGTTGAAGTTAAAACCTTCCTTTTTATTTAAACGGAAAGGGGGAGGTGATGTGGGAGTCCCCTCTGTGTGCTGTGAATATCATTGGTGAATAAAGAAACTGCTTTGAACCTATAGCAAGAAGAATTTAGGTAGGCAGGTAAAGCTAGGCTAAATTCTGGGAGGAAAAAAGGGTGGAGCCAGGGAGAAGCCATGAAGCTGCAGCCAGAGACAGATGCTGGGAAATTTACCCGGTAAGCCACAGCCATGTGGCAATACACAGATGAATAGAAATGGGTTAAATTAATATAAGAGTTAGCCAATAAGAAGCTAGAGCTTATGGCCCCAGCAGTGATTTAATTAATCCAGTTTCTATGTGATTATTTTGGGTCTAAGTGGCCATGAACAAATGGGCAGCCCTCCTTGCAACAATCCCAACCTTGGAATGATAGATAAGAGTCTAAGGAAAAAAAAACCAAGACTTCACTTTTTTGAATATTCCATTCAAAACAAACATATTTTTCCAGTTGATATTGACTAGAAGCTACATACCATGAGGATGAGAGTGGAGTTTGTTTCTACCCATTGGATAATTAATATTGATTCATTTTGAAAATCTTATAAGTAAATTTCTAAAATTATTTTTGAGACAGGATCACATGTATTACAGGCTGTCCTGTGTTCTAACAGTTCCTTCGTTTGTGTCTTGTTTTCATTGGTTAATGAATAAAGGAACTGCCTTGGCCTAGTTGATAGGGCAGAACTTAGGTAGGCAGGGAAGACAGAANATTGGTTAATGAATAAAGGAACTGCCTTGGCCTAGTTGATAGGGCAGAACTTAGGTAGGCAGGGAAGACAGAACTGAATGCTGAGAGAACAAAAGGCAAAGTAGGAGAAGAATGCCTTGGAGCCGCCAGAGACAGACATACTGAATCTTTCCCAGTAAGCCACTGCCGCATGGCGATATACAGACGAATAGAAATGGGTTAAGTCAAGATGTGAGAGTTAGCCAATAAGAGGCTAGAACTAATGGGCCAAGCAGTGATTTAATTAATACAATTTCTGTATGGTTATTTTGAGGCTAAGCTATCCAAGCAGCCAGGATGAACAAGCAGGCCCTCCTCCAACAGTCCTGGCGCTTGCTATGTAATAGAATGAATGGTCTTGAACTTCTGATCCTCCTGCCTCCACCTTCCATGTTGGGTTTAGAGACATGTACTACTACATTAGTTTATGGAGTACTAGAAATTAAGCCCAGAGTTTTGCATGCAAAGCAAACATTCTACTGACCAGGACACATTCCCTCAAGAATGTTTCTAGGCCAGAAATACTTGATAAAATTTTTATAATTATATAGAACAAAGAATTACAGAGTCTTCTTAAGTTTTCTAACACCAATGCCATTTTTTGTGGTTATTTGACTTTAATATATTCTTACTTATGGTGTGTTTCATGTTTTGCTATGCCTATAGACTCTTTTTTTTCTTTTACAACCCATGCCTTAGAAGTCTGTGCTTGGATTCCATTTTCATTGTGTTACTCAAGAGATATATATTTCATTAAAAATCTGTTGTTTACCACTAACAAATAGGCTATAATTTTCAAACAGCAAAATCAAAACAATGGATTTTTCTGTGTTTGTTAAGTAGATATTGCTTTTTGAGATAGAATGGAAACTATTCTAAATTGTCCCTTCTCTGCATCTGTCAGTTTCTCACTAATTTCCTAGTTCAGATAATTATTCTGTCACTCATGATGGTGACTTTATAATTATCCAAGCAGAAATAAAACAATTGATGGGTCTATTTCACTGTTTTTATCATTACATCTTAGCCAAAAATGATTCAATAAGAGGAATGTTCCATTTGATGTTTTACACTCAACCAGGGAATACAATGCTATATTTTTTCCTATTAACACCAAAAGGCATCTTAAGTAACTCATTGGAAATGCTTGATGCTTATTCTCACTCATGTGACTTTTACCTGAGAACCAGACAGGTGTGTAAAATGTAGATGTTGGGTGGGTAGTCTTAATTGTAAAGATATTTAGGATATTTAGTACCATTGAAATTGTGTCAAAGGGTATATACACTAATGCTTGTTCTGACCCTGCCATTGTAAGCATCAACCCAGCTGCAAACCCATGGACCTATTGTAGGAGGGCTGCTTGTTTGTTCCTGACTTCTCAGACTTGAAATAATCACTCAGAAACTATATTATTTAAATACTGCTTGGTCAATCACCTAAGAACATTTCTATCTAGCTCTTATATCTACTATTTACCAATTTCCATTATTTTATATTTCACCATGAGGCTTGTGGCTTACTGGCAAGGTTCCAGCTAGCAGCTTGTGTCTTTCTCCTCTGATGGCTACATGGCATCTTCCTGACTCTACCTTCTTTCTCCCAGTATACAGTTTAGTTTTCCCTGCCTATCTCTGTTCTATCCTACTATAGGCTCAAAGCAGTTTCTTTATTCATCAACCAATAAAAGCAGCACATATACAGAAGGACTTCCCACATCATCTCCCCTTTTTTGTCAAAATAAAAAAGACAGTTAAGATTATTGCTATCTAGCTCTTACATCTAGTATTAACCAATTTCTATTATTTTATATTTTACCATGAGGCTTGTGATCTACAGGCAAGGTTCCAGCTAGCAGCTCATGTCTTTCCCCTCTGTTGGCTACATGGTATCTCCCTGACTCTGTCTTCTTTCTCCCAGCATTCAGTTTAGTTTTCCCCACCAAACTCTGTTCTGCCCTCCTATAGGCTCAAAGCAGTTTCTTTATTCATCAACCAATAAAAGCAACACATAAGAGCTTCCCACATCAACCTACAGTGGTGTCTTGTCTGCAAGATATGCTGGTGTAATGGTGGCATAAAGCTTGTGGGACTATCCAACCAATATTTGATTTGACTTGAGGCCCATTCCATGACATGGAACCCATACCTGACATGGCTTAGGTAACCAAGAACCTGAGACTAGGTAGCCCAGGAACCTAGGGTAAAACCAAATACTTCTGTTTTTTTAAAAAAATAAAATTTGCCATAAATGACTCCTAATGACATTCTTCTAAACTCATATATCAGTACCTTGTTCAGCTCTCATCAGAGAAGTTTCCCTCTGCATCAGATGGGAACAAATACAGAGACACACAGTCAGATATTGTGCAGAGAGTGAGAGACCGTTGAACACTCAGCTCTATATACAGGATGTCTCTATCAAATTCCTCCTTAATGGATCAGGGAATCCTGCAGAGGAAGATGCAGAAAGCGTGTAAGACCCAGAGGGGATGAAGGATGCCAAGAAATCAAGACCCTCTAAATCAACTGGGTTGACACACAACTGATCTCCCAGAGACTGAAGCAACATATACAAGGGCGTCATGAGTATGAGCTAAAGAGGGTTACCGAGCTGGGAGGAAAAATGACACACATCCCCAAGCTATCTCCAACTGATGCTCACTTGCGAATGAAAATTAGTTTTCTCCAAGACCGTCCCATTGGGGAAGTAAACTACTTTTAAGGACAGTCTGCAAGCCAAGTAGTAGATGACCAACAGAAAATAAATTCAACAGCACCATTGGAGGTTCATTCTTTCATAATGTCTCGTCAGGGCTTTTCCTTTTTTGAAAAAAAAATCTGTGTTTTATTTAACATATAATATATAATATATTTAATGTATACAATATATGTGCTCTTTTCTTCTTTTATCCTGCAGATCCTTTGTGTATATATGGCTTCTAGTTAGTTTTTTTTAATGGGATTCCTGAGTGTGTGAACAAGTAGGTTTCTGAATCTTTATCTTGTTTCTTGTTCTTTTTCTTGGGTTCTTTTCCTTTTGTTTGTTTTGTCCTATACAAATATGATAGTTTTTGTTATATCTTATTATATCATATTTCATTTTTTTATTATTCCTTAGAAGACTGTAAGAAGGGGGTGGATCCAGATGGGAGGAGACATGGAGGGGAACTGGGAAGAGTAGTGGGAGGAGAAACCATAATCAAGATATATTATGCACAAAAATGTATTTTAATAAAAAGAAAAAAGTGAGACTAGATGGATTATTTTTATTATTTGTAAAAATATAAAATATATACTGATAAAAATAATTTAAAAATAGCAAAGTTTCCATATTCATGTAGGTCATGTTTTACTATACACTCTTATAATTAAATATCTTTTAATATAAAACTTTTTGTATGTGTGTATATATATGTGTGTATATAATATGTATGTATACATAGTGTGTGTGTGTGTGTGTGTGTGTGTGTGTGTGTGTGTGTGTAGGCCAATTCATCACCACATTAGTTTTTGAAATGGAATCTGTTAATTGGAAATTTACTGACTCAGGTCTACACACTGGTCAGCAAGTCCCAGAGGTCTTCCAGTAATAGGACACAGGAATACACCCTATCACACCAACTTTCAGGTGGATGCTGGGGATTAAACCCAGATCTTTATGCTTGCATAACATGCACGTTTTCCTACTGAACCATCTTCCATTCTGTACTTGGGTTTTTATAATACAATGATGATGTGGGAGTCCCCTCTGTGCATTGCTTTTATTGGTTAATGAATAAAGAAACTGCCTTGGCCTGTTGATAGGGCAGAACTTAGGTAGGTGGGGAAGACAGAACTGAATGCGGGAAGAAGGAAAGAGTGAGTGAGAAGCCATGAATTTGCCGGAGAGAGATGCTAGGAATTTTACCGGGTAAGCCATTGCCATGTGGTGATATATAGGTTAATAGAAATGGGTTAAATTAATATAAAAGTTTAGCCAATAAGAAGCTAGGACCAAGTAATGTTTTAATTAACACAGTTTCTGTGTGGTTATTTTGGGGCTTTATAATTTTGCCTTTGACTTGCCTTCCATCTTGGCCAAAATAGACATTCAATTTAATATAAAATAATTTAATTAACACCTGTATTAAATTCAAACTTTTGTCAATTAAGTGAATGAGTAGTTGCCTAATATTTCCAAGAGGCTATTTGGAGATCTCATCTAAGTTCATATCAATGGTTTGAGATAACCTTTTGTTATTCTTACCAAACTGCATTCATCTCAAGGTGTTGATCACACAAACACATATTCTCTCTGCCCACCACCTCCACTTCCATCATCTCTTACTGGTTGGTCTTAAAGATCACCTTATAGTTCCTCTAAAAGTTTCTCTAGTCAACCTGAGGAAAGTGAGTTTCACCTTAGAACAAGGCCCTGGGCTGAGTTAGCTAAGAAAAATGCAGGTAACTGCTTCTGGTGGCTAAGATTCTTTTATAATTTAATGGATCATTCCAGTGAATACAATCCACCATCACCCATGTAAGTGGGTCCTGATCAGGTTTATCTGGTTTGGGCTTCCAGTCAGTCTCATGAATAACACCAAAATTCTTAGTTGTGATAGCCCTTTTCTGTCGAGAAAGAGTCTGGATAAGTATGTGTTCTATTTTGCTTTCTTTCTCCATCTCTCTGACCCATCTCAGGATTTCTTGCCAAATGCCTAAGACTTGGATATTACATTATCCATAACTTTTCTCATTGCCTTCCATTAATCCTTATGCTATGTGAACTTGATCTTTCTTTGCCTATTAGGTTAATCAAAACTTTCAATTTTCAATAATAACTCTGGGTTGTCTGTTCCAGGTATCCCCTAAAGCCTCTAGATCTTTAGCCAAATCACAAAATGAATGAAAACCTTTCTACCCTAGCTAATAGCAGAAAAAAATTGTCAGATTGCACTCTAAGCAGATGTGGCCTTTCATCAAAGAATCTTGTGTGGAAGTGAATGGTTGTGAGAGCTAATCAAAGTATTTTGGCTCACAAAGGAAACCAGGGAGTCACCAATATTTAACTGCCACCGTATTTTTAATGTTCAGATAATGATTATAGCTTTAATTAGTATCACTTACCTTTTCTGAATAATATGCCTTATTCTTTATACTTGGCCCTCAATGTAACATTATGAAACAAACACTTCTTTCATCATTTCTTTATATTTGAATCCATAAGGTTTCGATATTTTCAGTGACTCACCTAGAGTCAGAAAAAGGCAGGTTGCAGTAGCTATCCATAGATGTTCTTTAAATGCCAAATCTTATTATTCTACTACCCAAAGAACTACCATCTCCCTCAGGAGGAGTAGTAACTGTCCATAGGTAGGCAAAGACATTACTCTCGCCCCTTTCTGTTGAGTTGTAGTTTACTTGTGTCCATTTCTGCCCTGGAAGCACAAGATGAATGAGTAGTTTCTGTGTACCTTTACTTCCCAGATTGAGATAATCAACCCATCCTTTAAGTGATTTCCCAATGTGTCCTAACTGATGGGGCCTTAGGAAAGCTACTAACTCATTTACACCATTGAACAGACCTTTGAAGATATTTTCCTGACCCAACAGGTTCTGAAAAATGAAGTTAAAAACTTTCTGAAGGAAGAACCTGCATTTTAATGACCTTCTGAGCTGCTCTTTCCCAAGTGATTCATACCTTTGTTCCTTGATAAAAGTAAATTTGACTCAAATGCCAATGTTTAAGTTAGAATTTTTTTCAAAGATCACTTTCACTATTCTTTTTTTTTCAGAAATAGGCTGTAATTTTGACATTGGGTCTTTTTAGCTATATCGACAAACCCCAAATCTATATAAATACATTTTAATCATCTGAAAGTAAAATTACTTCATGAATCAGTCTGACAAAAAACAAGGGACATCAACACTACCTAAGCTAATAATTAGATCATCTCTACTTTGAATGCTTCTTCTTACATTTTTCAATATAGTAACATTATTACAACTGACCCCCAAATACCATCCATTTTCACTAAGGAAAGAAGTGCTTAGATAACTCTTTTCTTTGGCTAGAAAAGACTCTCCAGAGCTTCTGCAAACTCATTAACACATCAAGCTTTGAAGTTTCAGATCTGGTGGAATTTCTATGCTGAGGCAAAATAAAGAGACCTGATGCCAGATTTCTTCTCAAGTAGTTATCTCTCTTGGTTAGAAAATGCTACTAACAAAGCCATTTATTCCTCCTGGTGTAATGTAAAATGTTTGATTTACAAACTATTGGTTGAACCCTTAACCCCAGCTTGTAAATGTTTTGAGTGTTTACAGGAGACAAAACAGGGATGGTTGAAATATGGCATTCACAGAGCTTTTTGTGTTGGTTGTGGTTGGTATCACTAGAGAAAAATGAATGGTTCCAATTCCCTTTCATATTCTAAAAATCCCATTCTTTTTAGTCAAATCAAATTGGCCTGTTAAAAAGTAAGAGTAGGGGCTCTATTTGTTTCACCCAAAAATATCAATTGTGGAGATCAAATAGGTAAGATATGTAAGTTTTTAAAATTACCCTATTCTTGGATGACTCTAGCTTGTGTCAAATAGACAAAAACAAACCAAACCAACAAACAAAAATCTAGCCAGCACACTCCATTACCAACACTCAACCTTGGCATTTTGGCATTGAATTAGTTCTAAAAACAACCTTGAGTGGGTGTGAAACTTTATGCACACATGATATTGGCTTGGTTTTACCTTCTGAACAGTTTAACATCTCTGCTCTAGGATAAGCTCTAGCACTTGATATTTATAGAATAAATAAACAAATACAAATAAAACTTATCTACACAAGAGTGTTTCACATTACTGACCTTCTCAGAGTTCCATTTTCTTTAGCTTCAAAACCAAGACATTGATATAATGCCTGTAGGGTACTATAAGGCATAAGAAGAAGGTAGGTAAAAACTCCTAGCTGAATGTTACATGTATGTAATGCATGACAGTTTTTCTCATTCTTCTACTTAAAGAAAAGGAAAAGTAGATGGTGCTATTTCTACTACTTAGACAATGTACTATTGTTAACCATCTTTGTATGTAATGTTTCAGATCATCCAGTGGGAGGTCTCAGTTGTATCTGGAGACTGATGGTCATCATTCCATAGCAGTAATATAACCTAGGCTTTGGTAATGGTCTGAAAAATACAGCTTGGTTCTCCAGCCTCTGTCCATGTGCTCTTCCTGCAATCATAGGTTCAATCTTTAAATAAATATTTTAAAATATATATGCTATTTTCTAAACTATAATATGCTTCAATTTTGCTCCAGCATCATCCCTTCTATCCTTTGCCTAACAGTTACATTTGATGAGGGCTTAGAGGAGTCCCTGTTCCCTGGGGCTTGCAATATGTCAAGTGGTTTTTTTGTTGTTGTGGTTTTTTTCTTGTATTTGCTGAGTGGGTGCCACAGAGGACATAGTTTTTAACTTTATTTCTCCCTTCAGTATAGATTTAGGGTGATGAGAGACAGAGAATATTCATCAGGGGGAAAGCTCCTTATAAAATGCAGACGGGACAGTGTGAGGTGGGAAGAGTAAGGATTTTCATTTGTGCACAGGGTGTCTGCCAGTGTCAGCTGGAAGAAATTGCTGCCGTAAACCTTTCTTCCCATCTCTGCTAGGCAGCACAAAGCATTTGAATACCAAACATCCGTTCTCTGACCTTAAGAATAGTCTTCCAATTTGTTACAGGGATTTCTGGGAAGTCAGTGTGTCTATGTGTGTCTAGAAATGTTATCATGAAGTCTGATTCCCTGTACCCAGGAAGATTGTGCCATCGAATGAATACCTGAGTTTCCCATCTGTATTATCCTACCTAAAGTTTTCTTGACCCTTGTCTGGAAAAGCTAATTATGAAAACCTCTGTTTTTCTATTTGAGTATTATTTTTCACCTTTAAATTTTTTTTTAAATTTCAACCAAAGGAAATGCTAATTTCATTGGATTGTAGCCACCATGGTGGGGGCCTTTAGAATCCATTGATCACTGGTCAAATGGCCTCGTTAATTTTCCGTGTCATATAGGTCTCTGGGTGCACTGATCTTGATATTATTGACGCTAGGTACAATACCTTTCTAAGATATTAATGCAGTTAGAACAGGTCATTGTGTGCAACAATTTGAATTTTATAAATACAGTCAGAGTGGGAAAGAGAAGGAATAAACGGGAACTATGGATGAAGAGCCAGGTTTGCCAAGGGCTGTGTTGATAACACGATCATTTGAACGTATTTTTCTAATATGAGGCCTAAGAGATATTGAAAAAGGGGAATGAAGGGGGAAGAAAACGTTGGGAACAGAGGGAAATGATCTTCAGAATATCAATTCTACCAGCAAGGCAACCAGGGAAGAGAAAGGCTGAATGAACACACAATTTTGGCTTGCTGCACAAAATGCAATCAAAGAAAAGGGAAGAATAATCGGTGGTAATGATGGTAATTTGTTTTCTAGTTCAAAGATAATTGACCCTCACAGAAGACATAATTATGCTATATTACAGAGATAAAAAGAGAGACAAAGGCGGAGGCCCAGAGTGGTGACAAACATGACATAATATCCCATGATTATGATGCTTTTAAAACCACAATATTTGGATATTAGCCTTTCAGCCTACAAAAGCGAGAACAGCAGACAACCAAGCTGGTTCTTATCTCGCTTGTCAGATTCATGATTTGTTTTTCTTTCTTTTTCCTTCCTCTCTCTTCTCCATCTAGGTTTCTCCTAACAGCTGCCAGAACTGGAATTGAATATGCTATAGAGGGTGTAGGAAAGGGGGACAAAATATCAGCCTTTTTGGATGAGAAGGATGGATGAGAATTCACCCCTTACCTCTTGACTTTTCATCCATAGCAGCAGGGGGATTCGGAACTTGTCTGAAAACTCCCAAGCTCTAAGCCGAGATTTATCTCAGCTGAGCGTTTCCCAGAGTGTGTTTTATGAGGCAGCATGTGAGACGATTTTAGACTGTGTGGACAAGCTTTTATTATTGTAGCAATTATCGATATATTTTAGTGAACACTGAAAATGTTATTCATCCTTTAAATCTCTGCTATCTGACTGGCATTTGTTTCAGGATGAAAGCAAGTGAAAACAGTGAGACAGTGTATAAGACCATACAACACAGATGAATAGTTGGACAAATGGTGTGTGACTGTGGTTCAAACGACAACAGCATCTCAAGAATTGTTGACATTTATGAAATGATGTCTCAGAATCATCCTTTCTTTCATCTTACAGCTCTGTCCCACCACTACTCCATGATGAGATTATGAGAGCTAGATGTGGTAGCAGTTTAGGTGTATTGCCAGAGTTAGGCATTTGGTACTCTATATTGGTCACACCAGTGTGAGTTCCAGTCATCTCTAACTTCTCACATCTGGACTTGAATCATGTCACAAATCAACTACTGACTGTATATAAGGATAGCCAGAGATGCTACTGAAGACCCATGATGTAACAAGAATGCTCAATTTTGGTGCGCGTGTGTGTGTAAATGCTATAGTGAGAGAGGAGAGGATGATGTTAGGCTACTTGGGAAAGGTGATTATGCCTCCATGCAGAAGAATGTGCCCCCTTCAACCAAAACTGTGTCTGCCAGTTAAAACACACAGAGCCCGTTTAAAGAAGTTCAGTCTTCCCAGTCAGTTCTCATTACACAACCTCCTCTATCACACATGGAGAAACCCATCTTTGTCCTGATCTACAGCTCAATACATCACCTTCGTAATTCTCTCACTTGTTTTGGAGAGTTGATGCCCAACTACTCTTGTTCTTTCTATTGAACTCATAAAAATGTCTCTATTTGGTTGAAAACTGAAGCTGACATCTAAAACTATTTTCTCAGGATGCAGGGAGACCTGCTTTTTCTTTGTACAGGAAGGCTTGCCAAATTTAGAAGAAAAAAGATCTTACTGAGAAGGAGAACCTTGGAAGTAAACAGGAACGTGGATACAGATCATGCTTAGATATCACTATTTTTCCATGTAGACTTTAAAAATGCTCTTTAAAAAATTAGAGTCTTTTTATTTATAATTATTTTTTTCTGTTTTAGAAATTCCATTTCTCCCTCCTAGCATCTTTGTACACCTTGACGCTAAGCCACAAAACAGTACTCTTTTGTATACCTTTTTTTTGGGGGGGGTCATTATTCTTAGCCCTTAAAATTTTAAAAACAAAACCAGTTATGGTGTTATAACCCCTAATCACAGTTCATGGAAAGGAAAAGCAGGCAGATCTTTGTGGGTTCAATGCCAGCCTAATCTATATACAGTTCTAGGTTAGCTCATGTGGCATAGTGTCACCTGGTCTCAAAAAGAATGAATTAATGAATGAAACTGAATAACTCAAACTCTCTCTGATTTCTTAGGCTTTTAGTATCATACTCTGCAAACCTAAAGATTTTAAAGCGACCTGGCACTATTTTAAGAGTGCATTCAGAACCTCCCTCTGTAGTATTGAGGGGAGTGGGCCTGCTTTCGTCTGGCCGGCTCCCGCACGGCTAGCTTATACCCCGAAATAA
>LOEQ01002108.1:134546-154923 GCA_001685075.1 Bramus lutescens | reverse complement strand
AGTGTGGCTATGGGACAAGGCCAGTTCAGGCACCCTCTCCTCTACTGCCCAAGGTGTCCAAGGGGATGTCCCCAGCTGAGCCCAGCTTTTTACATGGGTGCTGGGGATTTGAATTCAGGTCCTCATATATGCACAAGTACTCTTACCCAATGAGCCTGTGTGGGGCCCTTTTTTTCCTCATGATCTGTTGGCCACCAACCCATATAGACAAAGGGGCAGGCAATGCATTGTTCGCAACCTGTGAAATGACAGAAATAGCCTTCTGGGAGGCTGATTCAGTGAGACAGCTTTCTTCCAGCATAAAGGAGATATATAGGATTGGGAACACTAACTGGGGAATCACCTAGATTGCATTGAACAGCATGCTCCTAATATAAGCTTCCTAGCGCAAGTCTTAGTCATCATCTGTGGAAGCATGGTCCTATCGGGACGCTCCTAGCACAATGTCTAATTATCATGTGGGCAGCAGTGGGCGAGCTTCTGCAGAGAACTGTGTCAAGGGTCATATTAGAGATAAATCAGGCATCTGGACCTAGAGGAAGTCTACAAATAAGGTCAGGTAGTGAACAGGATGCCTTCTGCCAGGGAGAATGAGTCCTTTCTGTTGCTGAGCTCAGAGAGAGCTGCCAGGCTATATGGTAGACTGCAACCTCTGATCAGCAGGGCCTCCCAGCAACCCTGCATTGAGTTTCCAGTCCTTATCTATGATACCTCTGGACGTCTCCATTGTTGCTACCTTTGTCCAAGCCCCAGTCTCTCCCCTGGTTTAATGAAGCATCCTTCAAATAATGCATGCCCATTTTCTATGAAAGTTAAACGTTAGCACATCAGCCAGACAACTTCTTCTACCTATTTAGACTAATTTCCCCAGTGTCTTCTATTCTCACTACCTTAAAATCTAAACCTTGGCACAGTCATTCATGTTAATTTTCTTCTAGATTGTACAGATAGTAGTATGATAACATGGTGACCAGTCACATTGCTTCAGTTTCATTTCAAAGTCTTTGATTTAGCAGAAATTTCAACCTGATGTTGCCATTGCCTTACCTGCCATTGTCAATCTTACATCTCATGTTTTGCTGTCTTATATCTACGGTACCATGAGATCCAGCCCATCCACTCTTCAGCACCACTGGCTGAGACATACTCCATTTGGTGACTCAGCTTACTGCTGGAGTTATAGAAAGTACATTTTCTTCCCAATTCGGTTACACATAATTATTAGCCAGTAATTTATTCCTTTAGTGGATTACTTTTTAGCCAGAGTTTGTTTCCAGATAGATTTTCATCTGCCTAAAGTAGGACTTGCCTTTCTGGCTCTCAGTCAATGAGCATTAGAGAAATATAGACCTGTTTGAATATGATTATGAGCAAATTGCATTACAATGTAATTTTACTGAGTCATAGGCACCATGCAATTTCCATTCAAAGCCCACAATGTTGTTTGTTTCAACCTTTCCAATTATCTCTATTGTGAATCATCCATGTGTACATTAGAGAATTGATTTTGCTACAAAAATAGTCTTTCAAGAGTGACATAGACAGTGGCAATCTCTCATATTCTGATCTCTAGAAGAAACTATTTTCTATTCCTTGTATTGAGATAATACATAGATAATATAGACAATAGATAATATACTCTGCATTTTCTACATAAAAGATATCTTATTCAGCATCAAGTTCCGTGTAGGTGCTACAGGCTGAGCACACTTCAGAACAGGAGCTATTTTTAGGGTACCACCAGTTATCATGTGGCTTTTGACTGATACTGGGGTTAAATGGGCTCCCTGGGGGCTTCAAATTCTTGTGTCCTATATGTGAGGCATTGCAAACAAAGCAAGAAAATTTATTAAGGAAAGGAGGAGCGGATGGAAGCAAAAAGACAGTTCAGTATCTTAGAATACTCCCAGTGTTCAAAGAGTTTTGTCTCATTTGAATAACATGGACTTTTTCTCGTGCATGCTCTGTCTGTTACATGTGATTCTACATGTAAGTTCATTTGTGGTATGTCTCATAAACATCTTGACTCTCTAGTGGGGGAGAGCCTTTATGCCTGTGCTATTGGACAGATTATTTTGCTTCCTGACTGGTGAAAGTAGAAAGGGTGGGATTTGAGGAAGGGGTGTCTCAGGGTATTTTTCATATGCTAATCTGAAGGCTTTGTGCAATGCCTTCCATACATCGCTCTCCGTCCTTTTGGTCTCCATGTGGCACAACTGTGCTATTTAGACAAAGGCATCATTCTTTTAAGGAAAACTGCATTATATCATCAGGTTCCATGGCTGGATGAGAGGAACATGGATCATTCCAGACTTGCATTCCCTCTTTGGACGGGAAGCTTTGGGCAGTGAATGACGTGCACAGTAGTTCATGGTATCTGTAGATTTGAAAGGCATTTACCTCTGCCCCCAAGGACCTCAGCACTGTTGATATTTTTCATTTATTCTTTGTAGCCAGAGAAAGGACCAGAATTCATGGAAAATTCATGGTAAATACTTACTGAGAATGAAGAGCCCAACTTAGAAATATTAAGATACCATAGTATAGAAATGAATGCATGTGTTTTCAACAATTTTTTTTCTGGCTGGTGGGCTTAGGGGGAATCTAAAATAGAAGGAAAACAGAAAGCAGTGTGTGTGTGTGTGTGTGTGTGTGTGTGTGTGTATGTGTGTGTTGTGGAGAAGTATCCAAGTATTTTTGCTCTATGAATCAAATTGCAAGTGGATTTATTTTTCAAATATTGACAGTATATAATTGTATAAGTTCAGTGAAGATTTTGTTAGCTCTCTGATTACCTTCGGACATATGTATATATATTTCCTTACAGATGATAGCATTCTTTGAAGTATGAATGATAAATCATGCTTTAATTTCTGACATCTATTCAGCTGCTTTGTGTGTGTCTCTGTGGAGAAGCAGTTAATCTTGTTAGAGGTAGAACAGACCATCTATTTGAATTTTACTGTATTCTTAAAACACTACACTCACCTAATGCAGGATGAATCCTTGTTTGTCAATTACGTGCGAAGAGATGTCATTGCAACAAAGTCAGTGTCTCAGAATAGAAATCAACTACTTATTCTTTCAAACACTTCCATTTAGTGAGAATAAGGACAGGTTTCTGAGTAGCTTTATCTGTTATTTATCATCCTTCTTTTCAAAATTGAAACGCACCAGTAACTTTGCCAGAATATCAACGACTTCCTAGTGGACACAGCACCTGTTCAACCCAGCTTGTCTCCTATAAGATTCGTGGCAACCATAGAAATGCTGCTTTGTGTAATTGAACAAGAGTCTCTGCTTCTGTGCTTTAACACCTAGTGGGTAATTTTGTACCAAGGCAACACTTTTGAAAAATATTTTTACTATTTATTTATTTATTCATGTGTGTGTATGCATATGTGTTCACATGCATGTCTGTCATGGCAAATGTTTGGTGGCCAGAGGATAACTTGTGGGGGTCCGTTGTCTTCTTCCACTATATAGGTCTTATGGGTTATATTCAGAACATTTGACTTAGTAGCAAATACTTTTGCCTAGCAAATGAACCATATTACCACCCATGAGGCAATACTTTATACCCACAAATAACTGAGTTAGGCAAGAATAAGTCAGTACTCTTCCTAGAGGATAGACGCTGTCTCTATCAATGAACAATTTTAGCTTAAAAATCTTTCTAAATATATCCATTAGAGATCTATTTTACATGAAAGGTTTCTACCCAAACTCATCTGTTTCTGTGGCATCAGACTTGTATCATGGGCTGGGTTTTCCAGGGCATCCCCGTAAATAGGGTAATACCTGTATAGATCTATTTCCATTCTGGTGTCTGCTTGTTGGATACCTAGCATAAGAACCAATAATGACATTTCCTTAGTGGCACATTCCAAGAATTATTATAAAAAATATGGCTAGGTGCCAATTACCTCAAATAGAGCAGAGTGTTGGGAACACTCCTAGTGAGACTGGCCTTTTCATAGTTTAACCTCATATCTTTTTGCCCCACCCCCAAGTCATAGATGTGCTCTGGAAAACCCCATCTGCCACATCTGTGTGCTGAGACCTCTTATTCATTGATCCATGTATCATGCTTAAACTAATCTTGTGAACTCCTTAACTCTAAACCATCACAAACTCTTAATCTTGTCTATGACTCCAACTTCAAGTGCAGCCTGAGTTTAGCCCCAGGGCCCATGGAATCTCTACTCAATGGTAACAGCTGTCAATGGGGGATTTAATTTGATCCTTTAAATTGGGAAACTTCACTAACGTCTTTACCATAGTCTAAAGGGATTACTATGTTCTCGGCACCATGCTGATTGTTAAGCATGCCTTATTTCTATCAATTCTTACAGTG
The DNA here is from genome assembly GCA_001685075.1 of Bramus lutescens. NCBI lineage: Eukaryota > Metazoa > Chordata > Mammalia > Rodentia > Cricetidae > Bramus > Bramus lutescens. The sequence continues at coordinate 150,566 of LOEQ01002108.1, read as the reverse complement.
GTCCTATCAGGTAAATATAATCACTGCCTTATTTTACAGATAATTTGAAAGCTACTATTTATCAGAGGTCTCACAATGGATTGTGGAACTAAGAAAAATAATATTGGAAGTTCTGCTCTTGCTTTTAATTTTATAACTTTTTTCTTCATAATTCAAAGCTGAGTAATTCATTCAATTGTGGAAATCCTGAGTATTTCACATCTATAAGAATTTATATCCTTGATTTTATATAGTTTTGTCATGTTACATATTGTATTATTTAGTTTGTATTATAATACTACAAGGTAGACATTTTCTTTGTATTATTTACTTCATTATAATAAAATACAGAAAAATGTAAGTGGTATGGAACAATATAGTTCATTAATTTTCATAGTTCTGTAGACTGACAATTGGGTGATTCTTTTCCTGGACTAATCTAGTATCACGTATAGCCATTGACATGTTATGGCTACATAAGGGCTATAGGTTTCTAAAGAGGTCTCTGTCATCTTTCTGGATATTTATGGAGAGTTGTAGACTGAAACTCTTTAGATATCATATCTGTGGTCTCTCAACATTTACTAGAATAAACTGACTATATTGTAGCTCGACGGACTCAGGATTTTAGGATAGGGAAAGTGGATATAGGCATCCGAAAGCTTGATACTTCCTATGTCCTCCAGCTCTGAGGAGAAGAGAAGCACTGCCACATGACAACATGTCACTGTAACATTGCATTTCAAAGCAGAACAACAGAATTAAAATCAAGCTTGGTGATGGCCTCCTTTCTCCTCCTCCTATTCTACTGTGTTCCTGATCATGATGGTTAATCTTGACTGCCAGCTAAGTGGACTTGAAAGACACCTAAAAGACTGGCAAGGAATATCTTTGTGTATATGTGAGAACATTACCAGGGGATGAATAGCTCAAAAGAGATCTGCTCTAATCAGTTGGTTGACCAATTGATGGACTCAAAATTCGAATCATTTTTTTAAAATTAAATCACTGCTTTGCCTATTAGCTCCAACCTCGTAGTGGCTAGCTTTTACATCTTAATTTAACCCATTTTAATTATTTTATATATTACCATGAATCTCATTGCCTACCGTCAAGGTTCTAGCATGTCTGTCTCTGGTGGCTCCATGGCTTCTCTCTGACTCTGCCTCCTTTCTCCCTGCATTCAGTTTAGTTTTCCCCACTTAGCTCTGTTCCACCATATCAGGCCAAACCAGTATCTTTATTCATTAACCAATAAAAGCAACATATATACAGAAGAACTTCCTACATCAGCCCAAGAAGGAGGAAGCTAAGCACATATCTGTTGATTCATTAACTTCTGCCAAGAATGTTGGACACCTAAAAAGTGAGTTTGGTCTCAGGTTTCTCATGATGTGAGTTCATTCAGTTGAGTGATGTTTATTAGATACTGATAATGTCCAAGGCTTTGTTGTTGGTGGTTGGAACACAGGTTCATTGTAGAGGTTTAGACCATAAGGTGGTGCTGTATAGACTTGGATCCAACTGTCAGACAAGCCATTATCTGGCATTCACACAATGACTGTGGGAGCAGACAAATGTTAGACAACCAAACAGCATCAAATGAATGGATTATTGAGATGCGGTGGAAACTGAGAATGAGAAAGAAGTGATCCACTTCTTCCATCTCTAGAGAATATTGCCCTTAGCTCTTTCTTGTCTTGAGTCTGCTTGCTGGTTGCCAAAATTTAAACATCTGTGTTCTTCTACACCCTCCCTGCCATATCAGACAGATTGAAACTTCTGAAATTATGACTTGAACTAGGACCCACCTTTTTAATGTCAAGGACTTTGTCACAGTGACAAGATAAGGAGCAAGGCAGTGGAACCTTCTGCTCCATAGTGTTATTAGAACTGGTAGAAGCTGATGACCGGAAAGCAGTCTACAAGTTTGACTGTGTCATATAATGTCACAATTCTCTCAGTTGGTGCTTTAAGAGAGTTTTTACAAGGACAAGGCATAGGGTTATACCCAATGAAGCAATGAGATTGGATCTTGATAACGGATGCTCTGATCACTAGTTTATTGCTCTTTTAACCATATCATGACAAATCTGTGGCACTTGTGATGCCGCTGTTCCATATGCATGTCTTGTAGGCAGCAGCAACTGAGTAAGTTTGAAGTTCAAAATGAAACTGATACGAAGTCCCTGTAATGACCCATATTGTCTTTTGAGGAAATAAACAGTAAAAGTCATTGATCATTTCCTTCTGATGGAATGGGACCATCTTTGCTTAATTCAAGTCCTTAAAGAACTTAAAGGTTACTTGATAGTCAAAGTCATTCCATTTCTCTCTCAAATTAGAGGTTTCCTGTCCTGGTTGTCATGACCAGGTACAATTAAGGACTACTAGACCATTGTTCTACAAATCATTTCCTGACTGAGCCTCTCATTTCACTTGTATTCTTTCTCTCTCATTTTTCTTTCCTATTTCTCTGTCTCTCTCAACAGCATAATTAACACATCTTGCATTTGGAAATGAAATCCTGCAGAGAGCACTATTATACTGCAAATAATGAATGCACCCAGACTGTAGTAAAGTTGCTATGTGGAATTAGTAATGTAATGCTCTACACATCTGCAATGGATACCTTAGAAGGAGCGATTGTTGAGCTTGCTCCACGATTCCTACAGCCGGGGTGAGTGCTAATCAAAGCAGTTGTTTAATACAATCCCAGCTTCATCTCACTGCAGTAATGAATGTAGACATTAGAAGGGTGTCCACCATTTTCCAGAATGCAAAGGGATACATTTCCACAGAGTTTCAGAGATTTGTTTGTACCCTGTACCTGCTGAGTTCAAACAACTCAGGGATACTGTGATTATCAAGGTGTGTAAAAGGAAATTAGAAATATGCTTTCTTCAGAAAATTCATCCAAATGAAATGGGCCAAGTGTGCATTTGTGTAAAAACTGGGTCAAGTTAATCATGTAATCTCAGTTATTTCACAAAATTATTTTTACTACATAATTTTCTGAGTCAACATAAAATTTACCTTTCTCATGAATTTTTAAAGATATGAGACTCAAAATGATTTCTATAATCATATTTTCTCCTTGTGTCTAGAAATCCATGTTCCTAAAAAATAAAGAATGAAAAAGAATAAAATCAACAGAAATAACAAAATTCCATCCAAGCCTCTATCAATAATGTATTAGAGCCTAATAATTATGGTTGGATTCTTTAAGATGACCAGAGTAATGCAAACACTATTAGCAACACTGTCCATAGAAGATGGGAGTATCTGTCTCTGCATGTCTTTAGAAAACCCATGGCCTCTTGATATGGTCCAAAACAACCCAAGGTAGATGTTCTACCTTATCTATATTCTCATATAACTTTATATGCAGAGGGATGAAAGAGAGAAAGAAACCTTTAATTTTAAGCTCACACATAATACATTATTTTTATTCTTGGTTATGAACAAATTTATTTAAAATGAAAATTGTAAAACTGTTTCACAACTGCTTAGAAGGAAGTCTTTGTGGCACACATGCACAAGCAATCAGTCATTTACTAATTGTAGGCCATGTAGTTCAATGTGTGGCTGTCGAATTCACCACACCCACTGAATCAACTCCTAAAAATCCCCCCATAATTAATTTGATTTTTCAATCCAGGTGAGTTTATCAGATAGCAGTTAGCCATGAAGTACTTATATAGTTATTTGTTCTCTTTCATTCCTCCATCTAATGCATCTTGTCTTCTTAAAAAAAGGAATAATAAATGCACCTAATTTTGTCAAATCAATAGTAACACACATGTATATTCACACAGACACAGAGTTATTGTAATGTTTTAGCAATGAATTTCATACATATATATGGCAAAATGAAAAGAAAAAATTAGTAAAACAAAATGTCAATCATCTAATTGGTAAATAAATAATTAGGCATTGTGACAATACAGTTGCCAGAGAAAATGGAAAGCATTGCTCTATTTATACTATGAAAATTTCATAGTATCCGAAGAAATGCTCCAAAAATGCATCTCCAAGAAATTTTCAACCTGTATAATTCACAATAGTAGACCTAGACAGGGTTATAGAAGATCACATATTGAATATAAGACATAGTAAAGCAAGCCAAATTTATCTTCACATTATGTGGCTGATACAATTCACATACAACCATACATTCTTGAAGGTCTTTGAAGCCACAGGTGCTTTATTCTTCCATTCTTCCACCTAGCCATCATGCGTGGCTCCATTATTCAGTGTGTGTGTCTGTGTGATGCTCAACTCTAATTGTCAACATATTTTTTATAAAAAGGATTTATTTTTATATTTATAAGTCTTTGCCTACATGTATGTATGTGTACCACATTTGTGATTGTTGCCTGCAGAGGCCAAAGATAGCATTAGATTCCCTAAAACCTGAGTTATTATGGTTGTGATCTGCAATGTGTATACTGAGATAACATGGGTTCCCTTCAAGAGCAACAAGTATCCTTAGCTACTGAAGAATCTCTTCGCTCCCTCTTTTTGTCAACTTGATACAACCTAGATTGACCTAGGACATGAATTGCAGTGAGAAATTGTGTACATTGAGTTGACCTATGGGTGTGTCTGTGGGGTACTGTCTCAATTCAATTAACTGATATGGGAAGACCTAGCTCACTGTGGGTGGCACCAGTCACCAGGCAGGAGATCCTGAACTCTCCGAGAGTGGAGAGATCATGAACAAGCAACACATGCTATCATTTGTCTCTGCCCTCGGCTGTGGGTATGATGTGACTAGCTGTCTTGAGTTTCTGTCTTGGCTATCCTGCAGTAATGGACTGGAATTTTAAGCCAAATGAGCCAGTTTTCTTCTAAGTTGTTTTGTGTAAGAGCATTTCATCCCAGCAACAAACATGAACTAAAACAGTTCATATACTTTTGTCTACCTGTTTGTTTGTTTTGAGACGTACTAGACTTGCCTCAAACACAGAGATTCACCTGCCTCCGCCTCTCAAGTGTGGCATTAAAGGCACGTGCTACCACACATGGTATCAGTTTCCATTCTTAAATATGGATTATACTGTAAGAACCCAGAACTTTATGTGTTACCTTTCACAGAGGTAACCTCCATTGACACACTTGTTTGAATATACTAATGCTCCTCTCCTTACCACAGGGACCAACACCATTGACACACTTGATCAAATAGACTAATACTCCCTTCTTTTTTAACCAAAGCAACAGACTCCCTCACCCCTGAGAGATAGCATGAAAATAATATCAAGTAGATTACAATGTGTTATCCTATGTTCAGATCTTCTTATGACCTTGTTCAGACAAGAAGATGTGAATTTAGTGTTTGAAGAGTGAGAAGCTCTTAGTTTTCTTTCTTGCCTTGCTTCTACAGCATCTTTTGGCTTCTGCTTGGCATGCTTCATAATGCACCTGTGTAGAATATGGCCAATTTAATAGGAAAGGTGAAACATGAGCATAATTAGGGAGAAGAGGGAAAACCATTTAAAATATTTTCAAATTATGAGCCTCAGAATCTCACTCTCTAATTCAAAGCAAGAGCTTGTAGATGACAGTGTGAACATTCCTGCTCACACTGTGTCTGATGGCTGTGAGAACATGTCTGCTCACACTGTCTCTGATAGTTGTGTGAACATGTTTGTTCACACTGTCACTAATGCCTGTATGAACATGTCTGCTCACAGTCCCTGATGCCGGTGTGAACATGTCTGCTCACTCTTTGATGGTTCTGTGAACATGCCTGCTCACCTTGTCTCTGATGGCTGTGTGAACATGTCTGCTCACATTGTCATTGACGCCCTTGTAAATGTGTCTGCTCACGCTGTCACTCATGCTGGTGTGAACATGTCTACACACACTGTGATGGCTCTGTGTACATGTCTGCTCACAGTCACTGATGCCTGTCTGAACATGTTTGCTCACACTGTCTCTGATGGCTGTATGAATATGTCTGCTCACTCTGTGATGGTTCTGTGAACATGTTTGCTAACACTGTCTCTGATAGCTCTGTGACCATGACTGTTCCTACTGTCTCTGATGCTGGTGTGAACATGTTTGCTCACACTATCTCTGATTACATTGTGAACATGTCTGCTCACACTGTGATGGCTCTGTGAACATGTCTGCTCACACTATCTCTAATGCCCTTGCTCTTTTATTTGGGCAAGCAGAAGATTAGGTTTTTAGTCTGAATGTTACAAGGGCATGGCTGATGTACAGGAACGGCCTTAGTCTACATGACTATGTAAGCTCAAAGTTCCACTTTCTTTCCCATCTCTGAGGAATACCCTTTCTTCTGTAAGCATGTCTTCTTAGAGGGTAATATTTTTTTCTCCAAGTTCTTGTCTTTTTAGTTTGTTGTGTAACACACAGAGCATAACCGGTGACCATGGGTGGGGAGACCGTCATCAGAGAGTCTACTATATGAGAGACTTTTCAAAGAAAATTATATCATTTGCAGAAAAGTAGATATCAACAGAGACAAATTATTAAGCAAATGAAGTAAATCACACAAAGACATGTGGCAGGTTTTCATTCTTTGTGAGATCCTGTATTTTAGACAGATAGTTAACAATCACACACATATGTATAGAAGGCATGAAGTAGATGCAAAGGCATTTCTGGAAAGAAAAGGAAACTAATGAGTATGGAGGGGGAGAATTAGGGGAACAATGTATCTCTAACATTTAATACTTCCATGAAAGTGTCCTTGTGCAAGCCAGTACACATTACAATGAGAATTAAAACTTACCAATTGCTTTAAAAAAGGACTTACATGGTTACTGGCACAAAGGACCACCTGAATCATTCATTCTGAATAAATTTCTGGTCTAACTTTTAGAGGGATATATTAATGTTTTACACTAATTTCAAGGACACCCTGTAAGAGTACATAACAAAACAAAACCTCTGAGAGCAAATATGTCCAATGATACTTTTAAAAGCAAGGGTATTTGTTGTTTCAGCAACCATTCTGGATTCTCTTTGGAAATATTTCCAATAGGTCAGTAGGTATAAACATTAATCAACTAAATGAACCTATACACATATATCCATAAGAAATTCATGCAGCTGGGTGGCGGTGGTGCACACCTTTTATCCCAGCACCCGGGAGGCAGAGGCAGGCGGATCTCTGTGAGTTTGAGGCCAGCCTGGTCTACAAGAGCTAGCTCCCAGGACAGGCTCCAAAGCTACAGAGAAACCTTGTCTTGAAAAATCAAAAAAAATCATGCAAGAATGTAAATGTGTTGTGAAACAGTAATTGCAGTATGTATTATTACTCTTCAGACAGATAGCTCTCATGTTGTAATTAACTTTTGAGATTGCCAGAATTTACATGATGCTGGATATTTGAAAGAACAAGGGAATTTATCTCAGACTTGCATGTGAACGACATCACATCAGTGTCTGCCCATCTGTAGAGAAGGCCTCAGGTCACATGAAATCCCTCTGGCTGGGAATGCATTCAGAAGATCTCACATGAATAGACAGGAAGCAAGAGAATTGAATTTTACCTTAACCTGCTTGAGTAAAAACCATTTGTGTTAGAATTGTCACACTGCACAGTTTTAGATTGGATCTCCTGAAAGGGTGATTACATCAAGACCTAGAATGCCTCTCCTGAGCTAAATCTTCTAAAGGACCTGCAATCTGGCATTATACTGGTAATCTGTGACCAAGCTTATGACTTCTAGGAAATAAATCAAACCGTGCCTAACCCACAGCACGTCTACAATGAGAAAGAAATGCTTACTTTTGATATTAATATGATAAAATTCCTTCACCAACGCAGGAACATCTGCAAAACTTTAAAACACATGGAATTTGAAGTTAAACACAAAACATTCCATGCTGAATTGCTTCATGAGTATAAAGTTGCAAGGCGAAAGTAATCTATATTGTGCATGCTGTATTAGAAGCCAGCCACACATGGGGCAGCTGCAGGTGGAGATGAGGAGGCATCTATGAGACTAGAAGGTAGTCTTAATCATTGGATTCTCTTCTGTCTCAAAACCTTTGGGATCGCCTCAGATTGCTGCTGCTTCTAGAGCTTTGGGAGGAGCCAAGACCCTCCACTCTGTGCTCCACTCTGGTAAATAGAAAATATAAAGCAAGTAGGTGCCCTCTACTGCATCATTTCATGGCGAGTAAGTTGGTCGATTGCTTTGAGTACTACATGTTGGGAGTCCTTTAATGACTTGGCAGCAAATCAAAGCCACAGGATAGGGAGTCAATGCAGGCAGTGTAGAAAACGAAAACACAGTAGTCCAGCTCTCAGGATTTTACACTCTTTGCCCTTTTGTCTATGCCTTTTAGTGTGAGGGTGCTTTGGATCGTCACTGCGGATTGACTTCAATCTGTGTGAAAATGTTCAACAAGGTGCGAACAGGCAGGCATAATGGCCAACAGAATGATTGGCATCTTCAGATGGTAGTAAATGTGTGCCTGATTGGGAGATGGTAAGCGCAGGTTTAAGCTCAGGTCTTCCCTGCTCCCTTTTACTGTCTTCATTCTCCAGTGCCAAGGCACTCTGCAGCTACAGTCCTCTTGCTGATGGCTTTCCTTCCACCCATCTCATCATAAACACTGGGCCTTTCTCTTCCAATTGCAGTCCTGCACAGCATCATTCAGTACTGCTCAGCAGTCTTATATCTCAAATGTTTTGGTCCTGGTTCTTACTAGGATGTCTTTAGTACCAGAGCGGCTTGCAAACCGGTAAGTTTTGAAAAGATAATCTGTGAATGAAGAGCTTAACTTTAAAGAACCCCCATTTCCTCGACTTTGAAAGGGGTAAATAACGTCGATCTGAAATGATTTAACGGTTGATACATCGAGAGTGGTAGCCTGGAGCTTGTCAGACTGGAAAGCATATGAAAAGTGGGCCGCATCTCATTATTTCTAAGATGTGATTTCCTTTCAGCCACTGATTGTATCTTCTCTGAAGTACAGATACAATTTTTAATTAAGAGAATGTCATAGATTAATAATCTGCATTTTCTCTTTTTAGCTATACATATGTAATTGGTACACATTAGCTTTGATGAAATATGGAGGTTCTTTTTGGTCCCCATTGAGAATAGTTGTATCTTTGATAGTTCTAAATTTTAACCTACATAGATAGATATGTAATGATGTTATTTAAGAAAAATCACACTTAATAAAATAACTATGAAGTAAAATTATTCTAAAGTAATAACATAAATGTAGCCTTTCTATCAGTGCATGCATCTTCACCTTGACAGTGGTTCTGTGACCGAATTTTATATTTTCAGAGATACTTATGACACAAAAGTTAAGTAATTTGTACACAATACACAGTAAGTTATAAAGATAAAATCCCTATTGACCAAGAGAGTAGTATGTAAATATGAAAATACAAAAAAGATCTTCAAAATAAATGGTTATAAATACACACATATTTAAAACTTATTTCAAGAGCAATTATTAGCAAAATTGAAATACCACCATAGTGGAGAAAATGACAAGCACCTCCTGGCAGTATGTTTTTGATGTGGGAGTTCCCTCTATTGGCTGTGAGTTTTTTTTTTTAACCTTTGGCTAATAAAGAAACTGTTTCAGTCAATGGGTTAGCAGAACAAAACCAAGTGGGAAATCCAAACAGAGATATAAAGAGATGTACTAGGAAGCTGCTTGTTTGTTCCCAGCTGCCTAGACTAAAAATAACCACTCAGAAACTATAATATTGAAATCACTGTTTGGCCAATGACTTAAGCATATTTCTGGCTTACTCTTATAGCTTAAATTAACCTATTTCTATTAATTTATATTTACCATGAGGCTCGTGGCCTACCGAGAAAGTTCCAGTGCATCTGTCTCTGGAGGTGGCTACATGGTAGCTCTCTTAACTTCTTTCTCCCAGCATTCCATGTAGTTTTCCCTGCCTAGCTCTGTTCTGCTCTGCTATTAGCTTAAAGTAATTTCTTTATCCATTAACCAATAAAAGCAACACATATACAGAAGGAATTTCCACATGGGAGAGAAAAAAGGTGGAGTCAGAGAGGCACCATGTAGCTGCGAAAGGAGAAAGATGCCAGACCCTATCAGTAGGTCAAAACCTCCTGGTGATCCTTAGCTTAATAGAAACGGGTTAATTTAAGATAAAAGAGCTAGCTAGAAAGACACCTAAGCCATTGGCTGAAACAGCTTCTTTAATAACCAATGTTAATAAAACATATTCATATCATGCAGAGGGGAATCTCACATCATGTTTTGTAAAGAAAAAGTTACATCTTGATATTTGTGTTATGTTTAAAAGGAGAAAATAAATTGTAGTTCTTGTGTAGATTTCAAAGTTGAAAGAATCAACATCACATGGCTAGCTTTCATTCCCTGAATATTAAAGGAGACGTGAATTGTTTGGCTTGGAAATTATATAGGGGAAGTCATGAAATACAGAAAACTGGCATTTTAGAATTAGAAGAAACTAAGACTATTAAAGGAAGCCAGGGATTAAATGCAGGCCATAAAATATTATGTGCTTTTAAGTGGGCATGAATGACCTCAACAATACATCACAGCAATGACTTTTAATGTGGTAATTTGTACACAGTTTTTATATAGGCCAATAGCATCTCCCCAAACCACAACTCCACAGATGCACTTTTATGCAAATCAAACAAATATGGAAATTCAGCTAGGTACAAAGTAAATCTACAGTGACAGTAATTATTATGGGCCATCCAACCATTTGCATACTGTTACAGATGTGCAAACTCTTTAATTTAAAACTATGATAAAGAAAATAAAAATGAGATATAATCATAATCATAAATAAATAGCATGTATATGTAAAAACTGGAAAGCATTTCTGAGAGACTTCTAGAAAGAAATGGAACTATTGAAAGTCAACTTAATAGACAGCACATTTGAAAATGATGGAAGTGTAAACATAAATCAGCACTTCCGAATGATTAGTATTTTTTTGACAAGCTATGAAGGTTGGCCTCAAGCTTGCAATTCTTGTGCCTTGGCTTTGCATGTGCTGGGATTATAGGCATGTGCCACTGCATCTGACTCCAATTTTTTTCTAAAAAACTCATTAAAAATTTAAATTAAAAAATACATAGAGAAGCCACTTTCTAGGTGAAAGGTGAGATAGTCCTTTGGGATTCCTGCTTTATGAAAGAATCTGCTAGACATTCTGCAGGACACAGAAGAAAGTGACTAACTGTTTCTGGTAGTTTCTGTTTCATGGAAGAGTCTGCCAGATACTATGGGCATTTAGGCTGAAGATGGATGCTCCAGTGTTACAAAAGAACTTTAGGTGACTGTCCAGGCAGCAAGATGTCTCTGTCAATTCTAGAGTTTTCAAGTTGCTTACAATGCTCTTACTGTTTACTTAGGTAATATTATATCCTTCAGGAGTCTTCGATGGAGTTGAAAATAGATAGTTTTCCTTAGCTATGATAAAAGATAAAGTAGATATAAATATTTTAACTATAATTCTTGCTTGATACTTGTTTGTTATATGTAATTTTACTATGTTTAAGTTAAAACCTTCCTTTTTATTTAGACAGAAAAGGAGAGGTGATGTGGGAGTCCCCTCTGTGTTATGTGAATACTATTGGTTAGTACAGAAGTTGCCTATTGCAATGCAGAATAGGTCAAGGCATGAATTCCAAGCAGGCAGAGGAGGAAGAGTAGGCAGAGTCAGAAGGACACCACGTAGTCACCACAGGAGACAGATGCACTGGAATCTTGCCGGGAAACCACAAGCCTCATGGTAAATTATATAATAGAAATGGGTTAATTTAAGATGTAAAAGCTAGCTAGAAATATGCTTACACTATTGGCCAAACACTATTGCAATTAATATAGTTTCTGTGTGATTATTTCGGGTCTGGGAAGCTGGGAAATGAACAAACAGCCTCCGACTACATCTAAGAAAGGATTTTATCATCTGAACTTCATAGCCTGATAAAATAAGTGAAGAAAAATCATAAAAATTTTAACCATACTACATAGAAACGTACAGGCCAAACAGAGAAAATACGTCCAAAGTGTAGCTGTAATGGTGGTCAAAATGGACATTTCAGAACAAAGAAACTGGAACTTTTATGATACCTCATTATATGAAAATTGCCATGGGAACACTGACTCCGGTGCATTCTGGGAAGACACTGAGAGCTCAAATGAATCTGCGTGGTTCTCAGTGGAAAGAGTGATGCAGATGATTCAGATGGGAGGTTTTCAGTGCTGGGGGTTGTGACAGGGAGATGCAAAGGAGAAGGCAATGCAATTAAGAAAAAAATGCCTAAAAGAAGACATGTTTTCTAAATATTACATGAAAAGTGTTTAAGAAAAGTTTAATGCATAGAAACAAATCATTATTTAAAGTCTGTGCTGAAAGTAAAGATGAGATGAGAACGCAGGAAAACATTACTTAATTTTGTATAAGATTTATTTATTTTTACTTATGTGTATGGGTTTTCTATAAGCATGTATGTTTGTGAAGCACCCATGTACAGTGTCCACCAAGGTCAGAAGAGGGTGTCAGCTCTTTTGAAACTGGAATTACAGAGGTTGTACCTGATGAGACATCTCTACTTATTTCAGAGATTAGCAATAATATAGAATGAAGTGTTGTCATGATTATTCCTATTATTTTTGCTTATGTTATAACAGGGTCTGGCAAAGCACCACCCAATTTCTGTTTTTCAAGTTTTATTAGACACCTATCTATGTCCATTTATTCAGTTATTTCAGCCAGATTTTTGCCCTTTGATTGAAGATAGAGGGTGTGTAATGGAGATTGTGCAACAGATAAAGCTTAATATATTTATTCTCTGTATGCCAAGATAATTCACAAACTTTGACGATTCCTGGTTTTAAACAGTGGTCTGAGAGAATGGGAGACATGGAACAGAGTTTGACTAAGGATGTCCTAGGTGTATCTAGGGAAAACAAGAGCAAAAATCAGGGTGGTCACTCATTGTCTTTACATGATTCACAATGTGATAAACACTTCAGTAGTATTAGACAGAGGGAAACCACTCATAATATCTTTTCAGGCACCACATTTATTTTTATGCCTTAAATTTAGGAAGCTATCCTTTTGTAACACAGACTAGGAACAATTGAAAATATCGGCTAATCTTGAAATAATCCAGTCAGGGTTTGATTTTCAAGTCAATATCATCTTTGAATTATGTGAAGAGAATGAGGCTTGGCAAGCTTAAGACAACTTGGTTTCATTAAGAATCCTGATCCCTAAATACCTAATAAAAGGGTATGGGGCTTTCTTAAGAAGTTAATACTTCCAAGAGTGTGGAAGACAAAGATGGGAATAGAGATCCCTATAGGCCCTCTCTCTTTCTTTTCTTTTTCTGTTTTCATATATGTGGATTTGATATGCATGTGCATGTTTATGCCTATTTGTACATGTGTGGGCTCATATGTGGGGGAGTATGTGTGCTTACGTGTGCATGCAAGTGAAAGTCAGAGCTTGATCCCAGGAATTACTCTTGTTTATTCACTTTATTCTTTGAAGTATGGTATCTCAGTCAAACCTAGAACTCCTCATTATGACTGGTAGCCAATTTGCTCTTTGGATGGAATTACAGGTAGGCTTCCATGCCCATCTTATATTTATGGGGATTCTGGGATCTCAGAATCTTCACACTTGCTTGGCAAGTGCTCTAATCAATGAACAGCCTTGCCATACTCAGTCTTTCGCTTCATATAATGACAGGTATCATATTGAGTACGGGTTTTGCCTTCAGGTACCATCATCACATGGGGCATTACAGTCATATAAACCTTGAGACACATACTTTAGTCCATGACTAATACTATTTGTAATTAAATGTAGACAATATGTAGAACATGGGTGAGTGAGATATGGACCTTGTTACCAGACATTTTTTATTCCAATAGAGACATGACTTGAATTCGTCTTCCAGCATGCATTGTTCCTATAAACAAACTCCTCAGACACTTGATCAGACTGAGGAGATTCCATTCAGAGGTTGTCCATAATATCTTTCTCATTGAGAATATGAATCATGACATAGATAAGGTTTGCAGCTGATTCACAACAGTTGTTAAAAACAAATCAAAACAAAAACACAAAGAAAGGTCCATGAATTGGGCAAGTGGAATTAGCCAAAGCTTTCTAGAGCTTGGTTAGCTTATCTCAGCTTTCCTCGGGTTCCAACATAAGTCAGCATATGTTTATTGAGCGAAGAACACAGTGAGATTATTATTCTACAGGGACAAATATGAAAAATACCAAAACCAAGGTATAATGAAGGTTTATAAGGAAGCTGCTTTAGGGGGACTGGGAAGATGGCTCAATAGGTAAAATGCTTACTATACAAGTATGACCTAAGTTCAGATTCCAAATATCCATGTAAAGACTGGTGCTGCATTGTGTATCTGTAGCCACAACACTGGAAGGTAGGCAGAGACAGGTGGATTGAAGAGGCTCACTGGACAGCCAGTCTAGCCAGAATGGTTAGGTCAAAGCTCAATGAAAGACCCAGCTGAAAAACAAAGCTGAGAGATTGAGGAAGATGCCCAAAGTCTGGCTTCTGCAAGTACCTCTACAAGTTAGCACAACTGTTGTAGAAGGCAGCTTGTTTGTCCTGGCTGCCCAGAACCAAAATAACCACACAGAAACGTGTATAAATTACAAGTTTTGGTGTGTTCATGGAGACCTTTTGGGAGGTCTTGGTCCATCAAACCACATTAGTTCAGAAGGATATCACAGGTTCTCATCTTCTGTGGAAACAAAAGCAGAACCTCTTTTCCAAAGCAACATATGCTTAAATCCATATTTTGAAGTCAAGACATCTTTAAGATATATATGTTGGTTTAGCTTAGCAGCTTGTACAATGAAATGTTTCTCTATACTTAGTTCATTCACAGTCAAAAAATTCAAAGAAAACACCATAACATGCATAATCCAGACTCTTTGTATATATTCAATCTTTATGTGGCTTATTTGTTTTTACTACTTTTTGTACAAGTTTAATATTTATTTTATTATCTTTACTCCTTTAATCTATGGCTGTCTGCACTCTTTTATATTACATTTACTATCTTTTTACTCTTTTTCTTCTCTCTCCCAAGCCACATACATTTATCCAACACTGTGACTCTTTTAGAGGTCTTTTATGTCTGAATATGTCCTATTGTGTATCTGTTATACTTTTCTGTCCAGGACCATTTCTGAAAATGCTAAGCACTTCTAAGGCTGCTTTGTGTTTTGGCTCTACCCAGTCCAACATGGCAGGGTGGAGGTTTATTTGGTGTGAGCCATGCTCACAGCCCCATTTTTAGGCATGCAATTGGTCAATGTTGCCACTAAGCAAGTTGTCGCACTCTACTCACAAATCCCATTTAAATGTTTGGCCTCCTGAAAGAGTTAGAGTATGTGCTAACAGCACAGCTCAGGAAGCTGCAGTTTTAAAACCATGTGGCTTTTTTCTGCTACCGCTACATCAGGAAAACCTCTCTTAAAGGAGCTACAGCATACTGCCAGCTGTTGAAATTGCAGCTTAAGTTTGTTTTTCTGTATCTATAATTTCTTTCCAAACCCTCTCAGGTTTTATGTGTAGTTAGCTAGCACATGTTGGGGACCAATTTGTTGTAGGAGGCTTCTTGTTGTTTCCTGGCTGCTCAGCCCTGAAATAATCACAGAGAAACTATATTATTAAATCACTGCTTGGCCCATTAGCTCTAACTTCTTATTGACTAACTATTTCATCTTAATTTAACCCATCTCCATTAATCTGTGCATCACCATGAGGTTGTGGCCTATTAGCAAAGTTTCAGTACATCTGTCTCCGGTGGAGCTTTATGGCTTCTCTCTGACTCCACTCTCTTTTCTCCCAGCATTCAGCTTAGTTTCCCCCGACTAATTAAGTTCTAACTTGCTACATGTAGTGAAAGGGGAGCAGGCCTGTTTTTCATCCCGCCTGGCTTCTGCCCAGCTAGCTTATACCCCAAAATAACAACACACAAATTGTATTCATTTAAGCACTGCCTGACCCATTATATCTA
>LOEQ01002108.1:120410-131363 GCA_001685075.1 Bramus lutescens | reverse complement strand
CACACACACACACACACACACACACACACACAAAATAGAAGTAAAGACCGAGCTTTAGAAGAGTTCTGGACTGTCTATGGACTTTTTCACATCGGGGAAATCATAACATTTGTTTACATCACTATAATCAATTTCTTTTATGTGGAATAAGCATAAAGATCAATACAGAAAACAACCTAGGCATTTTCACTGTTGATATCTGGACATCCCACCCCAATGGACTTATCTCCAGTCTAGTAGAAGATATGTAGCAGGTTGGGTTGGTTTCAGTAGCAGTCTGTCCTGTTTGTGCTTTCCCCTGTGTCACAAGGGACTGTAGAAAACACCTATGAGCTGCATTCACAGGTCCCCTTGCCGATTCATCTGACTTCTGAGGAAGGTTTTGCCAGTGGGAGACACTGAAATAAACCGAAGAATATGAGAAAAGATGAAGCCAGATGTCACTGCTTCTAGTGGTCTTATGAGAAGTCTCAGGTCCTGCTCAGATGGCAGACTGCATGAGATGTGGTGGCTACAGGCAATCTGATTCAGCCATCTCACAGCACATTGTCTTTCTGCTCTGGCTTTGGTGGGGACAGCAGACATAGCGACCAAAGAGCCAGTAGACTCACAAGAGGGCCTCTGGTGGCCTAGAGGTCCCACCATGACAGTGATGATGGCACTGGCTGTCTGTAAACTCAAAGTGGCTACCTCAAGGGATGAGATGCTAGCTTTCTGCCATGGATAGGAAGAAGATCTGAGCATTCTAGCAGAGGGTGCTTCAGGGACCACAGTTCCATCAATTAGGGACTTTGTTAATACAGTTTTATGAATATAACAGCTTCCTATTGTTAGTGTCTCCAACTAAATTAAACCCTCCCTTTCCTTTTCTCATAAAACTCTGGAAATGATGTAATAAATTGTCTCTGCTTAAAATACCTGAAGCCCTTTCTCTGTTGTTTTCCTTTGGTGGACACTGATTGTAGGTTTAAGCATCTGTATAATCCTTGGCTTGGGGGACTGGAAGTCCTGGGGCAGAAGGTTTCAGGTTTAATCCCTCACATTTTTCTTTATGAGCTGTCTCTGAGATGTATTTAAGAATCTGAAATTTGATTCACTCTGTTAGATGCCTTTCCTGGTGTATTTTCTGCTGATGGCCACAAACAACATTAGAGTTCAGGAAAGCTGAAGTGTGGGAGGAACAGAAGTTGGTGAACATTGCTAGAAGATCCCTGCTAACTTTCGGGAATGACTAGTGACAAGGTTGATTGGGAGCTTTCGAATTTGCAATGTGAACAGCGTGATTTACTCATGTTGCTGAATTTAACCTTTCCATTAATTCCTCTGGAAATTACTTTCTTTTTAGAAATAAAACATTTACAGATTAAAAGGCTGTTGGTTAAGTTAGAGTCCCAGACCTTCTTCCTTAAACTATCTAGAGGTGCTTATCAGAGGGCAAGTTATTGTACATGTATAGTTATTTGATGTATGAGGGTATTATTATTATTATATGTGTATATATATGTGCACATATACATAATATATAATGTTTTATGTATATGTTATGATTCCCAAGGACTGAACACACACACACACACACACACACACACACACACACACACTTATTCCTGGAACTTGCCTTATAGCTATGAATCTGGTTTTGGCACATGGAAATCTATATATAACAGTCATCTCTGGTGAGTTTTGTCCATCTCAAGTTTGAGAATTATCGTTAGAGAGAGGATAATTTTCTCAGGGCCAGAGTAAAAAATAAAGCATTTGAGCTTGTTAATCTGACTTGAAATATTGTATATTTTGCACTCACCCCATGGATTCTCACTCTCTAAGGCAGCCTTAGTCCATCAGAAAACAGATATTTACATTGAGATTCATAGCAATAACAAAATTACAGTTATAAAGTAGCAATGAAAGTAATTCTATGGTTGAGTGTTAACAGAACAAGAAATGTATTAAAGGGTTGCAGCATTAGGAAGGTTGAGAACCATTTCTCTAAGGGAATGAGTGATTGAGAAGAGGTGTGTGGTCAAAAGTTATAATCTATTATCTTCGTATTTTACATTTGCTGGATAGCCTGAAGTCCAAGAATCGGTGAGAACAGCACTGGATCTTAAAAAATCAAGGCATTTTAACTAACTTTCTCATTTACAAAACATAGTATTCTTTGTGTTCAAAATTGTTCTTATTACTCCTGCATATTTCTCTTGTAAGTGATAAAATAATTGATATGACCCATGATAAACTCACATTGATGGTACACTCTACCTCTATCTCCTGCATTTCTATCTAAGCCTGAACTGGAGGACAACCTTTTGCTAACTCCATTTTTCTGACAACATGATTGTGACTTGCTGTTTTAACTTTTCTGCCCATTATCTCATTGAATTAGGCAACTTTGATTTGCTTCATCATAGTCAATGTTTCATGAGCATCCTCATTTTCCATACTGTCTTGTGCCCTGTGTGAGATATGAATTCTTCAAGCCCCTACTATGCATCTTTGATCATGAGGTCAATAGAAATCATCCTCTCATCTTAAAAATTGGCCATATTGTCAGTAGATGACTTACTTTTTAGCCATGAGGAAGTCATCAAAAATTTTAGGCAAAGAAGCTGAAATTCCCCAAGTAAATGATGATTGACACTGAATTGCTAGGAATTTCTCCTTATGACTAATGCACCCCTTAGAAATGGACCTCGATACAATTCTTTGTCTTTCTCGTTTTTTTTTTTTTAGGTATAAGCAGTCTTNAATGCACCCCTTAGAAATGGACCTCAATACAATTCTTTGTCTTTCTCGTTTTTTTTTTTAAGGTATAAGCAGTCTTTGTATAATGAGGCTGTATAGTCTAGTATAGTGCAGGAATGTCTCATCTCACCATGGAGATGGGCACAGAGCCTCAGGCTCACAGCACTTTGGGTGATCTCAGGAAACCCTGTACTTAAGATGCTCAAGACAATTTCTGTTTCTTAATATTTCCTCAAGTGTGAGCTGCTTTGAAATAGAGAGCCAGGCTGCCGGGAGGCATTTTAAAATGCAGGAACAAACTTATAAACCATTTAGTAAACATTTCAGCATGTTTATGTGCATGTGGGGGAGAATAAAAATTAAAATAAGACCAGGTTTTATTTTGCTTTTATGCTGTTAACTATTTGTGTTCATATAAATATGCATATCAGTAACTATAGCATAGACTTTTCTAATGATCATGAATAAGGATTTGCGCTCTTGGGTATGAGGAAGATGAGGAGGATGAACACAGCAGGTCAGTATCTTTTATATTTCTTTATAGTTTAAAATATTCTTACAAGCATTTGCGCATTTAAGTCCCATGATATCTTGATAAGATTAAAAGACTTAGCAATGTTGAGAATTCATGATTTGACCATGATTCCAAGCTTTTAGTGCACAGATTTAGGCGAAATGCAGGTTTAATCATTTTATATTTTTGAATATTTATTCTATATTCCAAGATAAAAGCTGAGTGAATGCTATCAATATGCTTCTTGACTATGAAGAAGCTTTTCTGAGACATAACAGAGTCTGCTTGCCCAGCCCTCAGGGTCAGACCTTTGAATCTACTTGCTGAAAGCCCAGGCACAGAACTTAGCTCTGTTTGCTTGGCTTTTTACTTCAGTTAATAGAGCACCCTGTGCTGCTGTAAATAAACCAGCATAAGAATTCCTAGCCCATATTCAAGTGTGATTGATGATTATATGATATCATTATGAAAATAATAAGTTAATTTCATTAATTAGTCAATAACATCTCAACTCAGTTCTTCTAACTTGAAAATGAGCTTAGAAATGATAGTCAAAAATAAATTACACCAATATAGTCATAATGTTTGGGGCCTAGTTAAAGGAATTAAACATTTAAATCATTATGCGTTCTAATAAAGCACCATCCTAGGATGCCCTTAGAGAAAACACAGCAAGGAGAGAGAAAATACTGCAAGGAGAGAAATACTGTTTGGCTTTCAAGCCAGCTGTCTTAGAGGGTGATAGAAAGAGGGAGGTGAAGGAGAGAGTTGAAAGGAGGATGCTTTGAATTCTAAAATAATAATCTATTATGTCTGAGTAATAAGGGTATTTAGCAATTAAGTTTCTGGAGAAAAATATGGAGCTGAATAATAGGGCTGCAAATTTTATTTGAAACCAGTAAGAGATTTTGTGTAAACATTAATGAAAATGAAGGTCAGATCCTTCTCTTCTGCCAGCTGACTTGAAACAATAAAAAGTAAAAGTAAGCATTAATATTCTTCCACAGTTAAATTAAGAAGCACTTTTACTCAGTGTTAAGGATATTTGTCAATAGTAGATATAGCAGGTAAATATGGTATGTAGTTCAAAAGTAATGATCAATCCCATATGGCAGTATGTCTAGGGATGACTTTAAATTAATCTGTTACTAATCTCTCTCAGAAAATTCAG
Organism: Bramus lutescens; assembly: GCA_001685075.1. Lineage (NCBI taxonomy): Eukaryota > Metazoa > Chordata > Mammalia > Rodentia > Cricetidae > Bramus > Bramus lutescens. The sequence continues at coordinate 126,933 of LOEQ01002108.1, read as the reverse complement.
CTCCTCCATTTGTACTGTTTTATCTTAAAGAGTCATCTCTCTCTTCTAAGAAGAATACTAAAGAGTTCAGGACCTATTTCTTCTCTTTTCTCCAACATGTCCTTGCTCTGTGATCAGGCCAGTTAACACATGAGGGGTTAATGCTAATACCTTACCACATAGTCTTGGATCTCAAACATATCTGCAACCATTCTTATTTCTTTTCTCTCATTCTCAAAAATCTTCTGGAAAAAGATTTCCTCACCTCTCTCCCACCCTCCTCTCTCTTCTCCTCCCCTCTCCTCCCTTCTCCCCCAATCCTCTTTTCTTTTTGTCGTTCAATATTTCTATTGTGATGGCCCATCCAGTTGGAGTTATTTGATAGGCAGGGCTCTTTGTCATTTATGGAATCTTTGAATATTGATGTTTCCTAAATATCAGCCCTTTGCATTGCATTGTCTACTCTGCCTCTACCTACTTCTATTACATCATGTCCCTTGACTTGAAAGGCAATTTATTACTAAGAACTCACAAATAAATAACAACCTAGACATGACATATTCCTTAATCTCCAATACCCATAGGGAACTGCCTGGTTGATATATTAAATATCTGATGAAGGTTCCAAACTTATTATGACCATGACAGAATTATTGACTTCTGCCCTCCCACATTCTTTCTCTCTCAGTTCTTCCAGTATAAAAATTATACAATCACTTTTTGTAGTGCTCAAAAAATTTAAAAGCCAACTTTTATGTTTGTTGTGGATTCTACAATTTATTCACATTTGGTCTCCAAGATAACATATTTAATCTATTTACTTCTTTTGAATGTCACAGATCCTGTCTTACCCTACGCTACCATCATATCCTGTTTGAATTTTATAGTGATATCAGTTCTATCTATATCCCCCCTGTTTTGCTTACAATTCTCTTCTCAGTCCCTACAATCCATATTCTAGTCTTGTGTGACAAAACTTTTCTTAGGGAGACAGAACACACGTCTACATACTCCAGAAAGGAAACTCACTGTAGATCAAAGCACAGATATCATCAAAGTCCAACTTGGTAAGCCAAAGAGTTTTATTAGGGATATTTACAGGAATACAGGTGAGGAATGAATTACAGAAGCAGATATTACTCAAAGATAGCTGCATCACTGAAGTCCACTCCAGTATGGGTGAAAGACAGCCCACAAACCTGGAGCACACTGCATAGCCTACACACAGCTCAACGGGTTGGAGAATGCCCTTTTCAGGAGCCTTAGTTGGTTTAAACCTCTTCTAGGCATCTAGATGAGTTTCTCTTTCTTGCAGGTAGCTGGTCTAGTCTCAGAGTCTTCTTCGCAGGTTTTATTGCTTACTATGGCAAAGATTGAGGTAGGGGCAGTGAATATGGTTAGTTTCAGGGACTTTCTAAGGTTATTTTGTGTTCTTTACTTTCCTGCTTAGGGAGCTTCCCTGTTGGAGGAGGCCACTTGTTGGTTCCCAGATGCTCAGCCCCAAAATAATCATACAGAAACAATATTATTTAAATCACTGATTGGCCCATTAGCCCTAGCTCTTTACTAGTTAATTCTTATATCTTAATTTAACCCATTTCTAGAAATCTGTGTATCACCACAAAGTTGTCGCCTACCAGCAAAGTTTCTGCACGTCTGTCTCTGGAGGCGGTTCCATGGCTTCTCTCTGCCTCCTTTCTCCCAGAATTCAGTTAAGCCTGCCGCCTACCTAAGTTCTGCCCTATCAACCAGTCAAGGCAGTTTCTTTATTTACCAATGGTATTCACAGCATACAGAGGGGAATCCCAACATCACTTCCCTGCAGGATAGAATGTTTTAGTCTCAGAGGAAACTGTTATACAACACTTTCTAAGACTATATTCCCATGGACTTGGTGAATTATAGAGAATAAATGTTTGCACTGGCTAGTGATACTCGAATAATGTCAAGGGACTGGATCTCATGATGGACTTTCACTAGCAGTCCTTGGCAGCTATAGGGCATTGGTATGGCCAAGAGATAAGAAGTGCTTATGTGTGTTCTTCACTTTGCATCTTTTGAAAATCTAAACCCATCAATACTTAATCAAGAGGTTCTCACCATGAAGACGTAATCTAACCTTGGCCATCTCTTAAAGGCTTCACCCTATCTCCTAATGTCTCACAGCAGGGATTAAATTTTGGTGTGACTGTGTGAACAAAGCATAATCAAACTGAAGAACCACCTAAGGTAACCATGGTGATGCTTGAAAACATACATGAGAACCCAGAGCTCTCCTGCTAAAAATACCTGTGACACTTTTATCTCGCTGAAAATAAAATACAAACTACTTACTGTGTCCTGCTAGGCTCACACAATACAAGCCCCACCTTTCTGTCCCCTCTCACTTTGTCACACTTTAAAGACCCTGATTTGCCTCAATGATTCAGTGTGACCTGATCCAAATAAACCTTTTTCTCCTCCAATTATTGCATTCCATTAGAACATTTTATCACAGCAACAGAATGAAACCAGAACAGTCAGAGAACCTGCCTCTGTTGTTTTGCTAAACAGACACAGTCAAAATACTTCCTAAATACTTACTGTTACACGCATTAGTTAATGATGCTCACAGACCTGGCCAGAGAAATGCTGGTTTTGCAATGGACTTCATTGAATAGTCAGACGTCTAACTGATAAAAAAAAAAGTGGTGAGGATAATGGCTGTTGAGTACTCAGCCTAAGGGGGACAACCATGTCAATCTCCAAAATGCTTAGAGGATATTATGAAAGAAGGGGTGGACAGACGGTAAAGGCCAGAGGGTAGAGGAGGGTGCTGTACCTGATGTCTTCTGGGATATGATGTGACCACTGTACTTGTTAACTGTGTCACAGAAACTATGGTTGGTCTCAGAAGATGTACAGAAGATGTGGGTCTGTCAACATTCTATCATGGATGGTAGAGAGGCTCACAAGACCCTGCCCATCCCTGAGGAGTTACAGACAGTTAATGATTGCTGAAAGAGGTGGTATGGTTTTCTTCAGTCATACAACCGCTGGTAAGCTGCCAGAGTTTCAGTGAAAAATGCCCCATCCATGCTCATATAAGAAATCCCAATTGAATTCAGCAGGTTTTCACATGCACACAGGATATGAAAGTGGGCAGGTACTTAGGGAGAAGATAGGCTTCAGTGGGCAAGAGATGGTAATAGGAGGTGATGGGGGTAGGGTGAAAATGAGCAACATTCAATATATATGTGCATGAAATTACGAATAATTAAAAATGCTGAAGCCCACACTGTATCACAAACAATTTAATTTGGAATGTCTAGGGCAGAGCTTTGCCATTACCACATTCTTAAAGGCTCTCTAAGACTTTTAAGGGCAGCCAAACTTGCAAACCATTGGTAACTACACTTTGGAGTGGAGTGGGGAACACATTGATCTATAATCATTTAGGACGCTATCATCAAGCCCATTCTTGGATATTCAGCACCTGACTTTTGATGTTGATCAGAGCAACCAAAGGTGGTAAGTTCACTGTGCACTTCACAAGCAGCATGGAAAGGCTCGTCAACAAGTTAGACGTGGAAGCGTGAAGAATAAGCTGAATTCAAAGGCTCAAAAAGGCAGATTGTTGATTCCACTGGCTGTATTATATACAGAAACATTTAGGGTGGCAGTTAAGGGGGTGAGTGATAGAAAAGATGTGGATATGATGGGACTGATGTGATTGTGAAAAAAACATGCACAATCCTTACTAACTGATGACTGATCAGCACTTGAGACTTTAGGAAAGTGAGAACATCACCACCCCAGGGATAAAAACCAAAAGAAAGAGAAGGGGAAAAAACCCCTCCAGTTTCCTAGGAAGTCTATGGTTTAAATGTGTGTGTTCCTTTGAAATTCATACGTTCTGCTCTTCAGGGCTCTGTTACTAGGAATTGGGAATCTTTGGAAAATAATTAGGTCATGAGGATAGTATGACCTAATACCCTGGTAAAGGGTATTAGTGATTTCATAGAAGCTCCTAAAGAGGTCTGGAAAGATAACTGTCAGGAAAGTGTTTGCCAAGCAAGCACGAGGACCCAAGTTTGATTCTCAGAACAATACAAAAATGCTAGACACGGTGGGATCATATTCTCTCTCACACACATGCACTGACGAGTCCCTAAAGAGATCTCTACTTTTCTACCAGGTAAAGTTATAGCTATAAGATTACCACCAAGGAAGCAGGCTCTTCCTACACCTCAAATCTGCAGAGGTGTTAATTTCGCATCTCCTCTCACAAGACCTGTGAAAGTCGACCTCTGCTATTCATCAGCCACCCAGTAGGTGGCATTTTGTTACAGCAGCTCGGGCAGACTAAGAAAGCCAGGAAAGAAGAGAGGCAACCAACAGTGACCAGAGTAGGAAAGGAAGGTGAAATCATAGGAAGGAGGCAGCTATAACCAAAAGAAAATATAATTGAGAAAGAGGTTTTCTTAGGTTCAAAACCAGAAGAAATTAAACTTCCATGTGAGTAAGTAAAAAAGAATGAAATAGGTTTGCATAATGATGGTCTAGTACGCAATGGTTAGTCTTTAGTGTCAAGCAGTAGGAGCGGATTGAGAGATGCATAAGGGATGAACTAAACACATGTCTGGATAGGTCTGTGGGAGCAGTTTTCAGAGAAGACTCACCAAGAGCACAAGACCCACCCGGATATGGGCAATGCTGTCCTTAGCATGGGGGAAGATGGAGGGAAAGAAAAAAGGGGGCAAACACTTGAGCTTTTAGCCTTCTCCCTGGGTGTCCTGCACACTGCTCTGCTCAGCTCTGCGCTCCCCACCAGGAGGGACTGATGCCTTTGAGCCTGTGATAACAATGGCTCTTTCTTCCCCTGGTTTAGCTTATCCCAGTATTGTTTGCAGTGTTAGGAATGTCTAAGATGCACAATCCGTCGAGCTGCGGAGGGAGATGAAATCTGTCTACGGAAGGCTGTAAAGCACGTTTGGTTTTCAGCAATCACGTCTAAGTTAGTAGAAAAGGAAGCTCCATCTTAGGTGTCTAGTTACAATCAATGTGTGTGTTCTGCGCCTGAAACAAAGTGTTCAGTGCTGTGAAAGTTCTGAGTTGTAAACGTACCATCTAGGTTGCTATAAAATGTTTATAGTTGAAAATAGAACGTTTGGGAGTTTCTGACAGATATTTTGGCTGCTTTGTGGGTCACTAGTCACTTTCAGTAAATATCAGAATGTGTCAAAAGCCCAAACATAATAAAAGCCATGTCATCTATTGCCTCTTAAAACTGCCTCAAAACATGTAGTATTTATTTTTTGACTGCAACAAGTGTTGAGCATATTTTTAAAATGCACTTTAAATGTTTTATAAGGTGTTTTCTACATAACTGTCTAATAAACATACATTTCTGTACAACAAAATAAAGGTTAGAATGGCTGGAAGTCTTGGTTAGAATGAAATAGCATTTGATAAGAGAAATAAACTCGAACTTTTTTGTTCATTGACTATCTGTTTTCTGAGTCTAGATCTTTTTATGTAGCTCAGTCTGGACTGGAACTAACAATTTAGCCCAGACTTGCCTCAAATTCACAGCGATCTTTCTGCTTTAGCCTCCAGGATACTGGGATTACAGGCATGAGCTACTACCGCTCAAACCTTCTAACTGGCCTCAAAATATTCCTATATTTTGATAATCTACAAAGAAATGTACCATACTTAGAGACTGTAAAATGTATAATGGCTCAAACCCATTACAAGTTTATCTATTTTCCCTCATTGAACAGGTTCAAGGAAGTAAGCCTGTCCAGTGGGATCGTCTTCTTACACCCTGATCAGGGACCCAAGCTGCTTTAACACTGTGATTCTTTCAATCTGCACCTCTCAAACCTATGTGAAAAGTTTCTGCAGCCTGAACCTCTCTGCCGACGCAATAATCCAAATCAGACCAAATTAAACCGAGTTAGAAAAAGCCCAGGTTTAATGGATACCAATGCTCCCTGGTGGCTTTCCAGCCTTGCAGAGAGGAGTCAGGGAAGGAAGACTGAAATAACACATTTTTTTCCCTCTGGGGTACAATTTAAATACCATGTGAGAGTGGTCTCAAGCATCTCTGGGGAGAGGGGTCATCATTAGGCAGGCTTTCCTGGAATTGGAGTCTGGACCGAGGCAAGTTCCAGGGGATGGGGCTTGGGATAGAACTTCCACTCAAATATTCCAGACTCTTCGGATATATGGATGCCCAGAGCTGGCTGAAGCCTGAACCCAAACATTCCAGATTCTTTGGGTACATGGATGCCAGAGGCTGGGGTGACACTTCTACTCAAACATCCCAGACTCTTTGGAATAGGGGCACTGGGTCAAGTCTGGCTACTTCTTGTGGGCATGGGGCAATCTGGGGTAGGGGAGAGTTGGGAGTTGGTGGGCTCATGCTCAACAGGAGGTGTGGGTGGAGAGGCATCTAGTTAACTGCCATCCTGGAGACCTCAGGCATCTGTTCCTGATGGATATAAGAAGGCAGGTTGCTAGGAGAAAAAACAGATTATTATTATTATTATTATTATTA
>LOEQ01002108.1:89974-102814 GCA_001685075.1 Bramus lutescens | reverse complement strand
CACACACACACACACACACCCATGCACTGACATGAATAAATCTTTAAAAAGTAAAATTGGAGATAATTTAAACTGTATCAGATAGAGCTGATTTAGACAAAGATTCCTACAACCGGGATCCCCAGGATTTTGATTACATAAGAAAAATGTCATTACTTGGCTTATGTAGATGCCTCAGGCTATGGCAAATATATAAGCATTCCTAGTTTTCCCTCTAACTTGATCAAGTTATGACTCTTTTAAGTTAGATTTCTCAAAGTAAGGTACATAGGTTGACGAATCAGCATCTTTGTTAAGAACATATTTTTGCTTCCAATTGCAAAAAAGAACTGTTACCCTGGTAACAAGGAGGAAAACAAATAGAGAAATCGTGTTTTTCTATGATGTTTTGAAAAAAAAAAAACCAAAGTTTTCATTAACTGAGTTTGAGAGCAAACAAGGAAGAATGGAGTCCTTAATAAAAGCTGAGAGATTCCCACTTGAGGGAAATGCCTGGTTTTTCTGTCTGGATCCAAACTTAACAGCTGACCTGACCCAAGGAGAGATATTTTTGTTTTCCAGAGAGGAAGCTACATCACCTGGCCCCTTTAGCAACTGTGTGTTTGAATGAGTTGCTATCTGGGCGTAACCAGCATCAGCCTGGAACTGTATAGCATACTTATACCTCTTTACACCCTTGTCTCCACGAGTGTGTACAGTAGAAGCAGAGCATGTGCCTTCTGCAGACATTGGTGTGTTTTCATCATCATTTGAGGAGTCTTTGATCCTTCCAGTTTTGAATTCAAAGTCAAATCCCCAAAGTCCACTCCCAGTTAAAATACTGTGATGACTCAAGAGATGGTTCTTGAAAGATATGGAAGCTTAAGCTTGTAACAGAGACTCAGGATAATTAAAATTACAGCTCAGTGCTAGTAAGATGGCCCAGTAGATAACGACACCTGTTGCCCAAGTCTGATGACGTGGGTTCCACCCCCAGAACCCACATAACGGTAGAAAAAATGACTCAATAAAGCTTATCTTCTAACATCTACATACACACTGTAACATCAACAACTCATCACACACCACACACACACACACACACACACACACACCACAGCATAATGGTTAAAAAAAAACACAGCTCAGTCCCAGTGAAACACCCAAGAGTAAATGTCAAGCCTCTCTAACACAGAAGGCTTCCACTTTTTGAAAACAAATCATTATCATACTTTAGTCTTATCTGTCCCTTTATATACTTTGTCTAGAGCACAATAAAAAATTGCAAGACATTTGGAAAAACACAGACTTGCACCTGGATACCACCAAGATGAGCCAAATCTGAAAGTGTACAAGTACTGCTTGGGACCGATTGCCGCAATGGATGGTTAGCCTGTGACAGAAAAGAAAGAAAATATCAGAAAGGAGAGAGTCCAGCTGAGGTTGTCCTCAACATAAAAGATCTTGGAAGGGGAAATTACTTAGAGAAGGCAGTGAAAAGGACTGATAGTTAAAAGGAGACAAAATGGAAGCTAAGGTTAGTAGCGTATTCTGCATTTTTTACAAGACATCTTCCCCCTTTGTTAAATAGGAGTGACGTTTGGTCAATGTATTGACAAACATTGGAACAAGCTATGGAAGTTTTACTTCACAGTTGCATATTTGAAAGTATTTTGGCTAGTTTAATGTCACTTGACACAAGCTTGAGTCATTGGGGAAGAGGGAACATTAATTGAGAGAACACCCCCATGTTAACTGATGATTGATACAAGATCACTGTGGTTGGTGTCACCCCTGGGCAGGGTCCTGGGTGCCATAAGAGAGCAGACTGACAAAAAGCATGAGAAACAAGCCAGTAAGCAGCACCGCTCCATGCTATGGCCACTACATCAGGTCCTGTCTTGAATTCCTGCTGTGAATTCCCAGGGTGATGATTACAAGTTGTAAAATGAAATGAACACTTTCCTCCTCAAGTATATTTCAGTCATGATGTATTATCCCAGCAACAGAAAACCTAACTATGATAGATAGAATACTATGGTAGTTTGAGAAGACTTTCCTTACACCTTCTTCTGTTGGGTATACAACTCAGTGGTGAGGAAGGACCTAGCATTGCACAAGGCCCCGAGTTCAATCACTCTGCTCTAGAATTAGGCCTTCTCTAATAACAGTGATAACTTCTCCTATGCGTGCAAGATTAGCAAATTCTAATAAAATGACATCATTCCTTATGGTGAATTGTATATTAAACTCTTCATTTTTAACCAGAAAGCTTCATGAGGTAAGCTACAAGGAATCGAGAACTAAACACAAGCTTACTGATAACCTGCAATAGTAAATTCCGTTTGTAAAAGCCATGACCATTTCTTCTATCTCCCCATTTAAGCAGCTGTTCTGTCTAATCTGCATTCATTTTCCCTACTATCCTATGTCTGACCTCTCCTTTGAAGACATTCTGGGAAGAGAATGTCAGTGTTTGCCTACCTGCTGTGCCACCATCTGCCTAAGTAGTGCATGGATGCACACAAATTATATTTCCTTTGTGTGACTTTGAATGACAGAAGCATAACCAAGACTTTATAGACATAGAATGAGCAGATATTATCTCTTTAGTCCCAGAATGAACTATAACATCATCTTACATCTGGACAGATTGCACTGGGAACAGGTGCTTTCAAGCATTTCAAAGCAGAAGCACTGATTTCCAGAATCTCAAAGGGTTTCTCAAAACATTGCCTTTTCTTTTATTTTTACATGCCTGGTCCCTTTATTATTATTATTCCCTATTAGAGGGCAGAATATGTGGTAAAGTATTGATGGTTTGCTTTGTGCATGTGTGTGTGTATGTGTGTGTGAGTGAGTGTGTGTGATATGGACTTGCTACTGACTATATTATTTAACCAAAAGGTCAAATATAAAAATTTCTGCAATCTTTGGGGTCTGTTGGCAATTTGGAGTTAAAAGTTTAGTTTGAAACAGCTTGCAATCTCTGAGATTTATTTATTGTTCCAAAGCTTGTTTTACCTTCCAGGTTGACTGAAACTATGATATATACAATATCCATGGTAGGATATTTTCTCATATTCCTCTAGTAAGATGTATTGCTTGGCAATCAGAAGTTTTAGGTACCAGTTTCTTACTTAGACTAGAGAAGGAGAATTTATAATTAGTTATTTAAAACAGAACCCTTAGGAAACTGAAGTTCTCCCACCAAGTTCTAGCTAGGCATTCTGGTCAAAGAAATGTATTAACTTTGGGCTGAAGAGATAGTACAGTTGGCAACACAATGGCTGTGCAAACATAAGAAGCTAAGTTTGGTGCTCAGAACCCATGTGAAAAAGCTGAGTAAGGTGGCACACGCTTGCATATTCAATGGTGGGGAAATAGAAATTGGCAGAAAACTGGAGCTTGGTGGCCAGACAATCCATCCTACTTGAAAGATTCTGGGCCAGTGAGAGCTTCTGTCTCAAAAAATAAGGTAGACAACAATGAGGAAAAGTGTTGACATTTGGCCTTCACATGTGCTGACACACATAAGTGTGTAAACCTCCATGTACCTGTATACACATATGCATGTGTATATACACAGGAAATAAATTATCAAAGACCTTGGACATTATCTCCAAGATGGTCTGATGTATTAACTGATGTCATAAATAAATTTTGCTATATAATATTATTTCCTATAGTATGTAAGAAAATACAGATTTCCTCTTCTCAAGACAAAAATCCATTTAGATGTTCTAATTATTATTATTTATATATGTTGCACATTACGTTCTTGAGATGGATCCATCTGATGACAGTAGTTTAATGACATAAATCCTTGAAGTCCCTCATGTCTAAACATTTATTTTTATAATGTCTGACACAAATTCATTCTCCTCAAGAAATTATACCACACCTCAAATATCTCAAACCAAGGAACATTTATTGTCATACAGATACTGTAGCAAGCTTCTTGTTGGACTATCTTTGCATTGCCAGCTCCCAAATAATGACATGGAGACTTTTCATTAGTTTTGAAAACTTGCCCTTAGTTTAGGATTTTCCCCCCAACTAACTCATACAACTCAAATTAGCCTGCTTCTATTAATCTCCTTTCTATCATGTGGCTCAGTTACCTCTCCTCTATAGTCTATGTCCAACTTCTTTCGCATCCTTCCTGGCATCTCCTGCATGTCTAGATTCTTTCTCCTTTTCTCTCCCCCAAAATTCTGCCTATTCTCTCATGCCTAGCTATTGGCCACTCAGCTTTTTATTACAACAATCACAGCAGCACATCTTCACACATTATACAAATATCCCACAATAATATATACACACAAACAATATGCAACACACACACATATGTATATAACCTCACCCAATGAACTCATGGATGGTAGGAAGAGGATGCATGTGTATTATTATTATTATTATTATTATTATTATTATTTAAAAACCTAGTTTCATTATGGGCTATCCCACAGAAACTTCATATATAGCAATGTTGGTAGTTTGACAATCAAAGAATGAAAAGAGATCGACTACACAAACACTAGCCGAAAGAAGCTGGAGTGGGTGCTGATGTAATTCAAAGTAGGTGCAGGGCAAAGAAAATTACCAGGCAAAGAGAAGTATCGTATAATGATAAGAGTTGAATGCAGCAGGAAGGAATCATCTTTATTTATATACACAGGACAGGGCTTCAGATTTCATGAAGCCCAAATGGCAATAGGATAGGAGAAATAGGCAAATCTGAACTTACAGCTGAAAACTCAAACATTTCTGCCTCAATAATTGATGGAAGCACTAGATAGAAAATCAGAATAGTAATAGGTGAAATTGACAATAAGGTCGGCCATGTGGATTTGTTTGTCATTGACAGAAAAAAAAACATCCAATACTGTCAGAATACATAGTCTTTTTTATGCACATGAAGCATTTACCAGGATTGATCACAACTGTAAAAGCAAAATTATCATATATAATGGAGTCAGACTGGAGTAAAACACCAACAAGACATCAGAACAATCTCTAAACGGTAGGAAGTGAATGTGTATGTTTTTGAATTGCCCATGGGTCTCAGGAACACTCAAGGCAGGTTAATTCAGAAGTGCTGGAATGGGTCTCAGTTTTGCTTTCCTTACAGGAACCAGGAGCTGCTACTGGGGCAACTGGTCCTTGGTAAAGGGAGCGCAGAGTAGTGAGGGCCCACATTCTAAAGACAACTGAGATAGAGCATTACAAATGTAGAGTTCCTATCTGGTTAGACTTGCATTGTGCAGACAGTCCTGCTTTTACAGACAAAGAATTTTCCCTCCTGACGTGATTGGGACTTTTGGTCATGCATCCTATGCTTACATGTGAAAGTTTGTGTCTCATACAATGCCTAGTTACATTTACATCCCATGACAATAGTAGGTAGCCGTGTTGTGTGTATGTTTCTTTGCAAGGCAACTGGCTGCTTAATTTATTTATGGCCTTCTCAGTCTCTGAAGAGTCTATGAATTTTATTTGAAGAGCATAAATGAGTAATAGTATCTATGTATAACATTGACCATTACTTACTATGTGTAGGTTCAAAAGACCAATTAAGAGGTTTTTTTTTCTTCCATGAACTGCAGGCACAATTATGCTAGCTTCCCTGTTTGTTCATTTTTCATGGTTGATCTAAGTTTGTAATATGCATTTTGTAATTGTGCCATATTGTTCCTCTCCTCTGCATACCCTAAATAGAAAGGAAGGTAAGGCTACTGTTTTTCCTGAAAGATAAGATCTTTCTTTCCCTTTATGCCTCTCTGAATCCAGCTTTTTCCCTTGAAAGCCTGGGCTTGGCCTAACAGTTAATTTATAATTGGCCTCACATTAGTTTCTTTAATTATTTCTGCTCTTCACGCATTTTAAAATATGCTTCTAATCCTTAAATGGAATCATTCTCTTTTCCAAATCACACTTCATGATTGCCCTTAAAGTGAGTAGGTGGATGAAGGAGGAAGGTTTTCTGGTTATTGACCCTGTTTTAATCCTGACCTGGCTAAATGTTACTTAGGTATGATCACATTGCAATAAAACACTAGTAATATGTTCATGTTTCAAATGTATGATACATTGTAACTTTCAAAAGTTTATAAAGAAAAAATGTTGAGTAGAACATATTTTGAATGCAATACCATTTAAATTTTATATAATACAGACTATGATATAAACAAGTCTCCTGGAGCTTTGACAAACATGACTTATGTCTTTCTTTGTTTCTCTCTGTTTGTCTGTCTCTCTGTCTCTGTCTCTGTCTTTGTGTGTGTGTGCCTCACATGCTAGACAAATGCTCTCTGAACTACAAACCCAGTCTCTTTTGTACTACCAATTTTAAAAAAGAGTCTCACAGACTAATTATCACTTAATTTCTGACAATTTGACATAAATCAGAGTTACCTGAAATGAGAGAACATCATCTGGAGCTGTTCCCCCACCCCCCATCAGATTGGTCTTTAGGCATTTTTCTTTATTGCTAATTGATGTAGGAGGACGTGGACCATACTGGGTCATGCCATCTCTGAGCAAGGTCTAGACAGTATACAAAAAACAGTTGATCAAAACAACAAGCCACTTTCCTTCATAGTCTTCCCTCTGCTCCTCCTTAAGTTCTTGCCCTGATTTCCCTCAATGATATGCCTACAGGCCAGAAGAGGGCACCAGCTCTTATTATAGATGGTTGTGAGCCACCATACAGTTGCTGGGAATTGAACTCAGGACCTCTGGAAGAGCAGTCAGTGCTCTTAACCTCTGAGCCATCTCTCCAGCCCTCAATGATAGACTATGTTGGAGGCCAAATAGACCTTTGCTCTCCAAGTTGATTTTCTTCAGTGATTTATCACAGCAATGAGAAGTAATTAGAGTAATTGAACAAACTGGCTTTAGATCCACTCCATAAACTCAGGAAAGCCGTGAACCTGCAATCCTCCCAAACAGCTGCAGTTGTGGGTGAGATTATAAGCATATATCAGTGTGTTTCTCTGTATTATTTTCTTCTTGTTTCTCTTCACCCTGGCCCCCATTTTCTCAACTGAAGATTGAGCTCAGGGCCTCGCATGTGTTAGGTAGTTGCTCTACCATTGAACTATAACCTCAATTCCATTTCTTACTCTAAATAAGGCCAAAGAGCTTTCTTAACCTCTTTTATTAAAGTTAATAATGGGTATTTCCAAATATATTTCAGACTGAAATCAGAGCTTGTCTGGATTCCAGTCTACGGTAGCTTGTTCTGTTCACAGCTAGGTTGCCTGACTTTATTTTCTGATAATAGTCTGTCAAAGCCTCTTGGAATTTCTTTCTAAGGAGCCTGAATCTAATATATTGGAATTTAGAGTCTTGCTCAGATCACATGCCCCAGTTCTGAAAACTTTATACTTATTTTTTTGGCCTCAATTTCTTTCTGAGATTTGTCACTGATTCTATTTTTTTGTGGTCCTGGAGCCCAACCTGTCTCTGACCCATCTTTCCTTGCTTCCTCAGTGATGGACATCTTTTACCTAAGTCCTGTCCTTTTGTGAGGTTCTTGCTTACACCTCAACAGCAATTTTGACCCAAACTCTCTGTCTCCAGGGTTATCTCTTCCTATTTGACCTCTGCCTTCTCTGATAGCTCTCCTACGGGCTTTCTTCACTAGATTTCATGGCCTCTCACTCTAATGATTTTTTTTCTGTGCTTAGTGTGTGTTTTCTGATGGATATGTTCTTGACATGGACATTTACAACCCTGGATTTTTTTTAGGTCACACATTGGCACAGAATGTGTAAGCAATGAATACTGAGTTAGAGATCTCAGAGTAGATGTGTGCAAACTTTTTCTTTTAATGAGGAGGAGATGGTCTATTAAGTATTAGACCAGATACTATTTCAAATATTGCTTTAATTCAGTAGTATTCGGAAAACCTTTTCAGAAATATTTTTGTAGGTACCTGATTTCTTTCCATAGAAGGCATCTAGATATATCGTACTGGATTTAGCTTCATAGAATTTTATTCTTTCCAACAGCCAGAACACCTTGAACCTCAAGGCATTACAGAATTTCTTAAGACAGCAGGTAAAGGTTTGTAGAGTTACATAATGACGTCTCATTTGGAGACTTCAACTCTCAAGAATTTTTCTTGGTCTATAGATTGCAGCAGCTGAGGCCAATAGATAGCCTCTGACCAGATGGGAACAATGAGAGCTGAGAGGGTACCAACACTCAGTAAGCAGGGAATACAATATCTCTGAATGGGGCTAGAGAGGTGGCTCATCAGTTAAGAGCACTGGATGTTTTCCTAGAGAACCCGGACTGGATTTTCAGTACCCACATGGAGGCTCACAATCATCTGTAACTCCAGTTCTAGGGGAATATTACTTTCTTTTGTCATCTGCAAGTACCAGGCATGCACATGATGCATGCAAAAATACATGCAGACAAAGCGCCCATGTCTTAGTTAGGGTTTTATTGCTGTAAAGAGACATCATGACCATAACAACTCTTATAAAGGAAAAAAATTGTTTTTGGATTACAATTCAGAGTTTTAGTCCATTATCATCATGACAGTAACCATGGCAGCATGGTACTACAGAGGTAGCTGAAAGTTCTACATCTGGATCCAGAGGCAGCAAGAAGTGCTGCGCTGGGCACGGCTTATGCATGTGAGACATCAAAGTCCACCCCCAGCGACACACTTCCTCCAACAAAGTCATACCCAACCAGGTCGTTTTTATTCAAACTTGTAACTCATATGCATTAATAATAATAAAAACAAAGAGTTCAAAAGAAAAAAGAAAAACCTCAGAGGAAGGCAACAAGGACTCAGAAGGGCAACATACAGAGAAGGTCCCTTTCTGACTTGATGCTAGTTTATAACTAAATCTCTCATTGCCACCTTCAGGACATATGCCAGCCTTAAGAAAAACAAATCTGATAGGAAATTCAGACTTTGAAAACAATGACATATAGTCAATAGTTTTATAATGAGTGTAATGCTTTCTTTTCTTTTTATTCAAAAGGACAATTTAACAGCCAATCACGATCAATTCCAATAAAATATGTTTGAAATATTTTGATGCCAGCTTTGAAAGATATTTTCTCAGGCTTGTATATGTGTGATATGTGGGAGGTAGCCCACACATAGCATCCTGGAAGACAACAGAGCGAGTGGAATCTCAAGACAGAGCAGCAGACTTTGAGATCTGAACAGTTCATCTGGACAGGGAGAGTGGGTACCTTTGAATAAGACTAGCCTGGGTGAACTGCTAAACACCTACATAATACCCGTAATTATGGCTTAAGCAATCAATCAATCAATCAATCAATCAATCAATCAATCAATCAATCAGTTAATTAATTACATGTGTATGTGTGCGTTCGCCTTTATTAATTCATGTGTACCTTGTTCACATGGATGCCTGTAAAGGCTAGAAGAGGCTGTTGGAGTTTCATGAACTGGGGTCAAAGGCCCACAAGAGCCACTTGAAGTGGGTGCTAGAAATCAAGCCCAAATCCTTCGCAAGAGCATTAAGTGCTGAGCCATCTAGAAATGGTGTTTTCAGATTCATGAACAATTGCATAACCCAAGATTAAGTGTGCCCTAAGGTCATTGGGGAATTCTTCTGACAGCTCAAAGGGATAGTTAAGATAAGAGCACAGTTGGTACACAGAGAAAAAACAAAATGATTTGATAGATCCCATTCTTTCAAGGGTAGTTGGCCACAAGTCTCTCTATTGAGAGCTTCTCTTCTGCCAGGTCCTGAGTCTCTCATACCAAGATTGAACCATATTGTTCAACTTTTAGACACGTTTCTTACTACAACACAGTGTGTCTATCTTCTGATAATCCATCAGTTTTTTTTATCTTTTAATTGAGATGTATGCCAGTGTATGTATATATATTAAAAAAGATCAAGCTAGGATCATTCTAATATTTTGTCCTGTTTCACTTATGGCATTTGGACTATCAGGATGTGGTAATGACTGTGGATTACACAAGGCCTTATCTGCAGAATGGTCCAGCTGATGTTTTAGCCCTAGCTTCTAGCTGCAGGATTTCTGAAACACAGTTGCTTTCATAACTTTGACTATGCCAACAGTATCTGTCTTCTCAGGAGACTGACATAATTTGATGAAGATTTATTAAAACAAAGGTTTAAAATAATTACAGAGCTGTACCATATGCCATCTCACCTTGGATAAATTTGCATCTTCTGGTAGATTGTGGAGCCAGAAAGATCTGGAAATTTCCCAACTTCTGTCTCTTTGTAACAGCGTGACCTCAGGAAAATTGCTTCATGATTATGAGCCACAGAATCCTATGGTTTATTTCTACCAAACTTTAGGGGACTGCCTCCCTTCTTTTTTTTTTTTCATAGAGCACTGGGCACTGCAGTGTTTTGTTAATCCTTTTCTCTTCAGGCATGATCACCTTCTCTCTTCTGTTGTGGTTTGTATAGATAGTGTGTTAATACCTGCAAAGTCTTGTTCTAATATGACAATAGTTTAATTATTTAAGTTGAGTTTTGGTTGACAAAATAATGACAGCCCTTTTTATCCCAATTATCCACATAAACTCCAGAGTCTATAATGTGTCTCCATACACAGAAGAGAGCATCAAGACCATTAAATATCTACCTTGGAAATAAGGAGAGAATGCTAGATTAGGTGGGTAGGTGTAACATATTTAAATATAGAAAAGGCTGAAGTCAGAATCAGAGACCAAGTTGAAGATGCTACACTGTTGGTTTTGAAGATGAACAGGGCCATGAAGTACAAAGTGAAAGTGGCTTCCAGGAGCCACAGAAGGCAACGGGTCTCTCCTTGAGACTCCGCAAGAACTGCAAATCAATGACTTATTGGTATTACTTTATGCCACCAAGTTTTAACTAGTGGTAAATTATTACAGGAACAATAGGAAGGTACAATAGGAAGGTAATGTTCTTCCTTTCCTTACGTTCTGTTCTTTCACGATAACATATTTCTTATGTTTTGTAAACTCTGGGAAACTACCACATGCTTTCTTCATTTCCATCTCTGAGTCTGAAGACTAAGCTGCTTGTTTTGGCCAACCCTCCAAAAATAAATTTCTTAAGAAAAGGATAAATTGTAAGTTTTAATTATATTTTGAACCATCCATTGCTTTTCTGTGTTGGGTACACAGTGAGAAGCAGGACATGAAAAATATATATTCAACGTGGATGATTTAGGAAGGTTGAATAAAGGAGGTATTCACAAAAAAAAAGGCAACATGAGGGAAATCTGATAACACGGAGCCTTAACAAGTCTCCTGGGGGATGAGGTTTTTCTCTCTAAATGCTGAAAGAGGGACCAGAGGAGGGTGTGGCTACTGAAATCTAGAAGGAGACAATGAGAGAAAGAGGAACTAGAGAGAGTGGAGCAAATCAGGAGGGAGTGAATTGTGCTAGTAAGTGATCGGTCTTCAGAGGCTTCCTGATAGAACTGAGTTGGTTAAGTGATGAAACTAGGTTAAGGTCACTGGCAGAGAGGGATGGAGGAAAGTAGATCAGTTTTGTGTTTCTTTCTCTTCAAACCACTGTCAGGGCTTCTACAGACTCAACTGCCAAAAAGTAGAGCGCAGAGAATCCTTTACAGCCCTACCCATCAGTACCCAAGAAGTGTGCTGCTGGAGAAGAAGGGAGATCAGGTCTAGAGGGGCAAGCAGAAGGAACCCAGTAGGATACTCAGAAACGACATGCTTCAAAATAAT
The DNA here is from genome assembly GCA_001685075.1 of Bramus lutescens. Classification (NCBI taxonomy): domain Eukaryota; kingdom Metazoa; phylum Chordata; class Mammalia; order Rodentia; family Cricetidae; genus Bramus; species Bramus lutescens. The sequence continues at coordinate 91,113 of LOEQ01002108.1, read as the reverse complement.
TACTAAATTTGGGTAGGAACGCCTGCCAATTAAAGTTACTTATAAGAATGTAGATGGTTGAAGACAGAAAAATAATAATTTTATCAGAAAGTTGTGTCTAGTTCTATATGAGGTGATCAAACAAACAAATGAATGAGTCTGTATTGGTGGACGTGAACTTATTATTTGTTGGCATGACTGAGTAGAGAGCACGCAATGGATGAATGGATAATTGATATGAGAATTTTAATTTTGATAATATCACCATTTTATGGTGAGTGACTGGATTCAGCAAACATTAGATGAATTCTCGTTTGGGCTATGATGAAGCTAGGTTGTGGCCACACAGCAGAGAAGGAATGGAGTGAGGCTGATCAGCTTCACTTTTCTGTCTCTTCAAGGCCCTGTTGAGGTATATGAAGATACGCACAGAGTTTATCAAGCCAATAACTCAGGTGCATCCCTTTGCATGTGTGTATGTGTGTGAGCGTGTGCATGTGTCTATGTATGTAGAAACTGGAAATCAAGGTCAGACTTTCCTCAGCCATTTTCCACATTTTCTTTTGAGACAGGGTCTCTCAATTCATCACTTTTGAGGATAACTTTCTTAAAGACTGGCAGTCCTCCATGGAATTTTTAAAGATCAGTGGAGAATTTGTGGTAAGGTTAATCTTCACTGCCATCCTGCCTGGACTTAATTCACCAGGGTGGTTGGTGTGGCATACTTCTGGGTGTGTTTGTGGGAATATTAATTGACTGAGACAAAATATTTCACCCTGAATGTGGGTAGCTCTATCCGTGAGCTGGGGCAGAAACAGAATAAAAAGGTAAAAATAAGAAATTGAGCACAATGTTGCCATTCTTCTTTCTTTTCTTGACTCATGATACGAACTGCAATGCTCTTCCATGCCCTCTCTGCCGTGGTCTGGGCCCTGTGAACAGAGTAAAAAGAAATGTTAGTACCATTGGTCACAGTGATGAGAAAAAGCAATGGGAGTACTACAGTTTCCATAGATTCAATGTGTCTTTTACTCTGGGAGGTAGCTAGCTAGACAGACAGACAGGGACAGAAGGGACAGAGAGACACAGAGAGACGTAGGCACAATACACACACACACACACAGAAAGAGAGAGAGAGAGAGAGAGAGAGAGAGAGAGAG
>LOEQ01002108.1:72068-86098 GCA_001685075.1 Bramus lutescens | reverse complement strand
AGAGAGAGAGAGAGAGAGAGAGAGAGAGAGAGAGAGAGAGAGAGAGATTCTCCTATATGGTAAAGTATGGCTGAATTAATTCACTTGACTGGCAACAGAGAAGCCCACACCCAGAAGAGTAGACTCTTCAGCCATCACACTCTTAGTTCCCTTAAAATGGCATCTCTCATTGCTTCTCACTGTTGGCAGGAAAATACTTTCTTCCTCAATGCACACTCTGAGGGAAATGTCCTCTAGAGACATAGCAAGGTGACACGCTGTACAGCTTCTCTGCCAAGGACAAAAAGAGGGAAGGCCAGAATGTGGTGTTTCAGGGAGAAAGCAGAAAGTTAATAGAGGTTACCGATATAATTGATGAAGATAAGCCTGGAACTATTCCATGAGTTCTCTTAGGCTCCAAACAGCAAAGCTCCATTGCTGTTTATTTCCTGCTGGGATCTGAAGTAGAAAGGTCAAAAGTGACCTTAGCTAAATTAGGATAGTTGTGTTTTGCCTCTGGGAATATGAACAGAAAAAAACAATATAATCAACTTGTTTTGATTTTGTGTTGTTTAAACGTATCAGGCAAAGAAAAGAATATAGGCCACACAATCAGGAATGCTTCTAAGTCAGGAGACAGGGTGGCAATTGCTAGCCCAGAGTGCTTGAATCATAAAGTGGAAGGAGCATATTGACTTATGGTTCTACTTTGAAGGATGGTTTTGCATTGAAGAATTATAATGGCCTGTGCTTGAACTCTGAACACCGTGAACCACTGTTGCCAGTGAATGAGTGATTTAGTTCTCCAAGGAAGGCACCTGAAACAACAGGTCTGTCCCTCTTGCTCTTTCTCCAAGTAGAATTACAGAATTTTGAAAATTCATCTTCTTCTCATTTGACTGTGGCATAAATTATTTAATCAGAAACTTTCCAATTTTTCAAATATACATATACTATCTACCTCCATTTTGCAGTATCAGCTTAGACGTTTCTCTACTCCAGTGATTAATTGATCTCTGGGGGACTTTGGAATTGAACCAACTAAAACTATGAGATTTGAGTCTCATTGCATTTAGGAAGGAACCAATTAAAATTGTATTTTTTGATGCTTAGTTCCAACCATATAATGCTTATATTTATTTATTTTGAGGCAGGATCACATGATTTTCAGACTGGCTTTGGATACCTTATGTAGCTTAGGATAATCTTGAATTTATAATCTTTCTTCCTTATCTTTCTAGTGTGGGGATTACAGGTGGGACCCACCCGTGCTGGGGGTGGGTGGAATTTAGGGCTCAGTTCATGTGAGGCAACCAGGCTACCAACCAATCTATATCTCCAGTCAAACCTCTTGTATTTCCGAAAGGGAAATCACTTGATAAAAATTCGTATTGACTATAAAAGGAAAGATCACGTGATGCTTGTTGCTATCATTTACAAAGTTCTTTCTGTAGCTTCCCTAAAGCTTGCATTCTGAGGGGGAAAAGCTTCATCTCTTACTAAGCCAAGTAGAACCTCCTTCCTTCTCATCCCTCTTGCTTCTGGCCCTTTCTCACCTCTTCAACACTATTCTGTTGTTAAAAGAGAATTAAGCATCTCCCAGGGATTCTTGCCGGTTTTTCTAGATCTTGTTTATTTATGCACCATTTGAGCAGGAACTGTGTAAGCTGTATGACTAGATTTGTCAATGAATAATTTTACTTTATTGAACAGGTAAAGTGATTCTGTTCCTGACTCTCTTAAATTTCTCCTACCAAATGCAGTAAGCCCTTGTTCAATTCTTTGTCTGTCCAACAATTCCTTTGGTACTTAAAGATGGGGGATGCAGTCAGAGAAATACATTGTGAGAGGACTCTGCCACTATGCTGATATCATACAACCTATTTAGAAAAACCGCAACAGCTGTGTGGTCACTCTATATGAATACGCTCACGGGATCACAGTCCTGCACCCAGCCCGTTGTTGATGAAAATATTTTGCACTGCCTGATTGTACTGTCTTTGGGGAATTTGCTGCCAACTCAGCCTTCCCTGTTGTCTCAGATTCCTTTGTATCCAATTCTGAGTCGTGTACCCAGGTTTTAGAAAGCTGAGTGCTGTAGGCTGAATGGTATACTTTTCTACACGGATGCTCCAGTTTCCAGTGTCTCTGTATTTGGAGATAGGATCTGCAGGAGGTAATTAGAGCAAAATGGGGCCTTACAGATGGGGCTGTGTTCTGTTAGAACCATCAGAGCTTAAGTCTCTGTTATATAAACTATGCAGCTCTGGTGTTTTGTTAAATCGTCAGAGCAATCATGAATTGGCTACCTCTTGTTTCAGAAAAAAAGCAACCTGGAGAAGGTGTCTCCTCATAGAAGTTATTTTGTTACATTGAGAGAAGGGATGATGTTTTAAATGGTCAATGATTATAAGGATAAAGTCTTGGTAAAACAGCGGCAATTTGATTTGCAGTAAATTCTGGGTGTTTTTGTTTTGTTTTGTTTTTCCAGCAATGACAATGGTAGCACCAAAATTCTTGTGGAGATCATCATGGAGGAGCAGAATAGGAGAATAGGTAGGAAAAAGGTAGCCATCATACCTCTTGGCTTAACTATGCATTTGAGTCACTAGCCTACCTAACCTCTTGAAAAGGACACACTCTTTCCTTAACAACTCTAATTTAGCTTTCAGCAACCATATTCAGTTTTGTTCTTTGCCACTCTTAGATTATGTGCTAAAAGAATCTAAGATAGCAAATTTATTCCACTAAGGATGTGAGGCTCAAGGTCTGATGACTAAAGGATTCTACCAATTGTAGAAACAGGGTACCCACCCACCAGAAATGTGTCCTGTATAATTATATGCTAAAAATAAATACCAATACAAATAAGCATGAATTATCTTCATAAAGTAAGTATGACATGTTTGTGGATATGTTGACATTTTGAGTATTTTAAATGCATTCTATCCCATAATCTCCCAAGGAGTTTGGAATTAAGTAGCATAAACATTATTAAAACCATTTTTATTCAATGAAGGAGAGGTAATGAAAGGGTCAAGAGACTAAGTGATAGATTTGAAATATTACAAGGCTCTAGTTGTGAGAGAAATAGTCTAATGCATATATATTATATTGTTTGTTCATTCATTTCTTCTCTTTCCTGTCATATAGTTTTATTTTTAAAGTTTACAGAGCTTCTGGAATTCAGCATTGATTCTTACATCCCTTTTAATTTCTGTGTTGAGGCTAAGATTCAGGGTCTTGTAGATGCTAGACAAGTAATCTACCATGGAGACACATCCCAACCCCTCTGGGCTTTTCATGCAGTATTAGGGCACTCATGCGATGTGGGATTGCCCTCTGTATGCTGTGAATATGTTTTATTGCCATTGTTTAATAAAGAAGCTGTTTTTGGCCAATGACTTAACAGAATAAAGCCAGGAAGAAAATCGAAAAAGATGTAGAGAGAGATTAAGCATAGTCAAAGAGATGCCATGTGGCTGCTGAAGGAGACAATAGAACCTTATTGGTAGGCTTCAGCCATGTGGTGATACACAGATTAATAGAAATGGATTAATTTAAGATGTAAGAGTTAGTTAATAATAAACCTGAGGTAATAGGCCAAGCAGTGTTGCAATTAATATAGTTTCTGTGTGGTTATTTCAGATCTGGGGAGCTGGGAAATGAAAAAGGAGTCTCTGCATACAGGCCTTAAACTTTCAATGATCATCCTTCTGCTTCCAATTCCTGACTGCTAGGATGACTAGCATGTACCACCATAGTGCACTTACCTCTGTCTTTCATTCTGTCTTGATTACTCCAAACTTGGCAAACAGCAAAACTTCTACTACAGATTTCCTCATTTCAACTTTGACACTGCTAGTGTTGCTTGCTGTTATACTCACCCTCCTTCACTTTGTTAGTTAGCAGATTGTGTTTAGTGTCATCCCGTCTTTTGCAGATGTTATTTTTAGCTCTGTATGATACTTTCTGGAGAACCAAACTTGTTTCCATTTTTTAATTCTCCAGGTGAGGCGAGGCAGACTAATTTTCACAAAAATGCTGTCTCAGTGTGTCCCCTTGATGACAAAACTTACTTGGGAAATTTTGTTCTTGTTTTAACTTTAAGTCTGTCGGCGCAGATCACTGATTGCTTTGCTAATGTATAACATTCTAATGGGCAAATCTTGGAGTGTACTTATATGAGTGTGTTGGATAAATGGGATGGATATAGCATCAAAACATTTCATACTTCTTCCCTGTAATAGGAGAATAGGTGAATTTCCTTGGGAATTAAAGATGTTAGGTCAGGGCAAAGCTCAGACAAGGTATTTGCTTGCTTTCTCACTGACTACCCCAGCCCATCATCATGTCCTTTCAACTCTAAGCCTGAGGATCCTTAGCAGGAAACAGGTATCACTTGAAAAGAACGTTTTTTACAATTTAGGAGCAGGGCATCTTGGACCGCATAGGATAGAAAAGTACATAGAGCAGATATAGCACACTGAAAGGAGAGAGTCCTGGACCAAAATGGTCTTTGGTGGATGGATATAGTAAATCCAAGGAATGCTCCCCAGAGCGTGTAGGAAGATGTATCTCTCTCCTTTCAAACTCTCATCAAGGAAATGCTACCCTTGGCTTCTCTTCCCTACTTTCCATCCTTCAATAATCCCGGGGACTTCAGCTTCAAAACATGTTCTATCCCTGCTCTTATCTTCATCACTGTTGCTTTTGTTTCTGTGTATGTCTAACAGGTTCGTTTGCTCCAGTTTTAGTTTTCCTATACTTTGTTCTCAACAGGAGAAATGATAGTCGGGATAAAAGTCCAATCAAACCATTCCTCTGCTTGACCCCTACTTTTACACAGAATGCAAATGACAACACACATCGGAATCCTTGCCATGGCTTATAGTTGTTCCCCAAAGCCATCTTTCTCTCTTTCCCATGACTACCTCTCTGATCTCACCTCTTCCCACCGATCTTTTTGTCATGTTTTTCTTTTTCTCACTGCCACCTTTCTGTTCTTGTTTTGACCATATTTGCTTTATTTTACCACCCGGTTACTTTTGCTCCAATCAGGAAAATGGAATACCAACCACATCCATCTTTCTGATTTCTTTTTTTTCTCATTCCGTGGCAATAAAAAGACATGGAATCTAGCTTTCCAATTCTCCCTGCCTTTCCTATCAGGTTATACCATCTAAAGTTACAAATTAATTCATTTGCATTCTCACAAAAGCACTCATAGTGCCTTATTACCCAGACCTTTGCAACTGTCTGTCAATCTAGTATAGCTTCAACATAAAATTTAAAATAAACTATTGATAGTTACTAAAAATGCTTGCAATTGTGTTCTACCTTTTTCATCTTCAAAAGCATTACTTTCAGCAGATTTGAAGCCCAATGGACTGGTTAGTGAAAAGAGAATCAGAGAGGAAGGCAGCAGGGGCTGGAAGGGAGGAAGAAATAAGAGAGTGGAGCAGATGAGAGAAAGGAAGATAATAGGAAGCTAGGGAAGATAGATTTGAACAGTTACTGAAGAGATGAAAAGTAACAAAACTGAGTTAGTCCTACACATCAGATTGTAGATTTGCATTGCCCATACAAGGGTTTAGTACTTTAAAACAACACTCTTTGTGCTTTAGTGTAGGGATGGTTCACAAGCCATATGGGATCTTGTGCAGATTCTGATGACAGGGACTGGGTACAAGCCTGGTTCTGTGTTTCTAAGCTCCTTGATAATACAGAGTGCTGGTTTTAGGATCACTCTGTGTAACCAGGGTCTGAGGGCATCTGGCACCAAAGGCTTCAGTGACTTGAGAGTTCTTTAAACACATAACTGGTAAATGTACTCTGTGGTTGAGTCCATAGAGAGGGAAAATAGGATAAAACATACAGAAGATCAGATTACTGCACACATCACATACCTGGTATCAGGAGCCCGTAAAGTAGATAAGAGGTTGTCTGCAGGGTGGTTACTATTAGTATCCAGGCACACCTTGACCCTGCCCATTGAAAACCTAGTACAGTGCATCAAGCCCTGAGACCTGTGGGCATGGCAGACAGGAGCCTGTCCCTTTAAGAAGACAAACTCTACCTACTCACTTCTCTCTTCTGCTTTTCTTAGCTGTTTTCTGCCTCCCTCCCTNCTTTTCTCCCTCCCTCTCTCCCTCCCTCCTTCTTTCCCTTCCTCCCCCCTTCCTTCCCTCTCCTCTACCCTTTATCTCAATAAACTACACACTCAAACTCTGTATGATATATTTGTCCCTCAACAAGAGTGGTTTGGACCCACCCGCCATGGGACCCATCACAAGGGTCCCTCTTGGGCCTAACAACAATTATGAAAATAAGAAGTCTATTCTATCCATTTGTATGAAAATTCATGATGTCTTTTTTTTTCTGCTGAGTAGTACTCTAATGTGTAAATGTGCCACATTTTCTTTATCCATTCTTTGACTGAGGGGCATCTAACTTGTTTCTAGGTTATGGCTATTACAAATAATGCTGCTATAAACATAGTTGAATAAATGCTTTTGTAGTATGATTGAGCATTTTTGGGTGTATGCCCAAGAGAATAGAGGAGAGGGGGCCTGATCTTGACTTGCCCTGAAGTCAGACTGATGAATGTCTTAAATATCACTGGAGAGCCTTCATCCAGCAACTGATGGAGGCAGAGGCAGAGACCCACATTGGAGCACTGGACTGAGCTCCCAAAGTCCAGTTAAAGAGTGGAAAAAATGTGGGGCTGGAGAGATGGCTCAGAGGTTAAGAGCACTGATTGTTCTTCCACAGGTCCTGAGTTCAATTCCCAGCAACCACATGGTGGCCCACAACCATCTGTAATGAAATCTTGTGCCCTCTTCTGGCCTGCAGGCACACATGCAGACAGAACACAGTAAACAAAATAAATAAATAATAAATCTTTAAAAAAAGAGTGGAAAAAATGGGAACATGAGCAAGGGGGTCAAGACCATGACAGGTTCACCCATTGAAACAGTTTGACTGAGCTAATGGGAGCTCACCAACTCCAGCTGGACTGGGAAGGAACAAGCATAGGACCAAACTAGTCTCTCTGACAGTAGTTGAAAGTTGCATGGCTGGGGCAGACATAGAGGCCACAGGCAGTGGCACCAGGATTTATCCCTACTGCATGTACTGGCTTTTGGGGATGCTATTCTCTTTGGATATATACCTTGCTCAACCTAGATATAATAGGGAGGGCCTTGGACCTTCCACAAGGCAATGCGCCTTATCCTCTCTGAGGATAGATGGGGGTGAGGTGGGAGGGTATATGGAGGGAACGGGAGGAGGGGAGGGAGTGGGAACTTGGATTGTTTTTTTTAATTTAATAAAAAAAATAAAATAAGAAGTCAAGGTATTAGAAAATGCCAAGGGAGTTGAACAGATAAAGAATTTGTATTTAATTCTCACAGGTAAGTAATTTTCATTAACAAATGATTTGAGGGTCAGTGAGATGACTCCATAGTTACTTGCTGTCAAGCCTAGATACTTGAGATTACTCCCCAGGTCCCACATCTGGAAGGAAAGAATCAACTCTTACAAATTGTCCCTGACCTCCATATTTGCCCTCCCCCACTAAATAAAACGATGTAAAAAAGTGATTTGATCAAAACAATTGTAAAACAAATCCCACATAACACACATGTATGTATTTGCCATATATGTGTATAATGCATATACACATGTTCACATGTAACAGACATGCAATCTCATATCTGTATATCACACAATCTAGCTTCAATGAAGAGGTTCTGTTGTTGAGAAAGGCAGGCAGTCTAAGCTTGTTTCACTTTTCTGTGGTTGCTGGGCCAACTGCTACCTCACACCTACAGAATTCTTGGACTCAGAGAGTCACAAACAGCAATCAACTACAATAATTGGTTAAACGTTTTTAAGTAAGTGAAGGTGGGGTTGCAATTCCACCTCTTGGACCGGGCAAACCTAACAAATTTTAAATGTCTCCACTACTGCGGAAAACAAACCTGTTTTTATTGTTCAGTGACTGCATGACATTTTGAGCTGAAATGAATTGAGTCTGGCAATATTGTTTTATGGAGACATTTTATCTTCAGAGGCCTAGGATTGCAGGAGTGTAAGAAATGATTGAAGAGCACCCAACCTTTCAATACATTCCACAGACATTGCCACTAACACTCTGTACATTATCTGTTTTTAGAAATATCTAACTTTACTCCAACCTGTATCCAAAAGAGAGAAGGCTTTAGGGGAAGTGTCAAGCCAATATAAAAAGTTAGCCCAAACAGTTGCAAAGCAAAGGGGATTCTTAGCATGTGTTGAAAGTTATTATTGACATTGCTATAGATAAACTCAGCCTACTTTTTCTATCCTTCGTTTTCCTGCACTACCTTCAGCAGTAAGAACACTTCCGGGCTGGCCACAGGGTTCGTTACTTTACATGCCATTTTGATTGCACTTACTCTCTTCTATCTTCTTTAAAAAATGGGCACAAGTGTTGTTATTGAATTTCTTTACTCAATAAAAAGTTTCAAGTACAACTGTCTCTTTGGAAAAAAAATCTTGCCGCTAAGGAGTCTATATGAAAATATATTTGATCAGTTTTATACAGCACTAGGGATCAACCATCAAGGGCATAGATAAGACCCCAAATCTTGTCGCAAGTTTGACATGGTTAAAAATAGTCAGTAGCAGGGCAGAATTATCTGGTGATATCTCAAGTAATGTTTCCACTGTCTTCTAGATTATCTCATGGAAAAAGAAGCAGCCAAGGAAAACAGGAAGTATAGTCACACGTCATTTGACAACTAAAATAAACTTCTGGTTTAGAGTAGAAAATATTTTCATGGTGCAAACAAAATATGCTCTGTGTATATTGACATAAATAACACTCTTGGTGACTTTAAGGATAAAATGCAAAAAAAAAACAAAGAAGCAAAATAATGGAATGTGTGTGTTTGCTGCTGTCATCTGGCCTACTTCACTTTGTTTGACTCTAGTTGGTAACTTATTAAGAACTCTGTACATCATTGAAAGTATGGCAATCTCCGAGAACACAATGCCAAGAGTTCTTTCTCCTTCAAGGAGCTTTAAGGGAAGGAGATCCACGAATGAGCTGTGTCAGATAAGATGACTACATCCAGCAAGGCACATGTGTGGGATGAGGTTTGATCGGTAAAGACTTGTTTGCAAATTAGCTTTAACCAAGACACGAAGACATGAAGGGTCAGAGACTCAGAGAAAGGCATGAAATATTCTTAGCCTGTTCCCTGAAGCAGGAGTGAGCTTCTCTAATTTATTCTGGATACCCACTGATGGCCAAAGAAATTTTAAATTAAAGGAAGCTAGTGAATGAGACAAGATTCAGGGAACCATGCTATTTGACACAAAGAGTTATAAGAGATTTTTAATTATAGAATATTTGGATGACAAAAGATTAAATATGTCCTATATATACAATACATTTGCTACACATGATTACACTGTAGTGGTCACAACAAGAGCAACACACTTGCCATCTACGTACACCATCTAGTACAATTCACATCTCCCCAATTCTCCTTCCTCTCAGTCATGGGGTCGCCGCTGTATCCACTGTTTCTGTGGATTCCATGATTTTAGATTCCACCCCATACAAAAGCATGCAGCATTAGTGTCTGGCTTATTTCTGTTAGTACCGTGTGTCCTGAATTCGTTTGTGTCTTTACATATTACAGATTGTCCTCATCTGTAAATGCTATATAGCACTTAGTTGTATATTTGTATATTACAGTTTCTTTTTCTTTTTTCTTTTGTTTTTGTTTTTCTTTTTCTTTTTTGAGACAGGGTTTCTCTGTGTAGCTTTTGTGCCTGTCCTGGAACTAGCTCTTGTAGACCAGGCTGGCCTCAAACTCACAGAGCTCCCCCTGTGTCTGTTTCCCGAGTTCTGGGATTAAAGATATGCACCACTACTGCATGTCTTTTCTTTCTTTTTTTATGGGCATTTAAATTGTTTAGTCACGGTTATGGTGAATAATTCTGAAATGGACATGAGTGTGTATATATCCCTTTGATACTGATTTCGTTTCCTTTGGGTGAATACCCAGAGGAGCTATTGTTGATTAATAAGGTGGTTTTTTAATTTTAAAAATTATTCCATTTTGTTTGACATAATAGCTGTAATCAGTTATATTTCCACTGATAGTATAATATTCTATAAGGAGCTCAGCAGTAGATGGGACATGAAGATATTTGCACTTCCTTTCTTTTTATTTTGTATATGTATGTGCGTATGTGGTTACAGGTATGTTCCAGAGTCTGTGTGGAGTGCTGGTCCCTCTCGTTTGCCTTGATTAAGGCCAGGTCATCTTCCGTCCATTTATATTGACTTTTTGGTCAATATTTAGCTTCTGTTTTGGACAGCAGTTTCGTTTAAAGTCTTTCTTCTTTTACAATTTTTTGGTCAGTGTTTGCACGGTGTTCCCTTCTATCCTTTTACTTTCCACTTACATGCGTAATTGGACTCAAAATATATCTCTTTTAGACAACTGGATCATGACGTTTGAAAATTAATTTGTCCTGTCTTTGACTTTCCATGGTTAAGTCTGTTGTATTACATTCAGTGTAATCACTGATAAGGAAGCCGTTCTGTCATTTTGAGATATGCTTTTGTGGGTCATATGGCTTCATGCTTTCTGTATCACCTACTTTTCTGATATCTAATTTTTCTTTGTCCTGTTCCATTTTGATTTACTCTCATTTCTTTTTGTATATATGTATATATATTTAAGATTATTTCTCAGTAGTAAATGGGAATTATAGTTAATATTTTAAATATAGAAGTGTTGATTTCTTAATTGTTACCAACAATTTTAAGCTTTAATTAAAAGCTTAAATAAGACCATATAAAAGTCTGCCACATAATGGTCATGAAATATGCTTTAATATGTTGTATTTACCTTAACAAAGAGTTACGATAGTTATGTTTGTTATAAATTTGTCTTTGAAATAATGTAGGAAGGAGTTACATAGCAAATTATAGTAATATTCTTTATAGACTCATCTGTTGAATTTCCTTTCCTAGAGTTCGTTACTCTTTGTATGACTTTGAACTATTTTTAGTATTCTTTCATTTCAGCTCCAAGGACTTTTATTATATACATCTTGTAGGGTAGATTTCACTAGTGAGAAATTCCTCAATGTTTGCTTACCGAAGGATGTCTGAATTCCTCCCTTATTCATTGTGGATCATATTGCTGAATATAGACTTCTTCATGCACAATTTCTACTTCCTCTGGCCTCACTTAAAAATGCCATCATACTGTCTTCTGGCCTCTAGTAAGAAAGCAAGACATGTGTTATTATTTATTATTATTTGTTGTTTGTTATTATTTTTATAAGGGTCCATTTCTTCCTTCCTGCTGACATGGAATATCCAATTTATTTATTCCTGGAACAGGATTTTGTGTGTAGCTATTGTCTTAAATGCGTATAGAACCGTGGATTAGAATACCTGCCGTCCCTCCCTAGATGATTCTTTCATGTGGCTTCTCAGAGCTTGGCCACTGGATTTCAAGAAGAAAAGACAAAAGGACATCTTCTATAAAGGTTGGATTCAGAATGCCACAATCACTTATTTTGTTGTTCTCTTGGATCCAGCCTAGGGCCTTGTGCATGCTAGGCAATGTTCTTCTACTGAGCCACATTCCCAGTACTAACAACATTAAATTTGCTCCATTCTCTTAGTATATTCATAGAGCCAATTTAGAAGTGAGGAAGAGAGAATAATGACTTTTAAAGAAATTATTTATGTTATTTGAGGTTATAATATACTCACATCATTTTCTCTTTCCCTCCCTCAAAACCCTTATACATAGCTGCCTCCTTTCTCTATTTCAAATTCATGGTTTTCATTTTCATTAATTGTTTGTTACACACACACACACACACACACACACACTACTGAACACTTCAGTACAACTTGCTCAGAGTGGAGCAAAGACAATAGTAGGTATACTACTTCTCAAGATAAGGAACAAGATGCACACACAGAGAGGGAGTATCCTTGAGAATACTGGGTCTTTAGCAATGCCTTAATTACATTCTGGCTAATTTGTCTGCACTAAATATGACTTCTATCACCAATGAGGTGCTCTCATGATTTGTTTAGTGAAGCTGGGAACCAGTAATTATTTGTGGAAACTTATTTTATATGAATAATGTTAATTCCCAATGCCTCTAAGTATAACTGATACATGAATGGCTGAAGCACCTTTATCACTAGGCTTTGAAATATTCCCTTTCTAGTTAGAACTTGTGACTGGTTCCAGGCTGTGAATTCATGCTTTTTCTTTATTTAAATCTTAAGTATGACTTAGACTAAAGCATACAAAAAATATCCCTGACTGTTGAAGTATATTAATGGCAAATTACAGACAGTGTAAGAAATGAGAATGAGGAGAAATATGCAGAATTAGAAATAAGAACTGAGCCATTAACAGATACAGGGAACACTTTAAGCAAAGAAGTGAGAGAGCGCCTCTTTTCAACATTACATGAATAAGCTGGAAACTAGAGAAGATGCATTGTTTTTAAATGAATGCATTAGCAGTCAAAACTGACTTTAAAACAGTAAAATAATTTAGAACAATAACCTTGGAAATTACTAAAAAATATTGAAGCATCTTCTAAATTCAAAAGAAGAAATAAACAGAAAATGTAGCTTCCTGCCTCATTTGTTAATTCTCTCATAGCTTTAAAGAATTTATTATTCTGATGTTATTTATAAGTCAAGAGCATGAAGAGGATTTAGAGTTAAGAAGCACAGATAAGAGAGAACGTAGGTTTTGTCTTTCTGAGCCGGAAATGTTCTTTTTAAAAAATTTCTTTTATTTTTTTAAGCTACAATATAATTGCATCATGTTTCCCTTTTCTTTCTTCCTTCCAAACCTTCTCATATACTGCTCCTTGCTTTCTTTCAATCCACGGCACCATTTTTATTAACAGCTGTTACATACATATTTGTATATGCATATACACGTACAACATTCTCAATCCTGTATAACGTTCCTTGTACGAATGTTTTCAGGATTGACAATTTGTTACTGGATGGGTGTGCACTTCCCTAGGGAAGATTAGGTCTTCCACTCTCAGTGTCATGTATTGCCTGTAGTTCTTGGGTAGGGTTGAGGCCTTGAGGGCTTTCTCCTGTCCGACTTAGCATGTGTATTTTTGTTGTCCCTGCTTAGTCCATGTTAAGGCAGCCTTGTTGGTGAGACTTTATGGGTTTAGTTTATGACATCTATAGTAGACACAATCTCCCAACAAACTTCTGATCTTCTTGCTCATACAATCCTTCTGTCCCTTCTTCCCCAGGGTTTCCTGCACCTTATGTGTGGTAGTTGTTTTGCAGCTGTATCAGTTGGGACAGAGCCCCGGAGCTCTGTGTTTGATTGATTGTGATTTTCTGTTGAGGTCTCTGTCTGGCAAAGAGAGGTTTCCTTGAGGAAAGGAGCTGGCTACACTTATCTGTGAGTATAAGGACAAATACTTAAACTTTAGGTAGGGATTACGCTGGTTTAGTAAAGTGGTGGTTGTAGGTTTCTATTCTAAGATCCACGACTTCTTAGCCCTGGGTAGTTGGCTAGGTTTCCACTATCAGGCATGATATGCCTTTTGTTGAGCAGGTCTTAAGTCAAATTAGAAAGCTGTTGGCTACCACCAAGGTATGTATGTCACTCTCATACCCTTCAGTGTTTTTGTGACATGCTAGTCATTGCTGTGGCTCCCAGGCATCCTAGCTTTGTAGGACTGTTGCTTTGTTCCTTTCTCTGGAAACCTGCATTATCGGCAGGCTGTATTTTGTGGTGTGTCAAAGAGTTGGCAGTAAGCAACTTGCAAATGAGACACCGAGACACTCATTTGCTGACAGAAGGCCACAAAGCTGTTAAAGACTATTTTAGAGGTTATAAACTGGCAATTCTAGGTAGGAGACCAGTTAATTGAGCTTACAGTGTTAATTCATTTGTTTTACCAAATGAATATTAAAAATAAATGATTTTATATAAAACTCAGATTTCTTGTTTTTTTTTTTT
>LOEQ01002108.1:32858-43310 GCA_001685075.1 Bramus lutescens | reverse complement strand
AACAGAGAATTCTCAACTGAAGAAGTTCGAATGGCCAAAAGACACTTAAGGGCAGGCCCTATAATTTCATAGGGAGTGGGATTATTAAAAGGCATGGCTTCGGTGAAGTAGGTATGACCTTTATAGAGGAAGTGTGTCACTGTGGGGACAGGCTTTGAGGTTTCCTATGCTCAGGATACTTTCCAGTGTGCCATTCGACTTTGTCGCCTGCAAGATGTAGGACTCTCAGCCACTCCTCTAGCACCACGTCGGCCTGCACACTGCCATGCTTCCTGCCACGATGATAATGGACTGACCCTCTGAAACTGTAAGGAGCCACCCCAATAAAATGTTGCTGTGGTCATGATGTCTTTCCACAGTAATAGAAGCCCTAACTAAGAGACTAATCTAGCCTAGTCAGCAAGCTCTAGGCAGTAAATGAGTCTGCCTGAAAAAATAGAAAGTAAGGTGGCAAGTAGTGGAAGACACCTGCTGTTGACCTCTGGCCTCCACATGTGCCCACACACACCTGAGTACGCAACAAGAATATTAAGTGGAACATAACCTCTCCAGACGATGCACATGTGATGCTAAAGTTAATAGACACCCTGACAAACTGTTACAGGGACTTTTGAAGTATTTGCAACTCTTTGATGCTGTCGCTCAGTAACTGCAGTCTATGTGTTGTTTGTATCAGAATTTTGAGCATCCTTCCTCCTCGCCTCATCACTTTACTCATGCATAAAACTGTTAGCATCACTTTTTGTTTATAATTTATCTCACACTATCTCTCCCTCTGCTAATCTGCTGGTGGCTTGGGAACATGAAGTGAAAGTAATTGGGTTCTAAATGAAAAATGTGATATTCTCTAGAGCTCACTGCATGAAGTTAAATGGGCATGATTTATAAAACCCATTAGAATGTGTGCTTTTGTGTGTGTGCATTTGCACGCATGTGCATGTATGTGCATAGGTGTCTAATGTATGGTTTTTGTATTTGTTCCAGTTAGATGAGATTATCCAGTAATATGATCTTCTAATAAAATGAAACTTTATTAAATATATATTTTAATGAGAAAAATATTTCAAAAGATTAAAGAGGGTTTTGAAAGAAGTAAGATATATTTAATGTACAGTAATACATGTTGTCATTCCAATATGATCAGTGTCATATAACTATACACACATATAAACACACAAAGACATATACATAAGGTTCTGCTACACTTTTCTGTCCTCCAGGGACCAGAAGGGAATAAAAACCTACTTACTCATTTATAGATGCTGTGAATGACTCCAGTTCTGTCATGTGGGTCACAACCTAAGACTAAACAATCAAGGCATTCAAAGAGGGAAGCATGGGTGTACATTAACAACAATGGAAGACACATAATGTGAGGATATTTGGGTTCAAAGTCTCCTGCTGATGAAGATCACCTTCGTATCTTACTCAGCATGTCTTTGAAGTGGGCAGTTTCAATTAGACCTTCCAAATTAAAGTTTACAAAGTATTTTTCCTTACACCGAAGGTTTCTTCTGACAGCTTGGCCTCCTGGAAATAGCTGCGGCTGACCTTCTTTGCAACATGTCTTTAAGGAAAAGAAAATGATCTTCAGTTTTCAACGAGTGCCTTCTTTACCTTTCTCTAGGATTCTTTACTGTATACATTTATTCTCACATAAATGTTACAAGACAGGTACATTCTCTTTTACCTCTGCAGCAAACTGGGCCCTGAAAGGTCTGTTAACTTGCCCAAGGTCTTGCTGTGTGGAAGGATTTCAATCCCATCTTGGATCCACATCTTAGTCCTTCCTCTCCTGCAAATGGTTTGCTTGGGTCAGAAGTCTGTTAACAGAGAACCTTCATTAATGACCTTTGTGTTGCTGCGATAAAACACCATCACCAAGGCAACTGATAAAACAAGGTAGTTAATTGAGCTTAGGGGTCCAGAGGGTCAGAGTCCTTGATTGCAGAGTGAAGACATGGAGGAAGGAACAGCTGAGAGCTTTTTGCTCAAACCACAAATAGGAGGCAGAGAAACACTAGGAATAGCATGAAAGTATTTTGACATCACGAAGTTCAAACCCAGTGACACACCTCCTCCAAAAAGTCATACGTTTCAGGTTTTCCCAAACAGTTCCACTAACTGGGGGCCAAATGCTCGAGCATATGAGCCTGTGGGACCATTCTCATTCAAAACACCACAGAACCAAAGATGCTTCAGAAATATCTCCAAACAAAAACAAAACTAGTTTTGCTCTATGGATGGTGCCTATGACATTCTTGATTAAAGTTTGGGAAAAGTAAAAACCGGCCTACAGAATGTATGGCAAGAATTGTTTGACAGTAGATAGAGTCCTAAGAGTCTGTCTGTTAGGCAGTTCAGTGTGGCCAGTGCAATGTGAGCACTGTAACTATGTCAATATTTGTCTGCATGCTCTGATGTCTTAAGAATGTGGCACCACTGAGGATTCAGATGTTTAAAAGTTACCATAGTCTTCATAATAGCCATTTCTCAAATGTTGGAATCCAGAAGAAGCATCTAAATGGCTGAGAAAACCCATACACTGAGACATGGTACTCTGAGAGCCAGAACTTACCAGGTCATACACATTGGATACAAAAAACCATTGGTGCAAAATATGGCTTTCTTGTTTATCATAGTAACACCTAGAGCTCAGTCAACATCTGTTGGTCCCCAGAGGTGCGATGTACTTACAAGTTAACATATTTAAGTTCTGATCCATTCCCCATATGTACAGCTGAGCTTGACATATAGGAAAACCCCTTACATTTCAGCTTAAAAGGTTTAAAGTGCACAAATGCAGCTCACACATGCAAGATGCATTGGTTAAGGTCTCACTTCAAAGTCAAAGACACATTACTAATCTTTATTTTACTCCTGTCAATTTGTTGCTGTTTAACACTCCTTAAATTTCAAAGTTGACATCTGCCCTCATGCTGGGAACAAAGGGGAAATCTTCAATGGAGCATGATATCAAAGTGAATTCTTTCTAAAATTCCTACTGGCCTCTGTCTTTAGGACTCACCCTGTCATTGGTGTAAGAAGCACCACATGAAATATGACTGTGTAAAATAAATATTTAAATATAAGCTCTTTGGCACACTGGCCAGGGTCTGAAAGAGCAAAGCATATGTGACCAGTGACTTGAGTACCTGTACTCTAAGACCCTTTACAGAAGAGACAATGTGGGCACCAGACAGTTGGCTTCGAAACAGTTTCCTGACAAGTCATCTCCAAGTGAAACAGGACAATTCACTGCTTATACCCAAAACATCTTAGGACAGAAATAGAATAGAAGCATAATCTTCCATAAAGAGGGACAGCAATTTATGGCTTAAAGAAGAGGAAGAAGGACAAACTACCAGGCAGCTGCCCAGCTTCTGTTGGCAATCCAGGAGGTGGTCATATGTAGGTTAATAATGAGTTTTTCATGGAGCTACTCTGCGGAACTTTATTGTAGCATTCTAAACCTCAAGCATCATTAACAGTGACAGATCCTTGTCCCTGAAACATCTTTCATGTTAAATTTATAACTTTATCTTGAGCAAAGTCTCTGTACTTATTCTCTGTGGCCCCAGGGGTTAATAATTTATTATCTTTAGTCAAAAGAAGGGTATCATCATTTATTTTTCACAGATCAAAACTGTGTAGACGCAGATCAAATTGTAGCACTGCGAAGGAAGCTTATTTCTCAGTCCTTGAATATTATGCATGTGAGAGTGCACATTACAGAATAATCTAAATTTTACAATTATTGAGTTTAATAAGTGGCTTTTCACTGTCAAGTCAGAAATGAAACTAAATAAGTACAACTACTGTATGACCCATCTCTACCATCACTGAGCATATAGCAGAGGGCTTAGTCTTATCACACAGACACTTGCACATCTGTGTTTATTATTGCACTATTCACAATACCCAGGAGGTAGAACCAGCCTATGTGTTCATCAGTTGATGAGTGGATAAAGAAATCATGGTACATACACTCAATGGATTCGTACTAGGTCATGAGGAAAGATGAAACAGCAGCGTTTGCAGCAACAGAGACAGAATTGTAACTACCCTTTCAAGCAACACAGACCAGATGCAGAACAATAGATGCTGTGTGTTTTCTTCCACAAAAGGACTGTATAATTCAATTTGTATGTGCATATGTGTGTGTGCACGTGTGTGTGTGCATGTGCACAAAGGTCATGAAACTAGAAAGGAGACAATAAGAAAGGAATAGGAGTCCTTAATGGGAGGAGTTGAAAAAAGAGAATAAGCTACATATGACATGAAATCAGAGAGGGGACTATTGAGCTGGGAAAGGGGAACCAAGGAGGCTGATGAGGAGAGGATGAGAGAACAAATAAAAGCACCATACATATCCTGTGCTTGATACTCCAGTGTAAGTTTTCACTCCTATATCAAATCTGTTTCATCAACAAGTTTGTATATTTAATAGGATCCTTGATTGGAGAAGACAGATAAATGTTGATGTTACTGCCCAAGATGACAAGAGAACATTTACCACAGGAAATCCTGAAATTTAGTGTTTCAGAGTGCAGAGGTCTTAGCAATAACCAGTTGCTCATAGGCCCTTCATGAGTTCTATATTGGACCCATCAAAGCGCTTTGATAGGCTAAGTAAAACGTCTTCAGCTTGTGTAAGCAGAAAGAGGACTTGCATCACTGCAAGTGAAATTAATGTCCCCTATGTATTTCCAAGTTCCCTTGTCAAGAAAATTCATCTCCTGTCAAATATGGGCTTGATTTCAGTAATAATTTTTCTTTTCTTTAAACAGGTAGTTCAGACAAATTGTTATTTGTTTGGGAAGTAAAAAGAATAAGTTGAGGGTGCCAGCAGGTTCAGATTCTTGAAGAGGATCCTATTCCTTAAGGTGGCCTTCTTGCTGAGTGCCCACTGAGATCTCATGACTTTAGTCTCTTTTATCCTGAGGACACTATTCCCATTGTAGAGGCTTGGCTCTCGGGAGGCTTACTAACCTCTCAGAAGTCTAGTCTCCCAATATTCTCCCATTGATAGTTGGAGTTCCAACATATGGATTTGGGAAAGAGTAATACACACAACACATAACAGTATAGGTATCCCAAGGATACCCTACATTAGAGTCTTCACCTGGTCAGAGATTTAGGACATGAAATGACTTTTACATCAACATTTCCCATACCGATGTAGGTATTATCCAGCCCACTGCATCATAACAGTGATGCATTCCATCACGGGGGAGGAAGAGGACTCAGGACACAAAGCGTCGAGGCAAAGACTCAAAGCAGATGCTGAGAAGCAAGACAAGTGGACTGAACTGAAAATCTCCTACATATAGTTTCAGTATTCTTTGCTCCAGTACTGACTCCGGCATCCTGGGATGATCTGGTTTTTCAGTTGGTTTTTGGTCAATAGGAGGAAATAGCGATTGCTCAGAGAAGAATGGAAAGAAAATGAAATCCAGTTGTTTTTTTAGCTCCCTGCTGGCCATGGCTTGGAAGTGGCTTTTCCTCTTCTGGGGGCTGTAGGTCCATCTGGGCTAGTTCTTTCTCTAGTGAGTTATAAAGGGATCTCTCTTCCTGACAAAAGCACGCTTCTTTATCCTATGTGGATCTCCTTATTTCTGCCCATATCCTTGAAAAAGTCCCTTTATTAGAATGTCTCCAATTACCTCATTTGGCTGTGCCATCTGCTTCCTGTCAAGACACTGTTTGATATAATTTCTAATTTAAAATGCAAACTTTATCATAGTATTTAATTATCATATATATGAGTCTATTTCTGGACTCTATTCTCTTCATTGCCATGCTTAAATGTTCTTGCATCAATAACACAGTGTTTCAGTTAATCTAGCATAATAGTGTGGTTTTATGTCTGACACCGCAGCGGATCTTAAAGTATTGGCCTTAGGATGCCCTTGCATTCTTAAAAATTTTTTCTAACAGTCCAAAGAGTCTTATGCTATAAAACTATAAAATCTTCAGTATTGAAATTAAACTGGAGTCATTTAAAAATAATGTATAATTTGTACTGTAACAGTAGCAATAATAAATCCATTATGTGCTAATTTATTTTATATATAAAAGTAACTAGTTTCCAAAATTTTTAATAAGTATTTCATTGTTTTAATTTTTTTAAAAAATCTTTTTAATATGCAGGTAATGGAAAAAAATTGTATTATCACATCCAGACTGTACCTGGTGGTTGTAGTATGCTGCTTTGCTTGGGCCAAATGAAGAAAATCTATTCCACACAGTTATAGAGTGGGAAGAGTGAGAGCTATCTTAATAGGCTTTTAGTTGTGTATAGCTGTTAATCCTACACCAAACTTTGAAATACAGTCAGTTCTTAAAGATTATTTATAATGTAAAACATGGAAGCTTTATCAATTAATTTCTCATACATAGATTCTATCCATTTATCTTTCACTCAGAATAGATCTTAGGTTCATATATAATTTTGTAATATTATTTATTGGTCATTTGGGGAAAATAAGATTTTCCAATGTATGTAAATCGTTCAATTATAACAAAAATCTCAGTTAGTATTTCCATGGATGCTCTTAAGTGAGTTTCCACCGTTGGGAATCTCTCAAGCTCATGGTAGGAGATTTTGTTTTTGAGAAAGCACCTCATATTGTAGGTCTAAAAAAAATAAAAATCACAGTTTGTTGGTGACTTTCAAATAGAATTGGTGGCCAGCTCAATTCACAATTCAATAATCTCATAAGTCCTGTTCCACCAGAGTGTCACTTTTACCTCAACAATAAATAAGTCTACAGAGGTGATTTCTGTATTGTAACACAATATAATAAAAATACATGCGCTCAAAGGTCCAGGTTTAATAAAACGAACAGCATATACTGCTTTTCCATGGACATTTTAAAGCAGACCTGGCTTTCATTTTTGTGATGACATGACAGTGAAGATCACAGCTTCTGGTTGAGTTTTGTATTCCGACTTTCTTGAATATGTGCTACAGTTGCCTTCATATCTTCTGCAGGATAAACAGCAGAGTGGCAAAAAAGGCAAGTAACATCCTTGGGCAGTGTTGACTTTAGAGACACTCTACAAAAGATTTAAGGTAGCTTCAGCTATGTG
Organism: Bramus lutescens; assembly: GCA_001685075.1. Classification (NCBI taxonomy): domain Eukaryota; kingdom Metazoa; phylum Chordata; class Mammalia; order Rodentia; family Cricetidae; genus Bramus; species Bramus lutescens. Next base: position 36,215 of record LOEQ01002108.1, on the reverse strand, counting down.
TATTCAGTGTCTTAATGCTTAGAAGTGGGAGATCTTAAAAACCGAAGGGGATGGGATCCAAATCTGTAGTGATCATCCATCTTAGGGGGAAATGTTCTTGAGGATGAGATAACATGACACATAGTTCTTATATAAAGGTTTTCTTGAATCTTAGCCTTTACCTCAGGGTATAATTTCTTTTCATATTTTTAAAAGTGTTTTGTGTGTCTTTCTATCGAAACAACTATTCATTCATCACATTTCTCTTCCTGACTCAAGTGGGATATCTCATAGCCAGAAGAGGTGTGTGTGTGTGTGTGTGTGTGTGTGTGTGTGTGTGGAGGGGGGGTTGGCATTTTTCTTTTTTTTTGTTAGTTTTAATTTTGCTTTTCCCGATCACAGTTTGTCCTCTGGTAGAGTTGGTATCTAGTGATCAATGGACAGATTGAGAACCATGGCAGAACTGGTCCTGGTTCCCCTTTACCATTAGCTTCACACATCATCCATTTAAGTCAGGAGGAACTTGTGATGGGTCTCTTTGTGTCTCAAAGATAAGTTCAACATCGTGAGAAGATGACAATGGCATCTCTCCTGCAAAGCACCTTTGCTGTGTGCCTGGTATGCTACGGGAGAACCATTTTAAGCTCCTTTTTAAAATCTCATGTTTGAATCTCTGCCTAAGATTGAGGAGTAGAAAGTTCAGTGCACAGCATCCTCCCAGAGAACAATAGACAGGTGGCCATTGGAGAAACAAACCCCTTATTCTGATTATTGTTTTCTGAAGGAATACATCTTTTGCTTATTTTTATTTCCAGTGACACATGAGGCATTTCAAGGAAGAAATCTGAAATTCTCTTCTAAGGCAGGAAGTATAAGCAACATTTTCTGTGTTGTATCGGTTCATTCTTGAGCATCATTTGGTTCCTAATCAGAATAACAGCAATCCACGGAGAGTAAATTTAGATGCTGAAGGGTTCCAGATGAAAGAGCTTTTCTTCGTGGGAAATTAAGCTCAGTGGAGAAGAAAAGGAATATGCTCCTTGATATTGCAATCAGGGAGTTGAAAGCAACCTAAGCTCTGTTTGCGGGATTTTCTTTTTAAATTCTTTTTTTCTATTATTTTCATTTAAATATAAAATATTGACATGTTTTAAGGAGACTCACATTCTATGTTGAAAAGTAAGTTAGCAGCTAACTTCCTCTTATAAGGTTAGAGCCCACGTGGGAAATGCTACCTGTTGGCTTCCAGCACCCACCCTGGGACTGGGGCTGACTCTCTAAATATCATATATTCTGCTGTTCTAGTTTTTTTTAATATGTGTATTCTTTCATGGTAAGGCCAGTGCCTGTGGATATTCATTCTTCCAATCTAGAAAAATGTGATTTTGAAACTCCAGTAACTAAAAAGGACATACTCATATTTTGACAGGTACATCTCATTGAATTTATAGTATTCATATCAAAATATAAAAGCTTCTCCAGTTAGTGTCCCCTACATGTTCTTTAAATATCCATTTTAGTCATTTAACAATAACAAAACTAAAGTTAAAAAAGAAATCCTGGTGTTACAGTCTATCATGTCTGTGGTAAACTTTTTATTTGATCTGGTGCTACATGCCACATGGTCATTTGGGATACTTTAGTCCTGTACATTAGCAATAAAATACTGGAGTTACTATAGCATCAATAGCAGCTGAAGTTGATAAGAAGATAGGATTGACATCTCATGTTATTAGCAGGGAGGAGTACCAGTGGAACTTAAGTTGATAGGGTTTCTTGTGGATACTTCACTACCTACTCACAGCCACACCAAGAAATTGAGGAAACTCGGACTCACAAATACTCAGGACATAGATTCATCAGGAAAAATGATCCGTGTGAGCTCCTTGAGATAGAGATAGTATGTGAGTTGCCAAAGAGGAAGGAAACCTACAATGAGAAAAGCAGCAAAAAACAATACTGTATCAGAGACAAGGAAGGCGGTGTGAACTAGGATCTAGCCATTGTCTTACACAGTTCTTTCATTTATTTCCTAAGAGAGATTTTCTCTGTGTATCGGCTGCAATAGAACTCTCTCTGTAGACCAGGTTGATCTCAAACTTAGAAATCCACTTGCCTCTGCCTCCTGAGTGCTGAGCTTAAAGGTGTGCACCACTACCACCCGGCTCTGGTCCTTCCGTTTTTAAAAACTGTAACCAAGTATCACCTTAAAGAAGCTTTCACAGGACAGAGTGAACACCTCCTGGGGCATGGCTGCATAAGTGTGCTGCAAAACATTATCTATAGCAGGAACTGTGTTGCCAAGTTCACATGGTACCAAGTCTGACGATTGCAGTGCCCACTCATCCAGTCCCCAGATTTTAGCATTGGAAACTCCTCTCCTTTTGAATTTTCTCTAGTCAACAGGATCTTTTATGTGCATGTATAACTCAGAGAGAAAAGGAATTAATGCCCTGTGGTCAATGACCAGCAGGAATTGGTATATAATCCACTTCCCTCCTGCTTTGGATGAGATAACTAAAGTGTGGGTTTTATACCATAGCCAAGAGTTTACCAGTTGGACTAAGTTCTAACTTTCTACTGTGAGTTTCACAACAAAAATATTATTCTTTTTTTGCCTTCTAACTTTGACCCTCCCTTTCTTCTTTCCTACCTCTCTGCTATGGTTTTGTGAAATCACAAACGAGCAGTCTACGCCAACAGGGTATGACAATTTTTGTTGGATAACCAATTAAAGGGCTCATCACTGGGAAAGGCTAAATCAGAATCTTTCAGAAAGAACTCAAAAAACTGGTTAACAAGAGAACAAATAATCCAATAGGAAAAAATGAGGTACAGACCTAAACTCTCAACAGATGAATCTAAAATGGCTTAAAGACACTTAATGAAATGCTCAACATCCTTAGCCATCAGAGAAATACAAATCAAAACAACTCTGAGATTCCATCTTACACCTGTCAGAATGGCCAAGATTAAAAACACTGATGACAATATATGCTGGAGAGGATGTGGGGTAAAGTGAACACTCCTCCATTGCTGGTTGGAGTGCAAACTGGTACAGCCACTTTGGAAATCAGTATGGTTATTTCTCAGAAAATTTGGAACAAACCTGCCTCATAACTGCAGCCAGACCTTTGGTATATACCCAAAGGATGCTCAATCATACCACAAGGACATGTGCTTAACTATGTTCATATAGCACTATTTGTCATAGCCAGGACCTATACCCCTCGACTGAAGCAAGGATAAAGAAAATGTAAATTTACACAATGGAGTACTACATTGTAGTGAAGAGGTGGAAGAGTGGCCTGCTTTTCATCCCGCCCGGCTCCCGCACAGCTATCTTATACCCAGAAATAACAACACACAAATTGTATT
>LOEQ01002108.1:13699-26962 GCA_001685075.1 Bramus lutescens | reverse complement strand
TCTCCTCTCCTCTCCTCTCTTCTCCTCTGCTCTCCTCTTCCCTCCCCCCTTCCCCCCTTCTTGGCTTCCCCCCCACTCCTCTCTCTTTGCCATGTGCATATAAATAGATGCACTATTGATTTGCTTTCTGCATCTTTCCAGTTGATTTCACAGAGAAATCAAACTAGCATAGATTTGATACAAAGACTATTTCTGAAGAAATAGTTTTTTTTTAAGGAGGAGATTTCTGAGTTGTTTCTGGGGTTTTCAGAATTCGATTTCTAATTTAATTAGAGTTCAGTGTGCAACGATTCTCTTCAAGCATGAAGTTGCTCTTTGACTTACAGTGGGGATGCGTCCTGACAAATGCATCATTAGTCACAAACATTGTAAGAAGAAAAATATATTTAATCTATCTAATACACAAACATCGTATCTTAGCCTAACCTATTAAAAAGGTGTTCTCAGAAAATTTACATTTCCTTCCAGTTAGGCAAGTCCATGTAACAGAAAACTATTTTTAAAAAAGTTGAAAATCTCATACGAATTATTAAGTTTATAACTCCCCAAAATGCTTGTAATGGTAGAAACCTCTAGTAACAGTTATTTTGTGCTGTGCCCACATGCCTGGCAGGGATCTGTTGCTGTCTTCCACTGCCCAACATCCTGAGAGACTAAGTGATTCATTTCAGAGTGTTAAAGAGAACTCCAATGATGTGTTTGACAATTAGATAACTCAGAGTGAGGACAGAACTTTGGGTCTGTTCTGCTTTAACACAGAGGGGTGTAGTCTAAGCCTTGGGATAAAGAGTATTAGAGGGAGTTTGTCATTTAAGGACTACCCTCTCACTGTGGAAAGGTCTAAAATTCAACCGTTTCACCAAGAGTGTGAAAAATCTATGCAGGGAGCATTTGAGTTCTTAAGGAGTTCTGTGATTATTTTTCTCTGTGAGCCAGGCCCTATAGTCTAGAAGTGAGTATTAAATCCAGAAAGCCAACTACAATGTGAATAGTTAGGTCTGACGGTGGCAAAGACCCAGAGGAAGAATGCAAGAAGGGAGCATCAGGCAGACAGAGGTGGCTGCTCTGATAGACAGTGGCAGTGGCATTCGGTGTGTACAAACCAAAGGTGCTTTCTAGCTTGCCGTTTTGCTCTCTGAAGGGAAACGTGGGAGCATAGGAAATTCTTTTTCCTCCTTCTGTATAAACAGAGATAGATCTTTTAAGTCAACTGGATTGAAGTTTAACCTATGTCATAAAAAATATATTCACAGCTCTCAGTTGCTTGCAGATTTGGGCAAGTTTATACACTGAAGGCCTGAATAAACAGATGGTCATATTTGAGGGATATACAATATAGATGTATCATATTAAGTGGAATAATGACCTATTCCTAATTAATTATTGTCACTTGGATATAATGTATGCAGCCAGGGAATGTGTTGGACAACCAATTGATGAGAAGTGAACTTGTTGTGGTTAATTTTGTATAATTAGGCAATGGAATACCCAAATATTTGCTCAAATATTATTCTGGATGCTTCTGTGAGAATTGATTTTGATGACAGTAACATTTAAATTGTTAGACTGAGTAAAGCAGACAGTTACCTTCCAAAACGTGAACAGGTCTCAAGTAATCAGTTGGAGGCTTGTTTAGAACAGGAGTCTGACCTATAGTGATATTTTGTTTGTATTTAAACAAATAAAGCTCACCTGAAGGTCAGAGTACAGAGCTAAACCACTAGAGGTCAGGGAGTGGTAGCACACACCTTTAATCCCAGAACTCAAGGCCACTCTGGGCTACACAAAATTGAATCTGTCTAAAAGAGAAATAGAAGAACTCACACAAAGGTGTTCTAGCCTTTAAACCCAGCATTAGGGAGGTGGAGATAGGAGTGATATGGCTGGGTGGAGAGAAGTATATAATGTATATAACTCTGTAATGACACAGTTTTGGCCAACTAAAGAAAATAGAGGAAAACAGGACTCAATTTCTTAATAGAAACATTCTAAATAGAGTGGAATATTTCAACCCAAATATCCTGTATCTCATTGTTGTTTGGGTTTCTGTCCTGTCCAGTTCCCACAATTGTTAAGTCCCAAAGAAATCACATTGAGGTCTATATTAGTTATAAACTGATTGGCACATTAGCTCAGGCTTCTTATTAACTCCTATAACTTATATTAGCCCATTATTCTTGTCTAAGCTAGTGAGGCAGTCACATTTTGCTTTTTCTGTGGTGGGGTCAGGGCTGCGGAGGAATGGGCTTCCTTCTTCCCAGAATTCTCCTGTTCTCATTGACCCACCTCTACTTCCTGTCTGGTTGTCCCATGTATACATCCTGCCTGGCTACTGGCCAATCAGCATTTATTTAAAATATAATTGTCAGGATATAGACAATTGTCCCACAGCATCCCATCACTGGGAAAGGTTATCTGGAAGTAAGGATTCTAAATTCTGGCCTTTAATATTGAAAGAGAATGGAAGATATTTACTCCCCCTGCCCCAGCTGACAGCTTCTCTCAGAGCTACTCTGTGTCCTCCAGGAGTCCATCATTAATTCCCATGGATATTACTTAGAATATTATCTACTTTTGACCACCGAATGGACTTCAGTTCCATTGTGTGATCTATCTTCTTTGTCCTGAAGAGAAATTATTTTGTAGATATTTTACTCTCTTCACTAGAAGCAATTAGGGAAAAATAATTTCCAAATAGTCACAAACACAATGTTTGTGCTTCATTCAATCCTGTACTTAGTAGCATCACCAAGGTCACTTCCTATGCAATGAAAGGAAGAAAATAGCTCAGTAAAGAAACACCAGCTGCATCTTACAGCATTAGAAGATTGGTAAACCTTTCTTAGGAATAAAATGCAATCATCTCCTTTATTTCCAAAGGTATGGAGCTCAGCTTCCAATAATTTCAGTCAAAACAAAGGTGACTAACAACATCCTCCCAACAAGAGATGTGTATATGACCCACAGCTGCCCACTTCCTGATTCTCTCTTAGAAGAGAATAAAAAGTTGGTTACAATAACAGTAATGTTCTTTCAAACCGTTGATCTCAGATCTTGAAAAATTTCTTCAGGATTCAGCATTGAAGAATAGGTTCAGATTGTCAGAGCTATTTGTGATTGATATTACAAAGAAGTTTTAACAATAGGGAAATCAGTTTGTGTCAAAGCAGCTCAGGCCATTAGTGAGGATCATTTTTCCCCCTCTGTCAAACAAATAGCAATGAACTTCTTTTGAACAGATGTTCAAATTAGCACAAGCCCACAGGCTTGAGGCCTAAGCATGTAATTTGAGGGACCCCAGTTGGAATTATGCTTTATCAAGACAGAGTTTGGGAAATATGTTGTGTCACTGCTCCTAGCTTCCTTTTGAACATTTGTTCTTTTTTCTGCTGTTTTCAATTTGTGATGACATTATTCTCATTCTTTTATTCATGCATTTCCTCTTTTCTTTGTGTCTGATTTGACTCAGAAATTGAGCTCATTTTTGAAGTCCTTTTCACAATAGTCTCATTAAAATATATGAAATACACACGCATACTACACACACACACACACATACTACATACACACACAGTAGAAAGCTGCTTGTTTGTTCCCAGCTTCTCAGCCCTGAAATAACCACACAGAAACTGTATTAATTAAATCACTGCTGGGCCAATCACTATAGCATATTCCTAGCAAGTTTTTACATATCAAATTAACCCATTTCTGTTATTTTATATGTTAAAACAAGGCTCATGGACTACCAGCAAGGTTCCAGCTAGCAGCTTTTGTCTTTCCCCTCTGGCAGCTACATGGCATCTCCCTGACTACGCCTCCTTTCTCCCAGCATTCGGTTTAGTTTCCCCCCCTGCCTCTATTCTGCCCTGTGCAGGCCCAAGACAGATTCTTTATTAACCAATGGTATTCAGAGCATACAGAAGTGAATCCCACATCACATACATGTATATGTATATAAATTTCATTTGCCTATAATGGAGACAAACTCAAGTAACCAGAAGCAAAACCTGGCATACTATATTCTCAGAAGTATTTGCTGAAGTCCTACATCCTGTACTCAGCTTCTTTTCTTATAAATAGTAAATACAAAGTGAAAAAAATGCAGCACCCACAACAACAACAACAGAAGCTTATCATATCCATCCCAAGCCATTGTCTTACTTTCTCCATTCAACACCTTTCTAGTTCTGAGTGTGGCATCTCTCCTCCATATGTAAAATGCATAAAAACCAATATCATGAAAATATATGTGTTCAAAGGGAGAAGGGACAACAATAGCGAAATTCCAAGAAGATAAAGAAGTGAGAGAAAATGGAAATTCAGATACAATGCCTAAATCCCCTATCCCTGAGAAGGGCCTTGAGTGCTCTGTAGTGCTGATAACAAAGTTGCTAACACAGCCTGACATTGGCTGGGGAGGAGGAACAAGGATCAATTCTGTGTAAGCTGAAGTAGTCTGTGGTAGATCCTGAGTCCAAATTTGATGCTGACCTTTTGTCCCCTTACTAGTTATTTAGTAGCTACCACCTGTATCAGACCTGACATCCTCTCAGCTATTTGGAATACATTATCTTAGCAAATCACTGTCTTCCATCAACCCGAAAACTAAGAATGTCATCAGATAGCATCTAAGGCCTAGAGCATATATCCTTACTTTGTTGTAACCTACTAAGTTGATGTTTCTACCACTATTTTTGGTAAACGCCTTGACTTACAATTTTCTTTTGTCTGTCACTATCAAGGCTTCATGAAACTTTTCATTGGAACATGTCAGTCAAGTAACCTGAATCCATGTTCCTGATTTCATGGTCACTCTCTGTAAGATGTTAACATATCATATTTGACATGCTAGCTGTGCTTTATGGGGACGCATATTTCTGCCAAGTTGACTTTGTTAAAAGGTTCTTAGAAAGGAAAGGAATGGCTCCCTTGCCAACTTGAAGCATCTGTCCTAACAAAGCAGTCACGATGAACTTCAAAAGAGCAGGTGTGCTCAAAAAAGCTGGATAGATTTTCACCTTGATCACTCAAAGACTGTTACTCCCAATTTGTTTTACATTAGTAGACATAAGAAATAGATTTTTTTGACTTCAGTTTCTCAGACATGTAAATAAAAATCATATTTTGCCTATAAAGTATCAGTGGAATTACAGCTGTTTCTACATCAGGTTAATAAAAACAAAACCACTCTTCTTCAGTCTCTCTGTTTCCATCAACAGTTTGACAATTGATATCTTCAGAAAACTGTGTGCTTAGCTCTTCTATCTAAGCTTCTCTGCCGTGGTCTTCCAAGTAAATCTGGCTACCCCTTCTCAGGGATCCTGTTTACCCTTTTGAGATTCATTTTTATCAAACATGAGTGCACGTAACTCTAGCTATTTATTTCAAAAAGATGTCAAAAACACACTCAGGAGAAAATAAAAAATTTTCAACAAATAGTACTAGGAAAACAATATTTACATGCAGAACACTGAAACTCATCGTGTATCCATTGTACTTAGAGGAAGCCCACAGAATTGCGAGCATTTATGCCAGGTATACATCTGAAAAAGTATTAAAAGTCAGAATATATGAAGGAGAGACAGACGAGCGAGAGAGAGAGAGAGAGAGAGAGAGAGAGAGCAGAGAAAAAATAACAAATGGTCAATTCAGAAAATGGGTTTAGAACTTGAACAAAGAGTTCTCAAAATAAGAAAAAACAGCAAAGTCAACAAAACAACCAACAGCAACTGTTGCCACTGGGAGATGGGGTGTGGAAAAAGGAACCCTCTTACTGTTAGAGGGCTTGCAAACTGACTGGTTACACACTCTGGAAATTAGGTGGAGAATTCTCAAAAAACTAAAGATATATCCACGTGTGCCCAATGGGCATGGTGCAGACACAGAGAGAAAGAAGAGAGTAAGGAGAGAGATTTTTGCCATTCTGACTGGGTTAAGATGAAATCTCAAAGTTGTTTTGATTTGCATTTCCCTAATTGCTAGGGATGGTGAATGCTTTTTGAGAAATTCCTTAGCCATTTCTTGCCTTCTTTTGAGAACTTTGTGTTCATGTGGTGGTGATGGTCCACTGCAGTTCTTGTAGGCTCAAGCTGAGTGGGCAACCCCAGGACAGCAACAGCTATAATTGGAATGGTGGCTCCATTCAGCAGCTTCAAGGAAGAGCACAGAAGCAATCTCTGTGCACAATATGGGAAGTATCTTCAGCAGTTCTGTGCAGGCAGAGGTGCTCAGGCTTCTGCATAAAGGCAACAGGAGGCTTTCAAACATTATGTTACTTCCTGTTCTACTCACATGGGTGTTTCCACCTTCATCTGCTTCCAAATCTCAAAAATTCTGTTTCTACTATATACCCAGATTTATCCTATCCATTCCATTTCTATCTACATTATTGAGAGAGTTTCGTGTTCTCCTGGATGGGTTATGGTTAAGATAATAATTCCCAAATGTCAGTATTGGTCTGGTTTATATTATTTTACCTAGTTGTGTGTGTGTGTGTGTGTGTGTGTGTGTGTGTGTATGGTATTTGCTCATGTGAGTCCTCTGTAGTTTGTTTAAACAATCCCTTACACGTTGTGTGTGACGTGATATACATTAATGCCCTTTGTAATTTCTTATATTGCATATACTTACTTGTAACCAGAGTTTAGAGAGTCCCAGCAGCTCCAACAGTCTTGGATCAGCTACTTGTTCCCATATGCCAATTAAAGTGATAAGTACTCTTAAGTCCATCTTCTGGATACTGACATGAGTTTGATTTTTATGGAGAAATAATTGGGCTGGGGGCAAACCGTGTAACAATTACGCTGTACTAGTGAAAGCATGGTCTGGATGGTTGTTCTCTTTGTTCTGGTTTTATAACATGCTCCAAAGAAGCCCTCTCATAGCTGTAACACAGAATCAGTCTGGATTTTAGGTGACAGTTCCCTCTGCTCTAGGGTGTAGCTTCACCATCATGGATAATTGTCCTCACCCGATGGTGGTAGGAAGAGGCATGCATCTTGCAAGGTTCTGCTATACCTAGAATCTAAGGTTACTGGAGCTTTAAGGCAATGACTTCTCTGTGCTTCAAGGCCAGAAAGGGGTTGGAGTTTGGTAGACAGATTGTCCTTGAGGGGTTAATATGCAAACCATCAGAGGTGACCAGGTGACCCAAAGCAAAGCAGACAGGAACAACATGAAAGGAGAGAGGCCCAGCTTTTTTAAAATCACATTTGGTTAAATTGCACACCAAGAGAGGGATAAAAACTTCTCTGCAAAAACAGCTTCTAATTGCCTACTTCATACCCATCTATGCATCCTCGGCAGAGATTCTTAGGAAAGTTGGTCAGTTTTCAGGCTGTGAGGATAAAAAGAATGCATACTTACTTACCTTCATTTCAGGCATGAGTGAGAGTTAATCTTTTCCATGGTCAAAAAATATTATCAGCCCTTTCATTGTCATAATTTGATAAACTACAATAATAATACATTAGCATTGAAATATGTACTTTTCAGTCTTATATTTCAACAGCCTTTTAAACATCTAAAAGCCATATCTGCTTATTTCTCTGCATACCCCTTATTTATGGATTTTAAAATCTTCTTGCTATTTCTTTTTTTACCTTGCATATTTCTTTATATACTGAAGGCATTAGTTCTTGATCATGTATATTGCATAATTTCCTCCAGTTTGCTGGATTTGTTTGAGTTTTGTCTTTCCAGACTTTTTTTTTTGTATCTATGTAGTCAATCTTTGCTTTACATAATGAATATTTTATTTTATAATCCTGGGTTTTATATTTACTGTTTCTACAAGACTTTTCAACTCCAAGGTACTCAAATATGTATTTTTATTATTTTCTAGAGTTTTATAATTATCTTCTTATATTCAAGTCTTTTATTCATCTAGTACTCTTTGACTTTAGAAGAAAAACTGGAAAAATGACTCTCTTATTCCTCTAAGTGGTTAGTGACCTGTTCCAATATGATTTATTGAATAACACACACATATATTTCACTTCTTTATCATGTGCTAAAGTTGAGAGTATATTGGAGGTATGTATGTGTGGACTTTCAATAAAATTTTTTAAATTTTAATTAAAATTTGATAAAATATGATTTGGGGTACACTTCTGCATCCTGTGAATATGTTTCATTACCGTTGGTTAATAAAGAAACTGCTTTGGTCTATGTCAGGTCCGAATATAGCAAGGTGGGAATTCAAAGCAAAGGAATAAAAAAAGTGGAGTCAGAGAGATGCCATGTAACTGCTGAAGGAGAAAGAAGCCAGAATCTTACCAGTAGGCCACAGCCTCATGAGGATATATAGATTAATAGAAATGGGTTGGTTGAAGATGTAAGAGCTAGCTAGAAATATGCCTGAGCCATTGGCCAAATAGTGTTATAATTAATATAGTTTCAGTGTGATTATTCGGGTCTGAATGGCCAGGAAATGAATACACAGTTTCCTTTTACAAAAATATGATTGTATCATTTAGTCTTTCCAATCTCTCCCATGTTCCTTCCCATTCTCTCTTCATTCCCTTTCAAATTGATGGCTTTTATATGGGATGGTTTAGAGGGAGGAAAGAGAAATAGAAAACAGTGAATTTATATTATTATCTCAAAAATAAAAGATATAATAAAAATCATGGCCTCTTTTCTTTGATTGAGGTATAAACACAGTCTGTTGAGTTTATTTAGTGTTGCACGGGTGTATATTGCTTCAGGGTTGACCATTTGGTATTGAATAAGAAGTTAAGGAGCTCATCCTTGGGAAACACTAGCTCTCCTTCTCTTAGAAGTCATTAGTTTTCTGTAATTCTTTGTCTAAAGGTCAAGCCCCCATGAGGTTTTCCCATTTCATAGTAGCAGCATCCCTGGTGCTGTCATTGTTCTAGTTTGCTTAGGCAGCCATATTGTTGATGTAATATGGGTGTAGCTTCTTTAGGAGACACAGTCTTACTTTAAAATTCCTGGTCCTCTTCTAATAGTCTTCATCTTTCTCCCATCTATAGTGTTTTTTGAGCCTTGGGTACAGGAGCTGTGTGTAGTCATATCCACTGGGGATGGACTTCCCATAATCATTTCACTTCTGTAGTAAGGAGGCCGCTTGTTTGTCCCGGCTACCCAGAACTGAAATAATCACACAGAAACCATATTAATTAAATCACTGCTTGGCCCATTAGCTCTAGCCTCTTATTGGCTAACTCTTACATATTAATTGAATCCATTTCTATTAATCTGTATATCACCATGTGACTGTGGCTTACTGGCTAAAGTTTCGGCATTTGTTTCCGGCAGGGCTATATGGCTTCTCTCTGACTCTTCCTTCTTTTTCCAAGCATTCATTTTAGTTTTCCATGCCTACCTCTATTCCCTGAACAGGCCCAAGATAGTCTCTTTATTAACCAATGTTATTCACAGCATACAGAACTGAATCCCACATCACCTTCCCTTTTCTGTTTAAATAAAAAGGAAGGTTTTAACTTTAATATAGTAAAATTACATATAATGAAACAGGTATCAAACAAGAATTACAGTTACAATATTTATATCTACTTTATCTTTNTATTGGCAGTTTGTCAGTCACTTTCTTCTGTGTCCTGCAGAATGTCTTGCAGACCCTATCATGAAGCAGGAACCCTGAAGGATGGTCTCACCTCTAGTCAAGTTCAGCAGTGATTTCTCTGTGGGTCCTGCATGTCCAGTTCATACAGCATATCTTCAGTCAGTCCAGGAAAGAGCAGCCTCTTGCCCAAATGCCTAAGAAACTCCATAAGGAGCCTCTTTGATGTCCATACTCCTCTTGAAGTAACTGGTGCTGCCAGGAGCAGATGTGTCTCACTGTCATGAAAAGTCCTAACTTCTTAAAACATTTTAAATGCCGTATTCTGAAGATCTCTGAAAGATTTGAAGAATATGTAACTATCTGAAATACATCTCTGTATATCTAGAAAATCTAACTAACATTACTACAAGCTTGACTATTATATATGATTGTCTATTAACCTATATTTCTTAATTATACATTACATTTTTAAATAAGCTGCACAAATACAATACCTTAATCAAGAGCAGAAATATACATGTAACAAAATTGACCTTAAACTTGTATCAATAAACCAAGATCCATACCAAAGCAAATCTCTATAGCATAACCCCATTTAATTATAAAGAAACATTTGTAAATAATATTTGGAAATTTGGGCATAGTTCTCTAGACTACTTCCTGCTGATTGGGAGCGTTGTTAATCAGGTCTTTCATGGTGTGTCCTGTGTGCTAGGTTCATCTCAGTCAGCAGTTGGGTGAAGTAATTTTTGGGTTCAAAGAAACCTTTCAGGAGGTCTTGATCCATCAAACCATATTAGCCTGGAATGAATCCACAGGTTCTCATCCTCTCTGGAAACAAAAAAGAATCTCTTTTCCAAAGCAACATATCTTTAGACCCAAATTTGGAAGTTCATGTTACCTTTAGAACATATATGTTGGTTTAGCTTAGCAGCCTGTACAATGAAATGTCTCTCTGTACTTTTAACTCTTTCACAGTCAAAAAATTCAAAGAAACCACAATAATATACATAATCTAGACTCTCTGTGTATATTCCATCTTTACATGGCTTATTTATTTTTACTCTATTTACTACTTTAATCTATGACTGTCTGTACTCTGTGTCTTTAAAGACCTTGTTTTTTTTAAAACCATTTATTTCTTTTTTATAACTATCTGTACTCTTTTTCTTCTCTCTCCCAAGCCTACATACATTGACCCAACACTGTGACTCATTTAGAGGTCTTTTATGTCTGAATCTGTCCCGTTGTGTATCTGTAATTCTTTACTGTCCAGGAGCACTTCTTAAAATGCTAAGCACTCTTGAAAAATGTAAGCTGCAGTATTAGTAGGGCATATACAGTACTTCCTCCTTGTTCCACACAGTCCAGCATGGTGGAGCCGTTCTGTCTCTGAGAGCCATGCACATTGCCCCATTTTTAGGCACACAGAGGGTCTATGTCATGCCATTAAGCAAGTTGTAACATGCTACTCATAAACCCTATTTAAATGCTCAGCCTCCTGAAGGAGACAGAGACCATACTGGCAGAACAGTCCAGGAAGCCAGCATTTCAAAACAGTGTGGCTTTTTTCATGTTACCGGTGAATCATGAAAACATTTCTTAAAGGAGCCATGCCTCTCCTTGCTTCTAGCAAACAGAGCCCACTCAAGAAAATGCCTCTACCAAACCATGTTTAACTCTGTTCTTTTGTGTCTAGGATTACTTTTTAAGCTTTCTAGGTTTTTACATGCATTTAGTCAGCCATGTTGGTGCCAGTTTGTTGCAGGAGGCTACTTGTTTGTCGCAGCCACCAAGAACTGAAATAATCACACAGAAACTGTATTAATTAAATCATTGCTTGGCCCATTAGCTGTAACTTCTTATTGGCTAACTCTTACAGATTAATTTAATCCATTTATATTAATCTTTGTATCACCACTTGGCTGTGGCTTACCCTCTAAAGCCTGGTATCTGTCTCCAGCAGGGCTCCATGGCTTCTCTCTGACTCTTCCTTCTTTCTCCCAGCATTCATTTTAGTTTTCCATGCCTACCTCTTTTTCCTGCACAGACACAAGACAGTTCCTTTATTAACCAATGGTATTCACAGCATACAAAGGGGAATCCCTCATCACACTTCTGCATTTTGACCAGTAGTGATTTGTTATAATTGTCTTTTCTGCCAAAGAAACTCCTTGGAGGGAGTAGGAACTTGGATTGGTATGTATAAGAAAAAGAGATAGCTTATTCTCTTTTCTAAAAAAATAAAAATAAAATAATATTTTATTTTTTGGTAGCGGGGTAAGAGCTACACTTAACTGTGAATATAAGGCTTAGTCTTAGAGTACACTTAAGAATCATGCTGCTTGAGTAAAGTAGCAGTGTGGTAATCTTTCTCATTGAACTTTCTTGGACCACCAGCCTCCAAATAACAACATGGAGACTAATTATTAATCATGAAAGCTTGACCATTAGCCTGTGTTTTTTCCACTAGCTTTTTTGTTTTGTTTTGTTTTGTCAAGACAGGGTTTCTCTATAGCTTTGGAGCCTGTCCTGGAACTAGCTCTTGTAGACTAGGCTGGCTTTGAACTCAAAGAGATCTGCCTTCCTCTGTCTCCAGAGTGCTGGGATTAAAGGTGTGTCCCACCACTGCCTGGCTCCACTAGCTCTTATAACTTAACATGCTTCTATTAATCTACATTTTGCTATGTGATTTTTTTACCTTTTTTTGATTTTGTATGTTGGACTCTTTCTATGTCTAATTGGTGTCTTCCTCATGTGCCTATGTTCAACTGGAGTTCTTTTCTTTTTCTGGAAGTCCTACCAATTCTTTCCTGCCTAGCTATTAGTCATTTAGATTTATATTAAACCAATCATAATGACACATCTTCACACAGTATAAACAAATATTCCACAACATGGGGTATTAGATTCTCCTCTAAGATCCATGACCTCACTAACCCTGAGTATTTGGCTAGCTTTCTAGTACCAGGCATGTCTAAGCACATGTAAGCTCTCTATGCTCTTATATGCTATTTATTGATAGCATTATCTATTTTTTCTTCAATTTGTTATTTCAAAATATCTCTTTATTCTTGATTATTTGTTTTTTCCTCAGTTTGACCAGCTAAGCACTCATTCCACCCTTCTGTCTTTAAGAGGAACTTGATATGGCCTTTAATTCACAACCAGTTTGGGCACCATAAAACAACCTTTTGTATGCTTCAGCATAATGAGATACTATATCTTAAAAGTGGTTTGAAAGCAGCTTCATTGAGACAATTATTCTAATTGCTATTCAGGGCTAAAGCCAGACTGATGCACATTTTATTAAAGTAAGAAAAGGATGCTGTTCTGAAGGCATTTCTGTCACCTTCTTGACCCTTTCATACTTCCTGGTTAGGACCCCAAAGACTTTTTCACATTTATAAACTGTGGGTCATTTTCCTCAAAAGGACATTATTTTAATGATAAAGATAACCACAGAAGAGTGAAGAAAAACTGCACAAGAGCCTGGCACTGGGATGAACAGAAAGTCATTTAACTGCAAGGTGTCCTTTTGTGTGGAGGCAGGGCAGCATACAGAATGGATATATTACAAAACAGAGTTTGAATATCTGCTGCCACTCATTTTATTGCATTTAATTTTGGGCATCGGTATTTATCACATGTGTATGTTTGTATATGTATGTGTGTGCATATGCATGTATGTGTACATATATATATATATATAT
>LOEQ01002108.1:0-13691 GCA_001685075.1 Bramus lutescens | reverse complement strand
ATATATATATATGTGCACATGCATACGGAGATGAGACCACAACTTTGGGTATTCCTCAGGTGCTGTGTGCCTTTTTTTCCCTCTTACTTTCTGTCTTTCTCTGTCCTTCTTCCTCTTTCTTTCTTTTGTTTGTTTGAGACATAGTATTCACTGTCCTAGAATTCACCACATAGGCCAGTAAGTTCTGGAAATTTGCAGGCACATGACAGGGTTGTGGAATATTAGTTTAAGAGGTGTTGCATTTGTTTATGCTGTGGAATATTTATTTAGTGATGCAAAGATGTGTTGCATTATTTTATGTTGCTTTTGTTTATCTCTCTAAAGCTATGCTACATTGCCTGCCTAAAGCTCCTGATTGATTGAATAAAGAGCTGAATGGCTAATAACTAGGCAGGACAAAGGATAGGCAGGGCTGCCAGGCAGAGAGAATAAATAGGAGGAGAAATCTAGTCTAGAAATCTGAGCTAGGAGAGAGAATAGAATCAGAGGAGGATGCAAGAGGTGAGCCACCCAGCTACATAACCAGACAGAGTAAAGGGAAGAAAGACATGTAGAATAAAGAAAGGTAAAAAGCCCAGGACAAAACGTAGAAGAAGCGAAATTGGTTAATTTGAGTTAGAAAAGCTGGGTAGAAACAAGTCAAACTAAGGCCAGGCATTCATGAATAAGAATAAGTCTTCATGTATTTATCTGAGAGCTGGGTGGCAGGCCCCCATAAGAGTAAAAGAACAAAACAAAACAAAGAAAACCCTATGGAAGCAAAAACAGAAAAGCATATCTGATTTTTTTCTGTGCTTTTCTATGTGGGTTCTGTAGGGTAAAATTTAGCTCCTCGTGTGTTCAAGGCAAGTACTGTCATAACTGAACTATCTCTCCAGCCCTGCAACTTTTTCTGACAGCCACTGATTCTCCTTAGCCATTAGTAGTTGTATGCTTGAATCTCTAGACCAGAAAATAAAACTTCTTGGGGCATCATCTTTATGTGTACAGGGGATTTGTGGTCCTGGACTTGATGTAATTTGGGGTTATAGCAGCAGGAAGCTCATTGTTCACGACTTGGTCCTTTAAAGTGCAGGATGTCCAAAATCTCAGTTTAGGATGTAAGTGATGTTTGGACATCCAATATCACATATTCTCTTCTGACATGTTATGTCAGCCCATTTTATGCTGACTGTAGGGAAGAGGAGGCAGGGCCTGTAGGAAATTTTACAAGTCCTAAAAGGTAGATGAGGCAGGACATCGTTTATTGTCTTCATAAGAGTAAAGATGGGACCTGTGTCTGCAGGGTGTATATACTTCTAGGTCACTAAAATCTGACATCACGATTCATGATTCAAATAAGGACATGGTGAGGGAGGTCTGGAGTTTTGAGACAGAAGTTTTGAGGAGTTTTAAATTTAACTTGAGCACACATACAATGGTTTATTATAGGCATCCCTGGGCTCCTTGTTAAAACAGAGAGCGTTAGACTGCTAAGTAGCTTTTTTGCTTGTGTAATACTGTGAAGGTCCTTTTGATGTTTCTGTGCACTTGTATTCAGAGTTACAGACACTGAATATTTCATAAGATATCCACAAATATGAATAGCACTGGGGATACTTATATAATAAGATATTTTAGCAAAACTTATTATTTTTATGTGACACTATTGTTTGCAGATTTTTCTTTTCTCCCCCACCCCCATATTTATGGGTGACAAAAGAAAATGAATGGCATCCAACAGCAACTGTTTTACGTGGGGAGCACTGAGACTTTTACACTTATTTTTTCTTTCGCTTAAGCATAGGCCTTTGAAGGATGAAAGGCCAGGGAATCTACATTACAAGGAGATGTTGCCAATAAGGAAGGTGGATAATGGCCTGCCAGAACCAGCCCACAGCGCAGATGCTTAAGCTGACAAATATAAGTAGGAAATTCTAAGAGGTTCCTCTTATGATTGTGTAGATGTTGTTTAAATGCAGATTCTAATAGCATTTAAACAGACCCTGAATAGCAGTATCTTTGGATTGACCTAAAAAAAATTAACTATTAAAGAGCTGCTTTAGGTGATTGTGATATTGGTGACCCAGATCCCTCTGGCTGAGAGTAGAAGCCTTCTACTTCTTCCTTTCCCGCAAGAAATTCTATAGAATAATAAAGAAACTCAAAAGTAGAAGGTATCTAGGAGTTGTCTTCTAGCTCAAGCATTGTCACTGTGTATATTAATGTGTGTGTATGTGCATGAAATATGCAAATATGATATATGTTTATGTATGCATTCATACATGCATGTTCATACTCATGAGTACATGGAGACAAAAGAAAGCATTAGCTGTCTTGTTCTATCACCCTATGTCTCATTCTCTTGAGACAGCACCACTCAGTGAACCTGGAGCTAATCTGGCAGTTAGCAAGCCACAGTGAACTTCCTGTCAGGGCTTGAGTTCCAGGCTCATGTGGACATTTGTAGTGAAAGGGGAGCAGGCCTGCTTTTCGTCCAGCCCAGACCACTGAAGAGGCAACATGTGACCTGCCTGGCTGAAAAAGACTGAGCCACATGGCTAACATAAATCAGAATAATGCATTAATATAAGCTACAAGAGCTAATAAGAAGACTGAGCTAATGGGCCAATCAGTTTTATAACTTATGGAGATCTCTGTGTGACTTTCTTTGGGGCATGCCGGCTGTGAGGTACTGGGCGGGACAGATACCCCAACAAGCTGGCCCTCATGCTACAGGCATTCATAAATGACTTTTTCAGTGAATATTTGGATCTAAACTTGGGACCTCAGGCTGTGTAGCAAACACTTTTATTCACTGAGCCCTCTTCCTACTTCCATTGTCACTTTTAAAGACCCAATCAGAACACACACTTTTGACGTCATCTTTGTTTTGTAAAGTTTTTCTTAACATGAAAGCAATGTTTTGTTTTTTTTTCCCTGTGCTTTTCAGCTACTTCCCTTTTATTTTTAAAGTTGGGTATAAATAACTCAGCACCTGTTTCAGTTACTAGACAGTAATTTTCCACCTCTCTTGACACTTCCATTTTTTTGTATAAAACAGTCTTAGTTATAAAGTAGTCCATTTTCCTTCAGGATTTCCATTTTAAGGAATGAGTTGTATTTTAGCAGATCTTTGCTCTTGACCACTCTTAGCTTGCAGTTCTGTTTTAGATGCAAGATTGCTTTTTAAACAGAAAAATTTTCAGTGGCATCTGTGGGAATTCAACTGTTCTTGAGCTACCATAGTCTAAGTCTACCACGCAGTTCACATTGCAAATATAGTCACCTGGTGACTTTTCACAATTTCCATTTGACTACCCTAAAAGTCAAAACTTACTAACAAAAGATAAATCCAAAATCTGTCTGTCTGTGGATATAACAGAATGGATCCTCACATTACAATTTCTGTGAGATAGAATTAACAATGTTTTGCATTCCCATTTTATAATATATTTTTGTTTTTCTATCATCTTTTAACAATAAAAGTGATGAATTTTGTGATGATAAAATCAATAAAAGGCATTCCTACTTTTACGTCTAAGTAATGTTATTTTTAAACCAGAAAGTTACTTCTAACATTTCATAGACTTATATTTTCTTTTTAAATTTTCAATTAAAATAAAATTAAATTATTGTACTTCCCTTCCTTCCTTTCAACCCCTTCCATGACCCTTCCCTCCAGCCTCTTTTATGACTCTTCACCCCCTCTCAAATTAATGGCTTCTTAGTCTTTAATTATTATCGCCATTATTATTGTGTATATTATGTCCTATTGATTATATTATATTATATGTGTGCATATGTGTGTGGTTAGTGTTGCTGTATACATAATTGTAATTTCATGGATGAACATTTGGTATTAAATAACCAATTGAGGATTATATATCTTTTTATAGTTAAAATTTTTAATTTTTGAGTTTTATGCACAAATACTATATTTACATAATTCCCACTCTCCTCTCCTACCAACTTTTCCTATGTCTTGCAATTCCCTCTCAAGTTTATGACCTCTTCTTCCTTAATTATTATGTTATACTCACACTCACACACACGTATTGAGTCAATTTTGTGTTGCTCATAAATCTGTGTTTAGGGCTGATGACTTGGCATTAAGATAGATTATGAAGGGACAACAGCCAATGATTGCCTGTAGTTTTCCTTCTAAGGGTTGAATCTTTTGAGATTTCTCCCGTCCATGTTGTAATGTCAAATGATGATGCCAAAATTCAGGGTCTTTTAGGCAGCCATAGTTTGAAATTTCACTGGCGCAGCTTCCCTACTATGTTTAGAAAACACTGTCTCACAGAAAGTGTCCTGGTTCTCTGGACCTTACAATCTTCTGGCCCCTCTTTCACAATGTTTCCTGAGCCTTAGGTATAGACATTGTGTCAGTTGAGGTTGGATGCCTTCTGGTCAGTTGTTCTCTCTATTTTGGCCGGTTGTAGGTTTCTATAATGATTTCTGTCTGCTGCAAAATGAAGCTTCTTTGACGTGGTGGGGGCGAGAACCACACTTGTCAGGCAAGGCTACTATTCTAAGAGTGGTAACCAGACATTACTAGAGTTTAAAACCTGACAAACATTATTTTGAAAATAACATAGTCTTACACTGTAATAGAAAAGTTACCCAGACAGTACCTTTTCTATATAAGTGACTTCAAGATGGACATGTTTTCTGAGATCTGACTCAACAAAAAGAACAAAACGTTGAAGATTTAGGTTAAAGTTGTGTAAAATTAGCTGCAGGCATCTTTGTTTAGTTAATCATTATAGCTATAAGGCAATGTTGGTTGACTAGGAAAAAGCCAGATATAATTGATTTCCTCTTCCTCAGTTTTGTTCATATTAGCCAATACCGTGTCAGCTCTGGGGCTGTGGGGAGAACCCAAGCAGTGTTACTCCTCTCATCTAGGACCCAACTTCCTGTTTCCTGTTTAAGATAGAAGGGTTATTAAGTCCTTGGCCCTTGGACTACCATGCCTAACACAAAATCTGAGGTTTGTTTCTTAAAGATAAGGGAAGGGGGCAACTAATTCACTCTTTTTCATCTCAGTTTTCTCATTAATAAAACAGAGAGGATAATTTACCTCCAAATAGCTTCATGGCACCTTTAAGGTCTCCTCAATTGCCTGTGTGAAGAGCTGTAGATCAATTCCTCCATAGTTCTTCTCACTAAGGTTGTCCTGGAGTCAGCTGATGAAATGGAAACACATGGGTGTGGGAGTCTCAGCATCGATTAGGCTGACTCCAGTTGTTTCTCAGGCTGTGACCCTATAAGGTTCAAGAAAGAATGCAAACACAGGCAAAGCCTTCAATCCCGAGTTCACAACTACTATTACTTCTGTCACACTCTAAGCAAAAGCATTGTACCAGGCTAGCTCAGATTTCAGCTAGCCAATATGTAGCTCTTGTATCTTGGTAGGAATTGGTACAAAATCATCCTCTAAACAGTATGATATACACAAAGACTAATGGCATCTATTTTGTGAAACCTGCCGTGTAGAATGTGCCCTTTAGGAGATAATTATTAGTTACAGAAATAAATTGGTACGGAAATTGGCAAACTTTAATCACATAATATTAAAACCCTTTCATTTCTGCAAGCATGTCTTATTAAATATTGCTCACTCCTTTGTACTTATGTTAGAAGGGTCATTTTAAACATGTGATGAAAATGGCAGTGCTAATTGAAGTATATCCTATGTTCGCATGGCTTGGCAATGTGTGGTCATAATTCTCTTGAGCAGCTAGCAATGCTTAGAGGTTTATAAAGGCTAGTGTCAGACTAAGCACTGAAATGAGTAAGTATGCTTTTATTTTGTGGATACATTCTGATAAGGTCTTGGGCATTATATAGATTAATCTGAGAACTAAATAATATATACAAAGTCATTATATGAAAATATTCATATATCTTTTAACATGAATTCTACTACCGAGGACAGGATTGTGCCTCTCGCCTCTTAGAATTGTCAATAGCAGTTCGGTTGTCAGCTTTGTCTTAAAATGGAGCTAGAACATCAGAAAAACACAGGAACGTGTTAGCGTTGCCACCCATAGGAAATGTTTTGCTTAAATTTTGTTTTAATAAAGTTGCCTTAATTTTTGGCTAACATTGCCAAAGGAGATGATTGTCTTTTGAAAAGTTCCAGTAATTGTTTCTGAACGATAGTGGAAGGCGTTCCCTGTTTCATTGTTTGGTGGACATTTTGTAATAACTGAGGACAATAGATTGCTCCAAGACTCAGTGAGTGGGAAGCTTTACCCCAAAGACAGTGCTTTTCCTTTTATTCTGAGTACTAAGGAATGCAGAGGCCAATAGAAAGCCTAATTATTCTATCACTCTACATGTATAGAGTGTTTATTTAGTGCAGCCTTGATTTCTATGTGTGTGTGGACACACGTGTGTACATGGGTGTGCCAGGGTGTACTCCCCACATGCATGCGGAGGACAGGAGACGACATTAGTTGTCCCATTACATAACTCCCCACCTGTTCTCCAGAGACAGTTTCTCACTGGACTCGGAGTTTTCCATTTTTTTTTTTAATTTAGGTTGGCTTCCCAGAAAACCTTAGCAAATTTCCTCCCTCTACTCCTCAGGCTGGGTTTACAAACCCACATAGCCATGCCCAGCTTTCATGTGGGTGTTGGGAACCCAAACACAGACTCCTTTGCTGGCTCAGCTAGTGCGCTTACCCACTGATACATCCTCTGTCCTGCAGTCTTGCTGTTTATAACCTATTAAAATGTTTTACTTTATACACATTTTTCTCTTGCTGATTTAATCCTTTTGGGAGGACACAGAATATAGTTAATTTTATTACCAAATTATGATGTTTGTTCATTCCTCCCCAAGTGCATCTTTGCTAAACTCTGCTGGTAAGCATTTAATTTATTAAATATTATGCTTTTAATTTATCCATGTCACTTCTTTGTCATAGGAGAAGGAGCAAAGGTTGATTGCAGAATGCATTAGCTCTGTGGTGTGGTACACGCTACCAACTTTAAGAAAAATCCTTTTCGAACTGAAATAATGCATGTATATACATATCTGTGGCAGCAGTAAATGGCATGCTTCAACAAGTAAACAAATGCCTCCCATACAGACCGATAATTCTTATAGTTATTATTCTTTATCATTTACCCATGGCTTTTACTGAGATATTCCTCAAACTATACAGTTCTATTCAAAGCAAAACATATAGAAAAATAATAAGGTAAACATACATGCTCCATTTATCAGATCAATGTTTTATAGACAATTTAAATATTTATTTACAAAATATTTATAAAATTTATATGCCTTTCTTAATGCTCACCAATTTTTGTGTGTGTGCATGTGTGTATTCTTGTGTGTGGGTTTATGTGTGTATGTAAGTACATTTGTACAGTGTGTGCATATGCGTGTGAAAACCAATCAACCTTGGGTGTCATATCTTAAAGCCATTCACCTTGGCTTTTGACATGGGGTCTCCCAGTCGGACCTGAACTCACCTATATACCTCCTCAAGAGCTACGTTAGCAATCCCAGCCACTACACTGGACTTTCTTGCGTAGATTCTGAGGATGTAATGTCTCCGCAGCTCCATCTACACCAACTTCTTAGCACTTCAAAGTACCTGGATCTTGCAAACCCCATCACATTGATCCCCTGGATGCTTCTTTCTCTTTCAACGGAGGGAAAAAGTAAGACTCTTGAAATGCAGATCAGGTTCTGTTTCTGGCTTCTGCTGCCCATGTTTTTAAGGACCCTTCAGTGAGATCCTTCTGATGAAATGATTTTCTTCAGCATGGTCCAAGCCTTGCACGGTCTGGTTACCTTCTCACATTTCTTGCTTTCCTCACTCCTATCGTGTGCTGCAACCCTCTCTACTCTCCTCATGTGTCTCCATCCTTTCCCTTCCTGCCTTTCCAACTCTATGCATCCTGCCACCATTATGCCTTTGGCAAAGTCTCCCAGGTCATTTTTAACAGACCAGATCTCTTAGTATATTCTCCCATGGAGTCAAATGCTTTTTCTTCAAACCCGTCGTCATGGTTTATAGCTAAATATGCTTGACGATTTAACTAGTGTCAATCTCCTTATTACCTGTGAGTAGCATGGGCATATTGTGCCCACTTTGGTCCCCCACCTGAATGAACTTCTGTCATAAAATCAAAGTTGCTATGTTTATTCACGTCAGTTCTTAGCACAAATTACAACCACGTCCGCATTTCAGTACATTCCATCCCCAGCTGCTTGTAATCCTGCATGGCTGCATGCAGTCCTTGAAAGTATATAGAGGGGACGGATATATAGGCCATATATAGATATACTAAGATATATAGGCGATGGGATGTGGACTGCAGTGGGTGTTTCAATCATACAGCTTTTGTGAGTGGTGCAG
The DNA here is from genome assembly GCA_001685075.1 of Bramus lutescens. Lineage (NCBI taxonomy): Eukaryota > Metazoa > Chordata > Mammalia > Rodentia > Cricetidae > Bramus > Bramus lutescens. Next base: position 5,322 of record LOEQ01002108.1, on the reverse strand, counting down.
GCTTTTTGAAGACACAGCTGCCTGTAGGTGAGTCATCCATGTTCCTCTAAGTAATCCTTCATTTGTTCACTAAGATGGACTTGAGTAGAATCATGTCTTTGGTCTCTTGGTGCCATGTATAGAGTAAATAAATGTTTTGGCAATTCTCTTCAGCAAGGATATATATATCCAACCCAGGAATATCTCTTCATCTCTTCCAGTTCGTCATTGTACCCTTCTGTGTAAAACATACCCAAAAGAAGATAGAATGAAAACAAAAGACAGTTTCCCCCTAAAAGTTTAAAGGAAAGACAAGTCCTCTGAGTGACCAGCACTTTACCACGGGCATGATCTATATGGAATTAGCAACCCACCCAGAAATACTTTATTTTTATTGCTGCTATTTGTTTAAGTCGCATCTGGTTTGTTTAAGCCAGATCTTATAAATTATCCCTTAATGTTTCCCGGGCAGTCTGGTTTCGGGAGGATCTTCCCTTTCCCCAGGGAGCTAATGAAAATTCAGTGTTCGCTTATTCCCTGTATCTCATCACAAAAATCAATACCCAAAATACAATAGCTGCATAGTGATGATCTGTGGCCGAGGTGCCTTCACTGCATTGAAAATTATAGCTCAGAAAGCAATCCGTGCTTCTCTCCTTTGAAAACTTTAGATTCACAAGTCTGCTGCCTTTTAACCCCAAGCCTTCCATCTTGTTACCAGACAGGAATGTTTTCTTTCTTTTGTCAAAGTGCCAACTCTTCCCAGAAGCCAGGCCCAGAGGGAAGCTGTTGGGTGCACACCTGTAGCGAGGTTTGAAATCTCCAAGGTCCTTCAGACTGAAGAAGCGTGCAAACTGAAAATTGCAGAGCGGTTCTCTGAGGTCCTTTTTCTTTTCTCAGAAAATTCTATCTGCTGGTGTGAAAACACAACAGCATCAGTGTTTACTGGGTCAACAAGACCAACGAATTTGTTTCCTTTATTGGAGTTTGTGAAGGGAAGGTTTTTATTGAAGAAAAAAATGGAAAGTGAGACAAGCTACAGAAAACAGAAAAATAGAATTTGGATGCCTCCCTCCCCCCCCCAAAAAAAAACAGAAAAAATACAAACAACAGCAAAAAACCTTAGGGATCAGATAGACTTTCTGATGAGCTGATAGCAAGAACAAAGCTTAAGATTTATTGATCCCTGTGTATAGAATAAATAATGACAAAAATTAGGGAATAAATAAATTGATCTTATCAAAACTTTAAATCATGCTTCCCTAGGTACAGGATAACACTCAGCTGGTATGGGAGGGCCTTCTGTCTACATGTTGCTTTTATTGGCTAATGAATAAATGCCAGGCAAGAACAGAACTAAGTAGGGAAAGCTAGGCTGTATGCTGGAAGAAAAAAGGGCGGAGTCAGAGAGAAACCATGGAGCCACCAGAGTCAGATGCTGGGAACTTTACCCGGTAAGCCACAACCACATGGTAATATACAGATTAATAGAAATGGGTTAAATTAATATGTAAGAGCTAGCCAATAAAAAGCTTGAGCTAATGGGCTAAGCAGTTCTTTAGTTAACGCAGTTTCTGTGTGATTATTTCGGGGCTAAGCAGCTGGGAATCAATGATAAGACTTCCTTACAATAATTTGCTTTACCCAATGCATAAAAGTACAGTACATAAAAATACAAGGTAGGGATCATGGGACAGAAAACCTAGAAGATATAAAGGAGAACTGTAAAAGGTAGTTGCAATTCCTAATGGTGGGAGTGATGAAGTTTAGTGTTTATTTTGTGGATGTCAATCTCAGGGGAAACTGGTAATAATTAGGCTGGAAGGAGGCAAATGCAAGGAACTATCTGATATTTTAAGAAATGTTGATCCAACATCTGAATATCCCAGAAGGAGAGAACTGGTAATCTAATAATAAAATTACCTCAGGATGGACTAAAGGACCTGAAAGGTGTCTCACCTGGGAAGAGCACTTGTTACTCAGTCTGACAACCTGAGTTCAATCCTCAGGTTCCCATGGCAGAAGGAGAGAAGCCAATTCCTGCAGCTCATTACTGGACTCTTCACACATTCTGTGGCAGGCACACACGCACACAAGTGAATAATAATAATAACAATGATCCCTAAAAGACCTTTACAGCATACTATTTATGTTTAAAATGTGTTTTTTTGTCACTGAAGGTACAAAAACAACTATTACACAGGAAAGTTGAGAAACTTGTGAAAACTTGCAGAGTTCATGAAACTTGGAGTTTGAATTAAAATTTTAGTCTGTCCTGAAAGTCCTTATTAAACTTTGAATAGTGCTGAATCTCCCTTTATGTACACATTATTAAAGGAACATATGCCTGCCTACAGGTGGCACTATTGAATAATAATTATTAAATGATTTAAGTGCCACATTATATAACATACATATTCTTTCAGCATTGTTTGTCTTAGAATCTAAAAACCTGCATACTTTACTTCAGCCCATTCAAAACAATGTGTAATTTTACTTAAGGCGAGAAAAAGAAATTGTTTCTATTTCTATTTTGATTGCTGCTTGATTGACTGCTTCTGCTCCTATGTTTTCAATAAATCCATGTTCAGATGAGCCACTTCCAATCCCCTCATTGACCAGTGAGGAAATGCTATGGGTCCCCTTTGATGAAGGACATTGTTCCTTCATCAAACAGTCTACTGTTTCTTTGCGCAGTGTTTGGAGACAGCAGTTTATCTAATCAACTGCTGCTTGGAGGAAATTAACCTCCTGTCCCTGCTCCCTCACACACTGGCTAACTGAAGAGGACTCTTGTTGTTGGGCAGAGGTTGGGTGGATTGCTTTCTTCTGTTTCCCAAGGAATCATTCACATTTGGGATGCTAAGTAATTACAGCCTCTGATTCAATGTAATAACAAACCTCCTGCCTCACCTCAGCTCAGGCTCATTATGCCTCACCAGAGCACTATGTGTCGGATTTGCGCCTCTGGTAATTAGCAGAGTTCTTCTGCCATCCCTCTTCCCACCATTGCCAGCATTTTCAGTGTTAGCAAACAAGCATCAATCACCAGCCTGATGAGCAAAATTAAGGCCTACATGCGACTCTGTTCACAAACAGCACTGAAATTTTAGGCTTAGGAACTCATTTTGGCAGTGTGGTGCTTTCAAGAACAAAAATGATTGCTGCCAACATCAGAAAATGAGTTGACTTGTGATGGGGATTTGTGGTGGGCCCCCACCCTGTGCTAAACAATTTACTTGAATTATTTCATAGGATTCTAGCAAGACGTCTATCAATTAGCCATTGTACCTGCTCATTTTATAGTAACAAAAAAATACACAAGGCTGGTAAGATGTCTCAATTGGTAAAGCACATGCTATGTGAGCAAGGGGTCCTGAGTCTGGAATTCCAGCGCCCACATAAAAGCAAGGACATGGCATATCTGCAATCCCAATGCTACAGGGCAGAGACAGTTACATCCTTGGGGTGTGTTGTTGAGATCCAGGTTCACTGAGAAACTATCTCAAAAATTGAAGTGTAGAGCCTCCAAGGAAGACACCAACATTGACTTCTGGCCTCCACTTCATGCATGCACACCTACATGAACACATATACATACACACAACACACATTGATGCATGCACACATACACATATGCACATATACATGCACTTATGCACACATATGCCTAATCCTCCTGAACTCAAAGTATGGGAGCCAGAATGAGATGATAAATATTATCTCAATGTGAAAAAGTTCATTCTAACTCAATGATAGCAGCTCAGATTTTCTGGCTGGCTGAGACACTGCAGAGTGGATACTAACACCCAGATGATAAGCCTGGGATGGCATTTTTACATGACCTCAAATGCAATTTGAAGGAGACACGGGACACAACAGCTAAAACTTTGGGAGTGCAGACAGACCAAAGGGTTGGAGAGTTAGAGAAAAGAAAAAGGGTTTTTTTTCTACAGTTGATATCATTTATGTTGAGCTACATAATTTATTCATAATAAATTCATCTCTTGGGGTATGTGTGTGTAAGTTGGTGTGGGTGGCTCTACTGTTATTAATGCTTTGGGGTGGAAGAATAGATAGTGAGTGCTCCTTTGTCAACCTCAAACAGGTTTGGCCCTGACCTGTGACTCCTTTTCCGGGTCTAGTTTCGTTTATTCTCTGACTAAGGGCTGCTGCTGTCCTAATTCTAGTCCGGGTGCCCCTGTTATCCTTTTGAATTAGACTTGCTTTCTTGACCTATATTGACCTTTTAGTAATGACCCAGTTCTTAGAAAAGTTAAAAAGAAGAACTAATGACTAATAGAGAATTTGCTAAAGAAATGCTATTTAACAGGCAAGTTTTCATTCGGAGATTTTTCCCTCTAATTTTTTTCTTCCCATGAACATATTTTGACTTTCCTACCAACCTGAACATTGCAGGTTTTGAGATGTTCCACAACAGCAGTCCATCTGCTTATCTGTCAGAGCTAGGTTTTCTTTATTATGAAGAATGTCAATAACTATAGTCATCATTTGTTATTAAGCAATGATTAATGTGGGCTCCCAAAGCCTGATATCTACAGAGCATCATTCCTAGTATTTAAAGGTTATGGTTGAACTATGTGGCTTCAAATCTCTGGCCTCAAATGCTCCAGTTCTGGAGCCTGTGAAAAGGCACTTAATTTTTCTAGACATCAAATTTTGTGCTTCAATAATAGGGAATGCTAGTACCCGTTTCATAAGATTTTCATGATTACATAGCTCATAATTGAGCTAGCACAGCATAAGGTAATTAAAAAGTACCCATAGTATTATAAGAAAAAAATAACAGATCCTTTGATTTAAAAACATTGCTTTAGTAGTATAGATTACACCTTTTCTCCCCATGAATATCTAAAATTTTGGGTGGTGTCCATAATTCAAAAGAAAATAAAATTGTTCCCATATTTAGCTTATTAGACCCTGGGCAGCAATACAGAATGTGAGATTCTCAACATATTTTTGAATTTATTCCCCATGTTCCTACATGTTCTAATCCATTTTAAAACAAAACACTACAGAATAATATGTTCAATGTATAAGTTATTGTGTCTGAATATATGACACAGCAAAGTATATTTAGAGAGACTCTCCTCAACCCCCCCTTTTTTAAGCATGCCATAGAAACCCATTCATGGATGTGTCTTGGTTCAACTTAGTTTGAGTCAATTTCTGTCACTTAAATCTGTTATAATGGGCCACTTTATTGTAACATAACTTACATTAAGACCAAGGCATTATTTGATTCAGTTCACAAAATGAACTCATTACAAAGGAAAATCCTTTGTTTGGTGCTCATGGGCTAATAGGTAAATGTGTGGGCCT
>LOEQ01002107.1:150383-171795 GCA_001685075.1 Bramus lutescens | reverse complement strand
GGCCAGGCAATGCTTAAATGAATACAATTTATATGTTGTTATTTCTGGATATAAACTATCCATACGGGAGCCGGGTGGGATGAAAAGCAGGCCTGCTCACCTAATCACTACAAATAATTATACAAGCATACTGAAAAAAATAGAAGATTGTGTGCTCTTCACTAATGATAAATGGTAAAGGCAAGAAAAATGATAGCAAAACTTAACTAACATACATGTCTTCGCTATGTTTATTATCAAAGATGTTTATCATAGTATGGGAACTCATGAACCTTTACTGCATCAAGTCAATGTGAACAGGGAATTTTCATTGCTAACTAGTTTTGAGTTCTCCTAGTAATCTAGGCATTTGAGTCATGCTATAACAGCCTGTCTGATTATAAGTCAAATATCTTCTAAAAATACTGCTTTCAAGTGGTGGGTAGACTTGTAAAACAGGTAATCAATAAAAATGTGAGACTGCGTTGTTTCACAATGTGAAAGGATGATCATTGATTAAACACAAGTCATATTAATAGGCAGTGTCAATAAGCTGATTAAAGTCCAATAAAATGCATGCGTTACAAAATAGCTAATGAAACTAAATCATAAGCTATACAAACTTTGCTTAGCAATTATTACTTCTGTAATTTTCCATGGTTATAAAACCTGATGTACACACATGTATGTACGTATGTACATATGTGTGTGCCTGTTATTAAATGTTATCATGTGTAAAAGTCATAGAAAAGCAGTGTATTCTGTATATTAAGACAAAGCATATGAAATCAACTGATGCCAACTGTAAAAGTGACCACCTGATTTATGAAAAGTATAAAAGGATTAATAAGCTTTCCATTATTTCTTTCAAGAAGATTGTTTATTCAAAAAGTGTCAAATCTTCTTAATAATAAATGACACAAGTTGCACACTGACTTTTATTATCTGACTATTATGATTATCATCAAAGATTCAATAATATCATGCCACAGGACTCCCCTACAAATAGACTTGGAGTGGAAAAAAATAGAAACAAACAAACACCTCCATTTGGTGAGGAAAAATATTAGCCACATATTATAGCTTCCAGAAGAAACACAGAAATGGCAAGTTTAGGCAATCTCAGTAGTGTTTACTCTTGAGTTTCTCACACAGATAAATGAAGATTATATATAAAGTTTTTCAGAACAACATTGGGCATGCAATAAAATCTACGAAAGGTGTCTGGTTCATTTCTCAACAAAAGCATCTTTTACCGGTGATATTCACTAAATTTCCCTTTATCCCAGAACACAAATCTTCTCTGTTTTTATTTACAAATGACAGAAAAAAATTATTTGAATTTTCTTTCTGCTAAACGCAATTTTAGTAGAGAAGATTATAAAAGGAATTTTTTTAGATGTTACAATTTCACCTGAATTTGCAAGCATTAATAATCATCTTTATACTTATCATAGCAGATAATTAAGAAAAAGCTTTGATAAAATTTGCAAGGCAAAATAGGCTGAGTGGAAAGATGAGGCCAATCAAATTTATCCTCTAGCTGTGACTGAGTAGTTAGGACTTTGAGCTGGAATGAGGGAAACTGTGTTATCGATACTTGGTTTCAGATGTTAGTGCAAATCAAACTGTTATGTTCTACAAAGGTGCTGTTGTTATTGTCTATTTAAAATACCTAGAGGACAGTTATCAGTTTGCAATGAAGCAGTGTATACCTGGTACCTCATAATGCAAACCACAGGAGAACAGACAACAGCTATGTTTTGGGTAGAGGCTTGTATTCGACAGGAAAACCTTGTATCTTTCCCTTTCTCTTTCTATCCTTTCTGTCTTAAATCTCTCCCATCTTATGTAAGTTTTGTAAGTTTTCTCTAAGTTTTGAGGATCATGCTGTGGGGCAATGTGTTTCTTTTGAGCTTGAGAAGAATAGCAAGGATGTGCTAATACATTGACCTGAACATTACGTTTGAGTATGAAATTTAATTTTCTACTTCCATTTAATTCATGATGCAAACAAATGAAATCAGCCCTTCAGCACTGAATGTATTTGTTGACTGAAGATCTATTTAGATACGTTATCCATAACAATAATTGACTACACTTCAGAGTCAATTCTGTTTTTCCAATTTTGAGTAGAATATACATCAACTGTGTTATTCAGTAAATAATTGTTCCTCTTTCTGAGTAGGCAATGCTATTTTGCTTTTTAGTGGTTCTATATTAGAATTTTTATATAAGATTTTGAGTTAAAGGTATTTTATGCTGTCATTTCCATATAATAATTCTCCATCTTTTAATTATTTTCAAGATTTTTGAAATAAAAAAATAAGTGTATTTCCCCAATTCCTTTCATAACTGGGGATAAAAGAAGAACATGGCACTGTGCATGATTAAGACATTTCATGAAAGATGTCATGCTCTGTAGCTGGACACTGATTCCTGTGGAAACACAATATACTATTACATATGAGAAAAGCAACCAACCTGTCCCCACAAAACTCCCGACCAAATAATCATCCTAGTACATCTTCCCCTTAAAACTTTTCGCTTCCCATAAAATGCCGCCAACATGTGTTGATAAGAAAGTCTCCCCAGGGACTCTTCTTTCCCACAGACATCAAAAATATACAAAACACTCTTTTATAAGAAGTTCTGGGGTTGGGACTAATGCACTCTGAAAAGGAAGGATGGAGAGAGATTAAGAAGAAAAGAATCGCTGCAATGAGTGTGAAGGCACCAACCCATTTAGTAAAACCCACAAGGCTCTCACAGTCATCTTCTCACTTTATTCCCCGAACTATTTTCTCTTTTTTCCTGTGTGATTTCCATCAGAAACCCTTCCTGTCTTCTGAGAGTGTCTCTTTTGTTTACATGCGTGGCTGATCACGTAACTGAGATTCAAACTGAAGCCCAGTGTACCAATTTTCCACCTTCACTTCCCAGCTGTTGTCAGTTTTTTGATATTTGAAGACTTGGTCAGGGAAATAAACTTCTCTCAACAATTATTTTATTTTTCATACCAAAGGAAAAATACCAAGTTTATGGAGAGGAACTTATTTTAGATGTAAGATTAAGCACAGTACCTGAAGACAAATTTAATCTGTACCAAGCCCAAGTGGAGATTATATGGGTTTTTATTCCTTAGCATTTGATTTTGTGGTTGTACTACATGCAAAAGACTTTTGCTAATTCTAAAATGTATACTAAACCTCCTTGAAAACCAAATAGTACTCAACAAGCAGTTGGTTATCAGAATTTAATACCCATAATTATAAACACCAAAGTTATTTATTATAATTTAAAAAATAGTAAGCCAATTACTATTAATGCAAATAGGGATTTTTGTTTGTTTCAACAAAAATTACTTCACCAGAAGCACTTATGTAGATTTAGATCCTTAAATTAGCTCTCTCTGAAGCTTTGGAGAGAACATTTTTACTTTTAAAATTAATTTGGACTAAAAACCAAAGCATTCACTAAGCAAGCTTTTTAGGAATAATAAAAATTATATTAAATGTTTACATTTTCTTAACCATTTATTCACTCACTAGAAAGATATAGAGTAGTCATGGAATGCATGTATTCTGCTTGAGATGATAGGTAAGGTAAAAATTTTACCTAAGTCATTCTATTATAGGATAGTGAGGTGTATTTATAGTAGTCAAGAGTGATACTAATCCTCTCTCCTTATTCAGTATAGGTTAGGAGAAGAATTATGGTCACATTAAATTCAGAAAGTTGACAATGGTATTAAGTCTAGTAACTTGATCACACTCATGGACCAAGGGTCATGAAATCTTTGTATGGCAAACAAACAGTCAATATCACGCCAAATAAGTAAAAATTCATTATTTCCAGTAAGGTCACAAGCAAACATGGATATTCATCTTCTTCACCCCTATTTAATACAATGTTTATAGTCTTAGCTGGAGCAATAGGATAAGTTATAAAAATTTGTATAATATGAAAGTAAGTCAAAGTATCCCCACTTATATATGAGAATAATCTATCCATAAGAGACTTGAAAGATTCCTGCAAAAACAATTCTTAGAGCTGATAAAAAAAACTTTCACCAAAGTAATAGGATAAAAATTTGAAAAACAAAATCCAGTAGCTTTCCTATATTACAATGAGAAAAACAACTTTGGAAAGAAAAAATATTTAAAGAATCAATCCCATTCACAACAGACGCGTCTTTAAAAAAAAAGTGGAAATTAACCTGGCAAATTAGATGAAAGACCTCTACAATGATCGCTTTAAGACACCCAATAAAGAAATTTAGGAAGACCCTAGGAGATATCAAAACTTTTCATTGGAGAAAGAACAGCAGCTGCATCATTGGGAAATCTGGATACCAATATCAAAAGAGTGGGACAAGATTCTTAACGTTCAGCTTTCACAAAACTCAGATCCAAATGGATAAGGGAAATCAAATAAGAATTTATACTCTGATTTTGTAACTAATTTTGGTAACTTACAGGCATTATATATTTGACCCTTTTGATTATTTGATGCCCAAGGCTAACAAATAATGTATAGCTAAAGCAGACAGCTCTGAAGCTATGTTAAAGAAGAGACACATAGGCTAATAGTAAAGCCTTATTGAAATATACTAGGTCTTTTCAAATGTTAGCTGATGATAATCTTGATTTTTTACATGCATTGTAGTTTACATCTCTAATTCAAGAAATCAGATGGAGATGATAGGTAGATGACAAATGATGGTGATGATGATGAAGATAGATGATTACATAGATAAAAGATGATAGATAATAGGTGAATAATAAATAAATAAACATGGAGATATAGATAATTCAATAATGGATATAAGTATTCTAGAATAAAGCCTGGAACAGAAAATACTCTGCATAGGAGGCTGGATAGATGTCACATAGGTTAAGAACACTGGTTCACTAGCTGCTCTTTCAGAGGGCCTGATTTCAGTTGCCAGCACTCCAAATGTTAACCCTGACTCCAGTTACAGGGATCTGATCTCTTCTTCTGGTCAAAAGACATATATATGTTGTACAGACAAACATGAAGACAAAGACATCTATATGAATAAAGTACAGATAAAATACATTTTCAAAAAAGAAAGAAATAGCTCTGCAGATATTTTTGGGAGAAAACACTGAATAAAACCCACTTATGAGCTTTAGTGTATTTCTTAGGTGATATTGTGTATCATCAGTTATTCTTTAAAAAAACTACATGGACTAAAATCACTGAATTATTTTCTACTTATTCACTAATATTGGTACTCAAAATAATAGCATCATAGCTATAATGTCATATAATGTCCTTGTAGTGAAATAAAGTCAATTCATTACGCCTTTTAATAACATTATGTCTTTTAATCAGCATGCTGATTCTCATTTTTACATAAGTTATGTTCTTAACTTTCTCCTACCCAAGTTAGTTTATTTCATAATTTTTTTACATAATGAACTATTCGTTCTTTATTAGAAGAAATTAACCCTGAGAATTACACCACCAAACTCTAGGAAAAGATTCATGGAGATTAATTAATTAGCTTAATCTTTCTTTAGCAATGTGGAGGTGTTTTTTTTGTGTGTGTGTGTGTGTGTCTGTGTGTGTCTGTGTGTCTGTGTGTGTCTGTGTTTCTGTGTGTCTGTGTGTCTGTGTGTATGCATGAAGACATATGCTAGTATATATGCATTCCTTTTACAATTGACCAATTTTGAAAATTGTTTTATTTAAAGTATTGTAGGGGGTTATTTTTATTTACTTTTATCTCTCTACAAAGTGCATTCTATTTCTTAAGCAAAAATTTAAAGCAAATGTAACTAGAAGACTGTTTCAGTCAGAAAGATCTAACAACATACCAACAAGGCTAGCATTTAGTTTTCATGTACTTATTCACCTCCTTACATCCATTATTTTCTTTTGTATAGTATTCCTCAATATAATATTAAATATGCTTATCACAAAGCCTCCTACCCTCAATTCCTGTTTCCCTTAAAATAAAATTTATCCGTGTCATTATTATTGGAAGTTTAATTTATTCTAATGTGACATACACATTTGCAAACAAATTTTGTGATTGTTCTTGTCTTTTAATTTCTATATAAATGAATTATTAGAATTGTAAGTAGTTATTGTTATCAAATATCCAAAGACTTAAGGATGCTTTAGTATCTTTTGTATATGATACTTTATTTTTCTTTGGTATTTGGATAGTCTTCTAGAAGCTGAAGACATGCTCAGAGATAATTTTACTGTTGTAAAGCAGGTTAGAATCTTAACATATATTTGATATAATTATTTTGGGGATAACAGATAATATTTAAAAGAAATGAACTTAATATGTATTATCTAGATCAATAACTGAAAAAATGGTGGCTCCTTCCTAACCAATTGTCCTCAATTCTTAGTTTGGCCATTAGTCAGCTCCTATCAACCTGTATTTCCACTTTTTGCTCTCAAGTCCACAAAAGTACAGAGATCCTTGATCACTCTGTGGTCCAGATCTGTGGGCCACTTGAAACAGGATCTTTGTAATTCTGAGTTCTTAGTTCTACTGAGTATGGCTGACTTACTAGATGAATGAAATATGGCTGCATCCCCCTTCCTGTTCAGTTCTCAGGCTCCACAATGCTCAGCAGGAAGTAGTCAATTTAGTAAGGTTTTGTTCATCACAACTGAAAAGATGCGAGCCATTGCCTTAATGAATGGAAGATAAATCATGAGAGGGTTATCCATTCAGGCAAAGCTGAATGACACCGACAGAGCCCTGCGTGAAAGCTCATTTTGTGTTTGCCCATACAATATCTCATTTGTCGTGAGCTTCACTTGCCAATGATATCGGTGGCTTCCCCTGTATGGAGCCTTCTTTATTTATTCCCTTCAACAAGTCACCCAGTTGGTAAAATGAAAGCATCACCAAGGAGAGAAAATACTATTATGCTCTGAAGTTTTCAAGTTCAGAAATATATCTCACCTTTTATCTTTGCTACAACAAAAACTAAATGCAGGGTTTGGTAATATTCTGTGAGAACAGAAGAAAAAGCCAGCATCAATAATAGTTTTAAAAATATTAATGGGTCCAGGAGGCCATTCTCACACTAAGCCTTAAAATTTTCTCTACCATAGGATTGAATTTGATGTTACACTATATGGGACTGACATAGAAGAGTCTCTTAAATATCTGGAATGCTTGGATATCTAAGAGAAATATATTATTCTTTTATAGTCCATGACAGATGTTAAATATTGAAAATCAGTGGATGCTCTGCATACTCGATGCTCTGACATTTGAACACTAAAACTAATGTTCAAATTCAAACCACTTTTATACAGATAGACTAATGTACAGCTAAAGTCTTCATACATCATGATGCAGACATTTGTAAGGACCCCGCAAAAGATCTCTAAGTGGTTCAGGCTAAACACACGCTTGGTGTATTTTCCATGTGACTGAGATAATCACAGGATTCCAAATCGCCAAATGACATAAAATAGCTGATTCCACCTCTTCTACTTCTGGGTCTCTATTATTTGGTTTGTTTTTTTGTATGTTTGTTTGGTTTTTGTTTTTGTTTTTGTTTTTGTTTTGCTTACTCTAGTAAATTGACAAGAATAACATATTCTAAACCTTTTGGGAATTAAAGAAACTATGCCTTCTCATAAGTGTGATTTTTATACTAAGATCTGATGCAGTGATCAAAACATTTAAGATATATAGACAATATTCTGGAGTAAATTTGGTAAGTGAGGATTTGAGGTGAACTTAGGATTTCTGTTGTAAGACAGAAAGTAAAAGGTTTAAAATAAAAGACATAAGACTAACTGACATTTTTCTGCTTATTTTTCTCTTGTAAACAATATATTCACCTTAGGAAGTTATGTTTAGTATCTTTATAGCTAAGGGAAATATAATATATATGATAATTTAGATGGTACTACAAACATAATAAGATTTATTTAAATAATATTTTTCTCTGAGTGGGTGGTGCAAGGTGGAAAAAATAAAATGCACCCCTTGAGCTTCATTGTAAAACATCCCATAAATTAATTAAATATGAGTAGTCAAAAATTACAGAGTTAAACTAACTTTGGCAGTATTTCTTTATATACAACATCCTGAATAAAAGCTTTAGGAAGGACAGAAACCACTAAAATTACATTTTGCTTTCCAGATGACTGGAGTGTCTTTCTTTTGGAAAGCTTGAAGCAATTCCATCCTTCTCAGATTTTGCTATTCCCATAATGTCATCAATTTAGCTGTAGTGTAAAGGCTACTCTCCACTGCACAGTGTACAATCTGTGCTATGATTGTTGAAGATGGTATATCACCTAATATATCTGATTAGAAGTACCAATTTGAAGGCAAAGACACATGAAGAAACGCTGAAAACGTCTTTTGTTAGCATGTAGCAACCTTCATCTGCCTTCGTGTTTTCAAACTGAGCACAATTAAATGTTTCATTTTCTTATTTTTAAAATATTAGTTACCATGATGGTTTGTATCCATTACTAAAAATGGTCTTTTACTTAAAGACATGTTTATTTTTGCTCTCTGTCAAATAACTTGGCATTTTGATATACTAAAATAATATATTTATAAGTACTTTTTATTGTGCTTATTAATTCAGATTTTTTTAATCTCTGTGTATGTAACACACATAATTTTATATAAGCAACCTTAGAAACACAGTTTGCAAATTAAGTATTTGATTTCAATGTCCATATTCTCATTCATAAACTGATATTTTCCTTAATCTTCTCTGTATACACTTCAATATAGTAGCGCATGGCTTAAGAAATATGATAAGCAATAACATCTGTTGGTATGTCTTAGAAGCAGTATTTATACCCTATCATTAGTTTATATGCTTTTTCTCCACATAAGTGTATTATTAGAGCACTGAAAGGCTTGCTTTTGCCATCTTCAACCAAAGTTTTCCCCTTGACATAGCAAAATGCTTTAAAAAGTTGTTAGGAGGTAACACATGCACATATCCACAAAAATATGTGAAACAGTGAGACTGTTAATCTATCAATTGTTTTGCATTCGGATTTATAATGTATATGAATATTAAAAAATCAAACTGTGTACCTTAAACTCATATATATATATATATATATTTTTTAATTTGGCGATTATACCTTAGTAAAGCTGAAAAGAGGCATCATCAAACTAACAGCGCGATTTCTGTATGTGTTATGGTGTATAAGATTATGACTGCAGAAATAGGATCTCCAGCTGACCAGGCAGTGGACTGTCTTTGGTTTTCTGTCCACCTCTTTCTCCACACCTCTCAGCCACACTTGCTCTAGCAGACACCAGCCCTTATTCGCGTCTGTCCCCTTTAAGCCTATGACTCCCGTCTGTCTCTTTCATTTCTACTTTCTCTCTCCTTTTTTTTTTTGCATGTTTGCTTTGTTTTTCCTGTGAAATGCCACAAAGGTATGCACAGGCCCTCCTCACAGTACCAGGAAAACACGTGATCCATATTAGCACAGAAGTCAGGTGGCTTATTTAAGCCATCATTCCTACAAAATAAAGTTGTAGTATATTTGTACACTAAGATAAAGAAAATGTCATAAAACACACATACATATAAAACACAAATGAAGAAAATCCAATTCTTTACTCATCTCTTTGGCTTAGTATACTCTGTTATGTTTCTTTGTGTGTTTATTAGGCCAAAGAGAATGTATTTCTTTAGTGTATTAAAACTAATTTTTATCATGTTATAATGTTTGAATTTCTGAACAACTGACTTCCTTGATTATAAGACTCTTCATATAGACAATATTATTTTGCTCTGGAAGCTTTGACACCCATATTTTCTCTAACACAGTGGGGTAGCATATTATAAGTTAATACTCTGTTTAACACGTTTAGGGAAGTAAGGAATTATTCGCTAAAGCTTATCCACTATCATGGTGGAAACAGCAAGAAGTTGTGGTAAGTAGAATTGTTTAAAAATAAATTTTATAGTATCATAAAATTATAGACTAAACAAACATCTTAATATAAAAAACAAGTCTCTTTCATTATCATGGACAAAGAATATAAGTAAAATGAATAAATATAAAAGTTAAATTTTCTTTAATTAGAGTTAGTCTCATAAGTTTGATATGCACAATTTTAATTTCCTGGCTCTCTAACTCATACATTATGTAGTTTAATTCCAAGAAGAACATATTCTCTATGAACTATGTAGGGAACATTCAAACTTTACCTCTTGGATCCTGATTACAGACTGAATTGTTGGACTTCTTTGTAAACCTAATTCTTCATATATCATCAAGAAATACATTTCTCTACAAAATCATTGTACATTTAATATCCTGTGATCATATAGCAACAGTTTTAAAGTTAAACATGTCCATTTCAAAATTAACCAGTCGACAAGTATGTTTCTCCTTGGTTCTACTACCTTGATCCAAAATTTAAATGTATTTTTTGGTTTATTTTCTACAAAATAAATGTTTAAAACCGAAGACTGTGTCTATATGAATTTTATTAAACTATTAGAGTTGTATGGTGTGTCTTAATGTTACTTTGTGCTCAATGTCATTATGCAACTGAAAATCAAAATATAGAAAGTATTAAAATAATGCAGTTCATAATGAACTGGTGGGATTTTAAACACTAAAGCCACATTAAGAAGTTAAAAAACTTTCACATTTTGTAACATGCACAAAACTGCCTAAGATCAAGCCAGACAAAATCCCACTGGGGAGGAAAAGAGGTAGGAAGGAAATCTCAACCACAGCTGAGGAGGTTTCAGTTACTATTGGTAAAGAGAAAGCCAATTTTCTTCCAAGGAGTCACACGTGGTATGGCAGTCAAACTCAATGTCAAGTCCCACATCTAGAAGCAGTCACCCAACACAAACTTAACTCAATGTTTTTTTAAGATGAGAAAGGTACTGGTGTTGGGGATGATAGGTAGGTGGTAAGAACCAAGAAGGAGTTGAAGGAAGGAGAATAAATATGATAGAAATACATAATATGATATTCTCAGAAACAAACAAAACATTGTCACAATTGCACACTAATAAGTCAAAAATAGTCCATGTTTTCTGTTTCAGTGATTTAAGTGTTGCTGTATGTAAAATACTTGTAATTTACTAGATAATAGAGGTATTATTTGTATCTTAGTTTCTATTATAAGATATAAAACTATGAGGATATTAGAAGATTGTGGATGTGTCAGATAACTATAACAGAATTCAATTTGATTCAAATGCTGAATTAAGCATTTATCTTTCACAGAAGCACCACTGCACACAAGAAATAGTTCTGTTTTAAATATCATTTGTGTTCTATACTGGGAAGAATATAGAATCCTTCCTGTATGCAGCATATAGAGTTATAAATGAGCTATTTTTTTTTACTTCTTTTACTTCCCTAATCATATAACAGAGGAAGTATAAGCTTACCCTCAAAGCAAACTATCTTTTTCACAATAAATAATGGAGTGATTCACGGCACATTAGTCAAACTCCAAGGCAGGTGTCCACAAAGAGGAGTCATGCTAGACTAACATTATGTATGGTCACCTTCTTATGGTAATCAAAGAAATTTTAAATTGATGAAACTGATATTATTGCGTCAAACCACAGCATATTTCATTTGAAACTAGCGTCACGAACAAATCATAAAAGAGACAATCTGAGCTCTGATAAGAATATTTGCTTGTTGAATGGCAGTTTTCTCACAGGGAGAAAATGTTTTCAAGCTATCTGTTGGCTCTCAAAGAAGAAAGGTCTCCCAGTGCTCCTTAGCATGGAGTAGTCTAAGTCTTCACAATATTTTGTTTGGCACCAAGAGTACATGTTTAGGAAACCAAAGATGTTCGTGATTATAGTTGCTTGGGATTAGGGAATCAAGCTGAATAAAATCTAAGGCGGATTTTAAATATTGCAGCCCCATTTTTCTGTTTTAGTGAATAATTGGTAACACTAGATTACATGATTTGCAAAGCCCCGGAGTTGCTGTATTTTCATAGGGAAAAGGTCCCTTTCTTTCAGGCTTAATAAGCTTGGGCTTCATCAGCTTTTCTCACATCAGCCTAAGTGTCACATTTGGGCTGGGCGAAGCTTGTTAGCAGTAATTACCAGCAGTAGGTTCTATTATTTGCCAAAGTAATTTTCACTGCTAAGTACCACCAAAACTGCCTCAAGCCTTTAATTTTTTTTTCTCCCTTCCTCTTGCCTTCCTTGGCATTCTTTTAAGTTGGTGCATTTTCCCATGATACTGCTCTCTGTAGTGTGGGACAAGGCACAGGCGAGGTGCTGGGTATCAATGCGCTCCTAAGACAAGGGGTCAGGCCTAGCAAAAGCCTTTCACAAACAGAGCTTGAACTCTATTACAGATGCAAATCCACTCTGTGAGTGAGGATTGTTTCAGCCACATAATGGGGGCCTCGGAATACCACAGCAGCTCCCTTTCAGCATGGGCCCTTTGTCTGAGTCTTAGCAAATTTCAGCAGCCTGTTTAAACTTCATCTATTGTCCCCTTGGCTTCATTGATTTCTCTGCCTGCCACCATCTTACAATGGGCTGATATGAACATCTTTGTTACTGCTTTTGTACTGTATATCAGAGTAATGTTGCAGCAGATTGAGGCCTAGGAGGAAGAATTAAACCCGTGCTACACAAAGCATGGTGAATTGCAGGATTTACATATCATTTTGAGACTTCAGGGATGGGACTCACTGCTGAATGCTGTTGTGTCTCAAAGGATGCTGTCCAAAGACAGACTGACAGAAAAGGAAGTGATTTAGATAGTTCCTGACAGCTTAATACACAAAATACAGACAAACTGGAGATTCACAGGAACCCAACCCTTTTCACACACACAGCATATTTGACTCTGAATCTCAGGATGGTTCATTTGATTATCTAACTTTATTATGTCAGAACTTAAGGGGATGATACATGACATGGATGGGTGTCTTGGATTCCATTAGTAGTGATGGACATAAAATCTTCCATTATCTGTGAATTCCATGCTGTAAGGATGGTGTCAGTATCTACAACAGTGGTTCTCTGCCTTCCTAATGATGTGACAATTTCAGTTCCTCATATAGTGGTGACCCCCAAGCATGAAATTTTTTGTTGCTGCTTCTTTAACTGTAATTTTGCTATTATTGTGAATCATAATGTGATATCTGATATGCAGGACATCTAATCTGTGACAACCTGGGATTGAGCCCCACAGGTTGAGAACCTCTGATCTACAGTGATACTTGCTTCTGAAGTCTATCATTTTGCAGTTAAAGCAACTGATCCTAATTCAGTATTAATGTATAGTTTTTCATAGATATGTTTAGTTGATCTGTAAATGTTGGAATTGTTTTTCATAAAGATAATCAAAGAACATTTTTATATTAGGTTTTTCATGTTCTTTCACGTGAAGAACAATGAATTTGTTGAATCTGAAGAGTTCCAGGGTACTTTCTACCATTATTGATTTCAAGTTGCCAGTCAGGTCACTGAACACAGAGTTAGGAGAGAAATGAGCCCAAACTGTTTTATAAGAGGCATAAAACTGAGGCTGATTGATTTCTTTTTGTGCCATTTTGCTATGAAGTAGAAGCCATCTCAACAAAAGCATGATCTTAGGGAAAGGATGCTATAGAAATGCATGGACAGCAGACAAAGATGCAGAACACATTGTAATTACAGTAAGCTATCATCTCAGAAATGCCATTTGTATGATTGACATAGTTTGTACGATAACTATGTTGGTTTTGTTTTCCTTTATTTTTCTAACAGGGTCTCTGGGTTCTATATGGCATATGATTGGCATCAAAATGAAGGGGTAGAAGCAAGTATGAATAGGCCCATTCCATAAGTCTCTAAAGAATGGGCAGTTGAAGCAGAAAGGCTATTTTATTATTATCATTTCTTGCTTAGAAGAGAAGAAATGCTTAATTATATATAAAGAATATTATTGCATCCATTGATATGCACATTGAGATAAGTCTTCACATGGGTATGTTTTTGCAAGGCATTATATGGTTATTTTTTAATATGCTGTCACTTACATTCTAAACATTACTGAATTGAATTGGCTCCGACTCTGACTACACAGGGCAGTTTCACACTTCCTTCCCACAACATCTGCTGTCTTTTCTGCCTCAAATTCTTTTTCATGACATGTGTAAATTTATAAAGGAGCAGTCACAATTTTTAAAGAAAATCGTACTTTGATATATATTGTACGTTATTTGAACATGTTTTACTGACCAAATAGGAGATGAAATCCAATGTACTATTGAGATTCTATTGTCAAAGAATGGCGAACTATCTTATCAAATACTGAATAAACTAAAGTTATCTGGCCTTAGAGCATAGACAGCATCTTCCTTTCTCTGTGCTGCTGTAACTTGTATAATGAGTTATGGCTTTATTTCAGGCTCTTTTTATCCTTGTGTGTTCAATAAACATTTACATCAGTACACTATCAAAGTACTATTGTCTGAATGAACAGGACAAAGCTCTGAATTTTTCTCATCAGTGCTCCCAAATTTGTGAATTTTCCTTTTTAAACATTGTTTTCTGTATCTGAAAATGTATTATCATGAGCAAAGTTTAACAACCATAAATATAATATGTCCACATATACATACATCAGAAATACTCTCATAACACATCTTAAATAATAAAAACACAGGATGAAAACACTAAGAATCAATGGTCGCATCTAAATCAAATTCTGCTAATATCAACATGCCATGCATGATGTGAAGCCACTTGCAAAAGAAAGTGAGAGATCAGTGGTCCTGGGTATATTGGCTCCTCTCCAGGGCATGCAGGCCGGCGAACATGTCTATGCACGTAAAAGACAGAAAAGCACATCAGACCCCCCAGACCTGGAGTTGAGGGTGTTTTAGTGAATCTGGTTTGTTACTCAGGTGCTGGAATTTGATCTCTGGTGCTCACAACTTCTGATGTGAGTGCTCTTGACTACTCAGCTAAGTTCCTCATTTTGTCAATGTTTTTTTACAGAGAAATGGCCGGCTCTCAATGCCTGCAAAAGAAGTTTTTCTAATGTCCTCTTTGTAATGTCTTTAATCATGCCATTAGTCTATGTGTTATTTTAAATTCACTGTTAACAATCTTGTATATATTGTTTAGTTTAAAATATACAAAAGAGAATATTCAAAACAGATACATTTTGTTTAATGCCAATTGCTATTTTTTTTATCTTTTTCAACTTGTAACAAAGTTTATTAAGTAAGGAAATGCTGTAAAATCCACATGCATAAATTCAGAAATTTCATCTTCTAACAAATTCTGTCCTTGCCTAGCTACGGAAAGAACTATGCAAGTTTCTTATAACCAAATTCCAGTAATGTTAGAGTTAGTTTATTTATCTCCTCAACTATTTTTGAAGTTCCTTTGTATATTTGTGAATTGCTAGCTATGTACTATCATATGTTATTTACAGTTCATTTGCAAAAAAACTCTAAAAACACCTTACACATTAAACAAAAACTATTGCACGTGCTCAGATGTAAAAGCTATCTAGCATTTAAGCAAAAACTTATGAGATGATCTACGTAGCTCTGGGCAAGGGGATGAGTTCCGAGACACAACATTGAAAGAGTTATCCAGGAAATTAAAACTAGATGTTAGACTCTATTAAAATTTAAAACTTATGTTGAGACAAACTATTGTTAAAAGAATGAAAAGATTAACTACCCACAAAGGAAAACAAAATCTGCAGGGGTATTTTCAGGTGATATAAACAAAAAATCCTTGAAACTCAAAATAAAAAAAAAGAAGTAAATGGTTAAAATGGGTAAACTTTAAAGGAAATACTTACTGCCATGGCATATAAGCATGCAAACACACCAGCATTTATGATTAGAAAAGAAACAAATTAAAATACCACAAAATGATAGTCTGTCTACCTATATATACATTTTAAATCCTAATGATAATGGCCACAGGAATCACAAATCACTAGTGAGGGGGTATACTGACAGGAACACTCCTTCATTGTTGGAGAATATACAAAATGACACTCTCCCTTTGGAAAACAATAAGCCAGTTTTTTTTTTACAGGTCTGACATTGCCTTTCCATGCACACTAACAAGGACACAACTAGATACTTACCATCTCATTTAAAAATTTATATGCATGCACACAAACACACACATATAGAATATGAAAGCTACACAATATACATTTACCATATAAATCTTGTAATTCATATATCTATATGATAGTTCCAAACTGGAAGCAATTAACAATATTTAACATGCATGTAAGTAAATTAATGAAAGAATAATACTAAGAAAAATATTTTATCTAAAATATATAACACTAATGAATAAATCCACTGCAATTTCAGTTCAATGAATAATGAATAATTGATAAATATATAATAAATATTTAGATTAATGTAAGTAAACAGTTAATACAAACATAAACACATGGCACTACAATAAAATGCTATTAACTCATAAAATGAATAACCTCTCCATCCAGGTGAGAATATAGATAAATTGAAAATGCGTTCTGCAGTGGTAGACACAACTCTAAAAAGGCTGAAGTTGCATAAACATAATTGTATAACATTCTGAAAAATACAAAACCTTAAAGAGATGGAAAGTCTCTCTGCTTATATATGCAGGCATTTAGGGGTTGTGAAACATTGTACAAATGTGACAATAGTCATTTTTCAGGTAATGAGATCATTCCCATTGCTAACTGGAGTCCAAAAATAAGCCTAAGAAAAAGTGTTTCTTTTCAAAGCCCATTCATTTCTTCTGGAAATGTAAAGCTAATAGAAGATAAGGTAGAGAAATTCTTTATTTTTCATAGTTTCATATATTGAGAGAATGTCTTGTGATCACGTTCACATGATGACCAATTCACTTGCCTTCCTCCCTCTCCTGCTAACTACTTTCTTCTCAATTAGTCCTGCCCCTAGTCCCTATGTGTTGTGGGTGTTGCCATTTTTTAATAGAGCATACATCTGTTGTGTATGCATTATCGTAACTCTCTTATCCATGCTCTGGCTCTTACAAATTCTGCCCTTTCTGTAGTGCCATTGTGTGGGATAGAATCATAGAAGTCACTTATTTTCTGCTCCTTTTTTTTTCTGTTTATAAGCATCTGCATTCGAAGAAGAGCCTGTAGCTCAGGCTAGCATCAAATTCGGAATTCTTGTAAATTTGCCTTCAAAATTAGGATGACAATTGCAGATCGCAATGCCTCAAATGAATATAACAAAAATATTAATATATTTTATCATAAACAAATTAATCTTTTATAAAAATCAAATAAAATAAAAATACATAGCATTATGATTACTCTTGTTATTCCTTAGACCTAAATATTTCTATATGATTTTTTCTATGGAAGATGTAGCTTCCTAAATATTTGTTTGTATCTCCGTTTTGGGTAATACCCATGTGGATAGCCATAGCTGATGATTATGAGATACAAACAGCATATATGAAATGTGCTGTGATTATGTAAATGTTTGCTTTTAGAACATAAAATGAAAAATTATACTTATTTGAAATAGAGTGTGATTTGTAAGTATAGTCTTCTCGTGGAGTGAGAAAAGGAAGCTACTAATTCCCTTGGGTTTCATGTCATATTAAACAGCGTTAATGACCTGCGAAACTTAGCGATGCAGATACTGAAAATGTTTGCCTTGCTTGATGTCATAATGTAAATCTCTCCACTCTTTGTCTTTGAGTTTCTTCTCTTTACAATTCGCAGTCCCCAAAGCTGCCTATTTAGCTGCATTTTATGTGACTGTCTTGGCACCTAATCGGAATAGGAAGGCATAAAATTCATATAATTCTCCAGCCTTGTTCTCATTCCACTGACAGATCTCCCCTTAAGGACCAATTTCTGAGAATCCTGACACCTGTTTCCTTGAAAAGTAACCTAGAGAACTCCTAATCGCCTCCTAGTAGTCAGATAAAAATGCAATGTGGTTTTAAACTTTAAAAATGACATCAGCATTAGTATTCTTTATATTCCAATATATATGATGCATATCATACATTTGAGATATTTAGGAGCTATAGATTTAGTTCAGTTCATGCTTGCCCTGAAAATTAGAGGACCTGAGTCTGAGCCTAAGCACCCATGTAAAGATGCAAGCATGCTTATCGCCCCTATGACTGGGAGACAAGAACAGGCAAATTCTTGAGTATTCTAGCCATTTAGTCTAGCCTTTAAATGACCTCCAGGTTCAGTGAGATGCCGTCTCAGAAAATGTGGCTGACCGGCTAAAGAAAAACACCTGTGACTTACCTGTAACTTCAGCCTGCACATTCATTCACTTGCACACATATGCGCATCTATATATATCCTAGACTTTTTAGTAGCGTACTCAGTAGGCTTTTGGACTTACAATGCAAATCCCGCCTTCCATAAAACTTAGAACTGTTAAGTTGCTTCTACTTTACAGCAAAACTGTTTGTGTGCCACATAGGTTTATATTAAATAACTTTGTAAACTACAACATCACAGAATCGTAACTCCAACATCCATGTCAGAAACTAAGAGACATGAGTATTGGTGTTCACACAATAATCAAAATGACTAAAATAAAATTTTTTCAAAGTATGCCAAGTAAATCACTGATGAAAGAACTTTGCAACTTTTCATAGTTTGAAAGTGAATATACTTCTTGTTGGGTTAAAATAAAAATAAGCTTTTGGGTTTTATATGTTAAAACTTAATAGAATGGCCACTAATTTTCTCTCAGTAAATAATTATCTCTGTTTGGGATATGTTCCTCTATGACTTCTGATCTACTGTTCTTAAATTGAAAATATATAAAATTTAAACAGAATTCTAAGTCTTGGTATGGTTTGATTGATCATAAATCATTTCTATAGTAATTCCCCCACACCTTCCTCACAACCTTTATAGGAAAATATGTCAATGTGAAAAACTTCTGTAGTCCAACACATCAATGCAGATTTAGATTATCATATTGCAATTGATTTTATTTAAGACAAAGTGAAAAGTCTGAGATAACTTTAATTCTGAGTTTTTTTTTTTAACCTCACAGTCCTATGCAACATTTGTCTATTCAGAACTGTCAAGCATCTTCTTAACTCTGAGGCAGAAAACTCACTGTCAAGTTTTAAAACAAGTAAACTGGCTTTGCTTTACATATGAGCACATTATTGGTGTGTTTTCCTTTTCCTTAAATTAATTCATTTCCTTTCATTCTTAGTACAATGAGTGACTAATTTATAATTTCTAAATATCTGTTAGCTCCCCAGATGACCACTGTTTAACTATGGGCACTCTTACAGTAATTAGCACAATCATAATCATACTGTAATTATATAAAGGGTCAAATAAAAAAGAACCAACTATTATAAATGTAAGACTTTTAAATCTACTTGAATCCATTGTGAGTAATATTCATGAACTATTCTAGCCTTTCTCAATAAGGGTCACTTTCAATTACAGACATGAATATATTTATTCATCAGTTCACAAAAAACTCCCAGAGAGGTTGAGCAATAAATGATACTTCCTTTCTTGCAATATGTAAGTAAGCCTTTTACAAAAAGACAACTCAAGCCTTCATGATGAATTCCCTTGTCATCTTACAGCTGTATCATCATCTTTTTGAGAAATTGATGTATGTACATTACACTACTATTGAAGACTCATTCTTCGTCATGACAGTTATCGGATAAGTCAGTTTTATTCATTTTATAGCAATAGAATTTTCACTTTAGAATTCTCGAATACAGAAAATGTATGTCCTGTTAAATAATGTATAGGGAAGTAGTTCTTATGCATTATATCTAAAACTCAGACAAAATATAGTTATCATTATGACCCACAGGAATGAAATCTTGGAAAAACGTTCACTTTAGTGTGTAACAGACAATGTACTTGAAACTCAGACAAGAAGATCCAACCATTCGTTAGTTGCAATAAAACATAGAACATGTGTGTGCTTTTATTTTATTTATATATTTTATATTTTATTTATTTATACTGTATATATATATGCACCCAGTATTTTTATAAATTTCTGCTCTCATTCACTTATCTGATTTTAATTTATAAATGACTAAGGTGTTCATTTAATCTGTACACTGCTAAGGTGAAAATTCTAGCCAATTAAATTATATCTCATAAAGGCAATTGTCTAAGTACTTTAGCCCAAACTATACCAAATTAATTATTGTCTCTTTCAATACTCCTATTAATTTCTCATTTAATCATTGTCATCCAATAAAGGCATTCTCCTATTTATTCATCTCCTGGACAAAGGACATTGAAATGAGAAATATTTTTGACATTGGATTATATTCCCTTTTTCTTATAATGTATGTGATTATATTTACACAAAATTTTCTCATTTCTCTATTCTTAATTCAAAATGTATAAGAAACGCATTTTAAGTACATCTAATAACATAAATACTTATTTTTAGTTTTATCTTACCAAAACATAAACAATCCAAAGAATGATTTATATAAAGTTAGATATGATATTTTAATAGATTTGTAAACTTCAGTAATTTTATTTTGATTATTACTCATGAATACTTTCTAATTTTAAGTTGAATAAAATGTGTAGTAACAAATAGTTTATTCACCAAGTTTAAAGGTAGAATATATACCTGACTAATTTATAACGAGAAAATAACATCTCAAAATTGAAAACTTATCTATTTATATTTTATCAGCACATTAAACAGTAAGGGCCATCATTGTAGCTGATGCTTTTTTATAGAAATATAACAACATTTGCTTATTAATAGAAGCTCTTCTCTAAGAACGGAGGTACTCTATGAAACCGTGAAATGAACCTATAAGAGTAGTAGGAACTCTGGATAGAAAAGTTATCTGCCATGCTGTGAGCAGACAATGATAGGGTTTTTCAAAAGGCGGAGTGGGCAACTTTCAGCTGGCCCTGCCAAGGTATACCACTAAGGAAACAGGCGACACTCAACAGAGTTATAGAAGATGTTTATTGGGGGAGGAGTGTGGAGGAGAAGGAAATAGAGAAGGGAAAAACAGGCAGGCAGAGAGACAGAGAGAACAGACAAGAAGAGAGGCAAGAGACAAGAAAGGCAAGAGAGACAAGAGACAGAACAGCGACTGGCAGACACATTTAAAGGGGTGCCCATGATGTCATAACTGTCTCAGTAGCCAAGGCAGGCTGTTGCATGGCATGCTAACAGGTAGTATATCTCAGAGAAAGTTTCTCTATACCTATTGCACAGGTTGGAAGCAGCCCAGGGCCTAGGTATAACATAGTGGCTATATTCATAATAGCAGAGAATCAAGACAAGGTTATATTTGTGTCATATAACTGACCCTTAGTCAATACCTATATTTCTTAATAAAATGACAATGTCTTGGTACAAAATAATCTTATGTATGGTGTCCTCTTCAATTTCTTTCTTCAATGCCTTGAAGTTCTTGTCAAATAG
>LOEQ01002107.1:116758-138282 GCA_001685075.1 Bramus lutescens | reverse complement strand
CTCCCACAAAGCCAGTACATGCAGCAGAATCAAAATCCAGTGCCATTGTCCTTGACTTCTCAGTCAGCCCTCATTTTCAGCCACATTCAGAGTCTTGTTTGATCACATGCTCCATCAGTCCCAGTCCAGCTGGTCTTGGTGAGCTCCCATTAGATCAGCTCCATAGTCTCAGTGGGTGCGTGCGCTCTTTGTGGTCCTGACTTCCTTGCTCATGTTCTCCCTCCTTCTGCTCCTCATTTGGACCTTGAGAGCTCAGTACAGTGCTCCAGTATGTGCCTCTGTCTCTAACTCAATCCATCACCAGATGAAGGTTCTATGGTGATATGCAAGATATTCATCAGTGTGGCTATAGGATAGGGCCAGTTCAGGCACCCTCTCCACCGTTGCCCAAGGAACTCATGATCCTAGTGAAGTTAAATAAGAAGGTGAACCCAAAGAAAAGCATATAGTTATCCTCCTGGATATTGGAAGTAGACAAGATTGCCAGGCCGCTGTCATTTTTGCCCTTAGTACTCCAACCAGACTACCCATGTTTCCTTCTGATTTGAGGCATGTAGCTACTACTTAGTCTAGTTGCATTTGTATTTAAACCTACTCTGATAGTTTTCTCCTCTGCCAAATCTTAATAACTTATTATGTGTTTCAGCTTTCTTATGTAACATCCTCACATTCATTAGCATGAGAACCTCAGAATTTTTTGTCTTGGTTGAAATTTTGACTTTATTACTATCTTGCTGGCTTTTGTAAACTTGACACAAGCTAGAATCATTGAAGAGGAGGAACTCTTAATTGAGAAAATGACTTCTTAAGATTGCCTTATAAGAAACATAACACACACACACACACAAAACATAATATATAAGCAGAAGACCTATAAGGTAAAACAAAAGTTCAGACAAAGCATGAGTTTAAAAAAGAGTCTAAAAGTATAATTAAATTCATTTTTTTGTCCATCTGCTTACGGCTATGATGTTCTCTCTCTCTCTCTCTCTCTCTCTCTCTCTCCCTTCCTCCCTTCTCTCTCTTTCTTTATCTCCATCTTCCTCCTGTTTGGTCATCTGTCTATTTGTTTTATTCTATTCTGGCTTGTTTTAATATTGTCATATTTTATTTTTAGATGCCTGCTTGTTTGCTAATAAGATAGAAAAAGGAGGTGTGGATTTGGGTGGATGGGAGTAGTTGGAGATTAGGAAACTATAATCAAAATATATTTAATGAAAAAATCTGTCTCAAGACAAAAAAATGGCCTAAAAGTAAACTGTCAGGCATATTTGTGACCAGAATTGATAGGGGAGAGTCCAGCCATTCAGGGAACAGTGCCAATCCTTGGCAGAGAGTCCTGAGTTATATGAGAAAGTAGGCTGAGCAAGCCTGTAAGGAACAAATCAGTGAGGAGTTTTTCTCCATGATTTCTGCTTCAGTTCCTTCCTCCAGGTTCCTGCCTTCCTCTGTAGATAGAGAATGATAAACCTTCAAGTTGTAAGTTGAAACAAAAGCATTTCTACCCCAGTTGCCCAGTTGTCAGTGGCTGTTCATTTGTTCCTTGCCACTCAGACCCAAAATATCACAAAGAAACTATATTATTTGCAATACTGTTTGGCCAATATCTTAGGTAAATTTCTAGCTAGTTCTTATATCCTAAACTAACCCATCTCCATTAATCTGTGTGTCACCATGAAGTTGTGGCCTACCAGCAAAATTTCTACAGACTCTGGCAGAGGCATTTGTCTCCTGTGGCAGGTACATGGCTTCTCTTTGACTCGACCTTCTTTTTAGTTTTCCCACTTGGCTCTATTCTGCTAAGTCACTGGCCAAAACAGCTTTATTCATTAACCAATAAAAGCAACACATATAAAGAAGGACTTCCCACAGCATTTCTCCTTTTCTGTCCAAATGAATAGAAAGGTTTTAACTTTAGCATGGTAAAATTACATATAACGAAACAGGTATCAAGCAGAAATACTTACTTTTTTATTAAAACTAAGAAAAACTATAACTATCTATTCTTCAACTCCATCAAAGACTCCAGGAAAATATAATATTACCTAAGTAAACAGGAAGCAATTGTAAGCAACTTCCAAACCTCTAGAATTGACAGTGACATCTTACAGCCTGGAAAGTCAACCAAAGTTCTTCTGTATCATTTAAGCATCCATATTCAGCCTACAAGCCAGTGTCTGGAAGATTTTTCCATGAGGCAGGAAATTTGATGATATGTTTTGCTTTGAAATGGTAACATTCAACAGTTGCTTTTTTCAGTGTCCCATAAAATGTCAGGCAGTTCTTTCATGAAGCAGGAACCCTGAAGGAAAGTCACATCTTTAGCCAAGTTTAGCAGTCATTTTTCTGTGGGCCCTGAGTGTCCACTTCATACAGCATAACATCAAGCAGTCCAAATAAGAGCAGTTTCTTGCCCAAGTGGCTAACCAACTCCATAAGAAGCCTCTTCCATGCCCATCATCCTCTTGAAGTAGACTGGTGCTGCCAGGAGCAGATATGTCTCAATGTCATGAAAAATACTAAATTCTTAAAACATTAAGAATTATGCCATATTCTGTTAGTCTTTGAAAGTTTTGAGGATTATCTATCCATCTGAACTATATTTTTATACATCTAGACATCATAACTAACATGATTACAAGCTTAATTATTATAGATGACTATCTATTAACCAATATTTCTTTATTATTCATTACATTTTAAATTATCTGCACAAACACAATACCTTAATCAAGAGCAGAAATACATATAACAAGATTGAGTTTAAATTTATATCAATAAACCAAGATCCATACCAATGCACGGTATTCATTACTATAGCATATACTCCTGTAAATCTAAACACTGAACCGAGCTCCCAAGGTCCAAATGAGGAGCAGAAGGAAGGAGATCATGAGCAAGGAAGTCAGGACCGCGAGGGGCGCACTCACCCACTGAGATGACGGCAGTGTTCCAATGGGAGCTCACCAAGGCCACCTAGACTGGGACTGAAGGAAACCTTCATCTGGCGATGGATGGGGATAGANGATGACGGCACTGTTCTAATGGGAGCTCACCAAGGCCAGCTGGACTGGGACTGAAGGAATAATCATTCTTTTGCTTTCACAGAAAGAAAATGTGTGGTTTTGTTCATTCCTATCTAATGAGTTATAAATATTTGTCATCATTTAGAGGGGTTCGTTACAAATTATCATTAGTTAGGGTAAGAAAAAAACTACTGCTAGTCTCAAATGTTTCTTGTTGGTACAGGTTTTTATGTGATGATGCGAATTCAGAATTATTTCAGTTATGGTGTATGTATGTTTCTATTCTTGTTTAAAGTATTATAGGCATATATTATTCTAATCTACTAAAAGAAACCAGAAGAAGGACTTTGATAAAAGTTGTCTAAAAACAGCAGGAGACTATAAAAAAGAGAAGGTTGTCTAAATTAAGAATGTCTGACTTAACCAGAAAAGTAAAGATAGAAACTTAAGGAGTGTAGTAAGTAAGTTGTAGAAGGACAGAGGAGGTATGAGATTTGAAAATGTTATGTTAATTCTGGTTCATTATCTTCATTAAAAAAAAAAGCTGATGATGCACTACAATTGAATGTTTGTGTTGGGCTATACTTTTTAAAGGAGCAAGGAGGACAACTATTGCCTACTGCATGCCTGTACTCTGTCTTTCCTTCTCCAGGAGACTTGGAGGAGTTCTCTTCTATCCCGCCACCTTAATCCCAGGTGCCCCAGGAAGAGAAGTCCTGGAGAAGAGAGGTGGAGGGATGGAGGTGCCCCCACATATGTATACATTCTTAAAGGAAGAAGCTTCCAGCAGGGCTGACTCCATGGCCCTTTCATTGCATGCTGTGGGTCAACCTGACGCTGAGGGCAGGCAGCAGCTAGTCCATTGGTCCTTTGTTACCAGCAACATTTATAATTAGAAATTACAAAATTCTGAGTTTTCTGAGAAGCCTGCAAGGCAGGCTAGTTGATCTGATGGATTTTGTCGTTTTCACTCACCATACCACATGGGATGATTGTTTCCAACTGCTCCAGGTCCTCTTAACTACTGAAGAGAGGGACTGGATCAGAACAGAAGCTTGTATAATGGTTCTAGGCACAGATGGAAGACCAGCCACCAATGCAGATCTCATAAATGTTGGGATTCCTGTGACATGACCCAGTGGGGATTTCAACATAGAAAATAGAGAGAGGCTAAACATCTACTGCCAGACTCTAACGGGGGTAGTCTCTGGGCTGCCATGAGGTAGTCCACAAATTTGTCCAGAGTTAGTCAGGTATTTCAGGGGCCTGAAGAAACACCAGGAGCCTTCCTAGAGAGGCTGACAGAAGGATTTAAGACCTATGCACCCTTGGATCCGGAAGTACCAGAGAGTTAGTCTGCAGTCAATCTGACTTTGGTCAACCAGTCAGCACCAGATATACACCATAAGTTGCAGAGACTAGAAGGTTTTAAAGGTAAGAGTTTGGGTGAACTCATTGCAGTTGCTGAGAAAGTATTCAACAATAGGGAGACACCAGAAGACAGACAGACTAAGGGGCTCATGAAAGCTTTAAAAAGACAGATATAGGGGCCTACCTCCTCATTCAGTTGAAACTGCAGATAATGGGCCTGTTACCATGGGCACAGAGTCATGTGGCTCCTAACCAAACTTGCATTTGTATATACTGTGAATGAAATCATCATTTCTTAGAGATGATTTCACATCCATAGAGATTAAAGAATTGATCAAAATAGCAGCCATATTGCCTGTAAGATGACCCCCAGTTCTCCTGATAACTAAAGATAGCTTTCTCTAGCTGCTGCTGGAAGGTCACTAACCATTAGGACCTCCCATTAATTAGCCCACAGACTAATCTTTCCTCCAACAATCAGACCCAGATTAATCCCTCCTCTCTGGAATTCCCCTAACCTCACTTAACAGGGGCTTATGACCTTCTTTGTGGTTACCAAGTGCCACCCCAATTGGAATTAATAAAGCACCCTTGTTATTGCATATGTGGCTGTTGATCTTCTTTGGGGACTTCTCTTGGACCCTAACATATACATGTATGTGTGTATGTATGTGTGTCTGTCAGTCTACCTGAGTCTGAGTATTTTATCTGTCAACACCAAGCTGTTTCAATGCCTATGCTATTTTGATCAATGCTTCAGTCTCTACCGATGTGAAATCATCTCTAAGAAATGATGGTTTCATTCACAGTATGTACAAATGCAGGTTTGGTTAGGAGCCATATGACATTGTGCCCATGGTAACAGGCCTATTATCTGCAGTTTCTACTGAATATGAAGGTAGGCCCTGACAAGACTATTGCCACAGTCATCAAGCTGGAGGCAGCCCAGCCAGTCTTGTCCCGATAGCAGATGAGGACCTATATGGTTAAGGTGAAGTGTAACCAGTGATTGCAAGGCACAATATGCATCGTGCTTTTAATGCAGTGTTGGTAGAGTCTCTAAACTCACAAAAGTGTACTAATACAGCCCTATTTATTACTTTTTATGAATGTTATGTGCTTTAGGAGGGCATGGTCTTTAGACTGCTTTCAATTTGCTTGTGGCACCTTGAAAATAAATACTAAAAGAAATTCTGGAACTTACAGAAACTAAATAAATGTTGAACAGGAATACAGTCTTGTGAAACTGTTCCATGTAGGTGTCTAGGAGTATAGACAGATTTTTAAGCATGTGTGATATTGGTACTCATGGCTTATTAAATCTTCAAGTCCATTTAGAACAATATAATGATCAGAAGTGATACATTATACATTAGCAGACAAAACTAAGAATATGCCTTGTTCTCTACAGTTTGTATGCAAAAATCATTTTGCATTATACATATTTACCCAGCTGGTTTTCAGAATTATGAATGACTCCATGACAAAAATGATAAATTTTGAGTATATTAATCACATGCATTTGAAAAGTTATTAATTCTTTTCCTTACAGAACCTATGAGCTATATTCGGTAAATATTTATTTTGGCAGCATTTTAACAATATAAACAAACTTATATTTAAATTAGACTGGTAAATAGAGTGTTAGATTTCTGGTGTTTCATTATTTCATTTTGCTTACCTTGATTGTGGTAAAAGAATTTGGTCACAAATGTTTCAAACACACCACTATGTCCAGTACTCAGAGAGCACTCCGTGCTCCATGACTCTATACAGCTCCGCAGCATCTTTGTTCCCTTCCAGCAGCAAACACCCAGGCCCTGCGGATTCTGCCATCAACCTCTTTTCTGAATTTCAACTTTCTAAGGTGATAAAGCTCATACTTAAAAGAACTCTGTACACTTTCTAGATCATTGATAACATAAGTTTGAAAATCTGTAGGAACAATGCATAGTTGTGTAAAAATTTTAATTATATTATTTTGTCCTTCAAACTCCATTTCCATTTGCCAATATGTCAATGTTTATTGTGTCAGGAAGACAGGTAACATAGGGGTAACACACTGTCCTTTGGAGGTCGCAAGTGAGAGGAGCCATTCTTAACCATCCCATGCTCTTCCATGTCTCAGTTGTTATTTTATGATTTCTGCTTTTCTGGGTTCTCCCCAGAAAGGGAAGATCTTCCTGACTAAGTCTCAATGGGAGCACGAAACTGTGATAAGATTTACTGCAGTCAGGAGCATATTGAATGAGGCCGTGCCACACAAGCAGAACAAAATTGCCGAGGCCATGTTCTGCCTGCGCATTTGTGCTCATTTGAACTACTACAGTGCCAGACTCTCTCAAATAATCAAGTTCAACTTGAAATTTCAGTGACCTAATTTCATAGAGCAAAATTCCACCACAGCTGCTATCAAGCAAACTGCAGCTGATTTACTGAATGTTGATGATGGCAAATGTTATAGTTGCTATCAAAGGTGTCTCTGGGACTTTTTTTCTGAATTTATTCATTCTTCATCTTGTTGTTTGAACTCAGCAAAGGTAGAAATCACCGTAGATTCAGGAAGACTAGAAAACTGGAGTTTTCCTACTGAGCCAATGTTAGGAAAATTCACAAAAGGCAAGTTTGAGTTCCTGTAGAATACTTAACAATCTTTAATACAGTCCTCAAAGTTCCCAAAACAGACATTATTCTCATTCAGTACCACTTATATTTACTCTTTAATGTATGCAAGCTATGATGTATGCTGGAAATACCATTTGTTAATGAATAAAGAAACTGGCTTGTCCTGTAACAAGGTAGAACTTAGTTAGGTGGGGGAAAACTAAGCTGAATGCTGGAAAAAGGAGGTGGAGTCAGCGAGAAGCCACAGAGCTACCACCAGAAGCAAATGCTGCATGGTACTTTTACCCAGTAAGCCACAGTCACGTGGTGATACACAGATTAATAGAAATGGGTTATCTACAGATGTTAGAGCTAGCCAATAAGAAGCTAAAGCTAATGGGCCAAGCAGTGATTTAATTAATACAGTTTCTGTGTGATTATTTTGGGTCTGAGAAGAAGGAACACAAACAAGCTGCCTCCTTCTACAATGGCATCCATGACCCATTTGTAAAAGTAATATAGGAAACAATGGCAGAAAGAAAAAAAAGCATAACTCATTTTCTCATTCTGAAAAGTTAAGTGTTAGATTTTGGTATGATATATCCAGAATTTGTATTGCTTAAAATAGTGAATTGTATTACTGGCATATGTTTTTCTGATACATACATTATTATAAAATACTCTCTTGATATATGGTTATTGCATGTCAACAAAATTTTATCTAGAGAGGATATAAATTAAATGGTGAGGTTTTATTCGTTTTTAAGAAAGAAAGAACAAAAGAAAAAAACACAAACAAAAACAAAACAAACAGTAAAGAAGGAAATGGAGGTAAGAGGAAGAAGAGGAGAGAAAGGAATGGAAAAGGGGAGAAGAGGGAAGGGGAGGAGATGAGAGGGAGGAGAAGAGGGAATTTATGCACCCTCAGTACAGAAGGAAAATATACCACATGGGAACAGAGATTAACCTGAGCAAGCAAAAAGGCTCTCACTCAAGTCTGAATTTTCCAAGAAAAAGTGTAGCCTTGTCTATTCCTAACACATTTCACATTTACACATGACTATGAATCCAGCCTGAACAGCAAGAATGTCACATTTCTGGAACTTTATTTCTTGGTTGAAATAGTAACATGTATGAGTAAGGTAATATACATATTGTTTATGTTAATTCCAGGCTCACAGAATTTGTAGGTGACCTCCAGCATCAACAAATAGATGTGAGGCTCCACTGTGAATTCTGGGCTCAGCCTCTTGAAACTTACTTGAGATTCAGGTTTTCCTAAAGTTTGCAGATCTCAAGGTAGAGTCATAAAGACAGCACAAAGAAAAACATTTTCCACGAGTCTTGGTACAATTGTCTCCACTTCTTAAAAATATTTTAATGCATTTATTTTTCATTCTCAAAATTTCTAAAAAATGTTAATTAATGTCAGTAAAGTATTTCCCATTATTCCACTGAAAATAATTTTCTTTATATACAATTTGTGAATACAGTTCAAAACAAGCTACTATAAAATATTGAGCACATAATTATTGTGAGTAAAGAATTAGACAATAGAAATAGATGTATTGAATAAGAGAAAATATTGATTGTCTTCATAAGATTAGAACAAAAGGTTTTAATTTATTTTATTTAAGCACCATGTTTTCAAATAAAAGATACATTACTCTCTCCTTTTTTTCCCATCTTCTAGAAAGGTATCCCTGTCACACTGTTTTTTTATTTTATTTTATTTATTTGTTTGTTTGTTTGCTTGCTTACTTGCTTGCTTGCTTATTGGTTTTTTGAAACAGGGTTTCTCTGGGTAACAACAGTCCTGCCTGTTCTAGAACTCACTTTATAGACCAGGCTGACCTCAAATTCACTGAGATCTGCCTGCTTCTGCCTCACATGGGCTGGGATTAAAGGTGTGCACCACCACCCAGTTTCACACTGGTTTTTAATATTGGCCATTTTGTTTTAACCCATCATAACTTGAACAAAATATGAATTCTGGGGCTGGAGAGAGGTTTTCCTTGATCAAGAGAGCCTACTGCCCTCACAGATTACCTGAGTTAGGTTCCCAGCACAGTTGGGACCCCTCACAACCACCTGTATTTCCAGCCCTAGGGATCAGGGGCCTCCTCTTGACATTTGTGGGCGCCTGCACTCATGATCACATACAGACACATACAAGTTCCAAATATATTTTGGAAACAACTCTGAATCTTCCATTGTCATATGGGAAACATATCTTAATATTATATTTGTGAGGGCTGGAGAAGGGGCATGTTGAACAAGGCACAGGAACTCTGGAAGGACCTGTCCCACAAGGAAGAGTAGTGACAGGTCACAGGGCTGTCCCCTGGGAAGTCACAGAAAAGCCTGCTCCCTGGAGGGGCGATTCTGGGGGTTTCAAAACCCCATGTCAGACCCAGTTTTCTTCCATCTACCTACTGCCTATGAATAAGTTGTCAGCAATTAACTATTGTTCTAGCACCATGCCTGCCCAATGCCATAGTTTCACCATGATGATCATGAAGCCACCATCCTATCCTAAACTTAGTAGGTCCCCAAATAAATGATTTATGTTAAGTTACTTAGTCATGGTGTCCCTTTTCCACAATGGAAAATAAACTGAGACATTATGAAGTGGAAATTAATAAAAACAAACCCCACATATTTGAAAATGTGAAACAGTCTGTTTTATGGTCTTTTTTTATCTGGATACTTTTTGATTTGCTTATTTGGGGGCATTTTTATCTTATACATTTTCTCTCTTTTGGTTTGTTTGTTTTTATGTTTATTTGTTTATTTTGAGAAAAAAGAGAGAGAAAGAACATGCCAATGAGTTTTAGAGGACTTTAGGGGAGTTGAGAGAGGGGAAAAATATGATGAAACTATATCATATCAAAGATTTTTAATAAAACCACTAAAATGAAATAATTTAATTGCACTGATACATGGTTCTGTATAAATGAAAAAAAAACCCAAATAAAAAAGCTACCGTGAAATGAATAGTGCTACATTTCAGTTAGAAATGTTCATATTTGATATTTGTCAATGACTCCAAAATTAGTCTCTATCCATTCTTACTCAGTGTATTATAAATATGTATCTGTCAATTTCTTTGCTGTCAGTTGGGCTCAAAGAATTTCCAGTAGCTATACCTCAATTTTACTTCATAAAACAAAAGGTATACAAATTGACATGGAGAATCCTCCATGGATTGTATTAAAATTCTATTTACAATAAACACTTGAACATAAAAATAGAATGGTCACACAAAATGGAAGGGTTGAAGAGGCTTGGACTCTGCTTCTTTGCATTTTACATTATCTTATACATTGGCCTATTTCAAATTATTGTTTAAGAGAAAGGAAACACAAATTGTACAATTTTAAAAGTGTATACTGTGTCCTGCTCAAAGAATACCTGTTTTGCCTCCTGCCCTGACTTATCTCTCAGAGTTGTATACCATATCCATCACTTGTATGGTCCAACCTTCTTGACTTGCCTTCCTGGATGACCACAAAACATCTTCAGTCATAAGCTATCACTCAAATCTATATTTCCAGCTTAATAATCTACAGTTAATTACTAGATCCTACTGAAGGTATCTACTAGAAGTCTTAAAAGTCATTCTCAGTGTGTCTGTAAGAAGTTCATCATTTTAAATTTATTATATTCATTGGAAGTTAGAAAATTGATATGTTAGATATTAAGAAATTACTCTGATATATTTTAATATATTTTATCTGAGTATAATCTCAATTATTTTAGTATATTGTGTTGAGTGGATAAGGGAAGCATCCCCATTACATTACTGTTTTGATTAAACAGATATGATAGACAAGTAAGAGTGTCTTCTGCTTAACTCAGGAAAGTGAAGAATCAAGAACATCAGAGCACAGAGTTAGGAAGAAAAATATAAGCCTCAAGTGAGGGTTTTTCTCAGTATAAAAACAGTAATTGAAGATATGACATTATATTATGCCTCAGGGAATGATGTAGAGTTCGACCTTACAGAGAGACACCAAAATTTTTGGAAAAGTAGGAGACGATATGATATTTTCATTAACATTAAGACTATGTATCTAGTGATGGAAAGAAAATAGCTTAAAAGATGAGCAATTTAGGCAAAAAGACATGTCAGTCAATCTTGTCAAAGACTATCACAAAGGGTGAAAGACCAAACAGATGAACTCTGTTTGCTGTTTGAGAAACCACATCTCAGTGAAGCATCAGGTCTGGGCAGGAATCAAAGCCCTTTTTGAGACCTACATCGTGGTACAAAATACACAATGGATTCTCTTGTATTCAGTTAGAATCCACATAACACTGACAAATTTAAAATTTATTAAGTCACAATTTTCTCCCTATTATTATTATGCAACTGCTAATTTAATTTGCTTTCTAAAAATCAGTAATTAACAGGCCCAAATGTGACAATTCTGTGCATTTTATACAGTTTATTACTTCTTATAGCTTTTGTAAATATTATTGCAAACTATGCAACCAACATTTATTTTTCATTCCTCTAAGATTCTGAGTTTGGAAGTCTAAGATCAGTTTTCTGAGGCTGCAATCAAGGAATTGGAAAGGCTGTACTTGCTTGGGAGTCTACTAGGAAGCTGAACTCTCTGCCAATCCTGCTTCCGCTGGTTGTTAACCTTCCTTGCTTGGCCTCCAAAATACTCCTCCATCTGCCTCCGTGGTCAGAGTGCTTTCCTCATTTCTGTCTGCGGCAGACAAAAGATGCCTGCCTTTCTCCAATGGAGACTCTTATGATTGTGTGAACAACACATCCCAATAATGAAGGGTAATTTTCTCCTCTCAGAAACTTCAGCTCAGTCATTTTTGTAATTTTTTTTTCTTGAAACAATGGTATTTTACAGGTTTCAGATG
Source organism: Bramus lutescens (assembly GCA_001685075.1). Lineage (NCBI taxonomy): Eukaryota > Metazoa > Chordata > Mammalia > Rodentia > Cricetidae > Bramus > Bramus lutescens. The sequence continues at coordinate 126,394 of LOEQ01002107.1, read as the reverse complement.
TCAGGATCACACATATTTGGGGGAGAAGAAACCCCAGCCTCAGTAGAGGACAGGGAGCAATCCTACTGCAGCTCATTTATTTGGTACTTACAGAATCACAGAGCCCACCACTACATATCCCTAGCATGACATTTCCCATGACACCTAAAAAAATTCCTACTTAGTTCTTTGTGGGGGACAAAGTCAAACCCTGAAGACATCAAATAAAAAACTGTCAGATTTTTTTGAGCAGGCCATTTGATGAGATGGGGATGGTCCTGTGGCTAAAGTAGCAGCAAATTGTGAACAGAATGAAAATATTTTTGGAAATTTTCATTTGTTCTTGCCTAATAAATATTAGGTTTAAATTTTATTTGCTGCTAACTTTTCATGATTTTGACTATAATTTTTAAAATTTACAAGGACATGTCAACATCATTGCCTATGCTCACAAAGTCCTCCACAGAGTGTCTTGTAGAAGTCCAAACCCTGGGCTTAAGCAGACCAAGGAAGGAAAATGGAAAGGCTTGGTACGCCTCCAGCTTCATTTTGTAGAAGGAGAAAAGCCAGAAATAGTGCTTGCTCCAATCTTATATCAGAGAAAATGCTAAACTCCAGAATAATAAACCTCTTGGTTTCATCAGATTAATTAGTTTTCACTAAAACAAAATAATCAAGTGTGTGTGAACATAATACTCCCTAGTTGGAGGAAGAAAGAGAGAGAAACTTAGCTGTCTATCTAGAAAAAAATACTACTAGATTTATACATACTAGTAATATACAACAAAGCGAATGTGTGCATGCTCACACACTCTTGCGTGTGTGTGTGTGTGTGTGTGTGTGTGTGTGTGTTATGCTTTTTAAAGGAAGAGTGTGGACCTATATCAATACAAAGGATTTTGGATCACAGATTTCAATGGCTTTGCAACCGCTGAATGGCATTTCATTTTTCTGGCCATAAATTCTACCAAGTTCCCACAGGAAAGACTGAAGACCTTTTGAGATAACTATAAAAGGTGCCAAGTGAAAAACAGGAAAAATCAGAAACTGTCAAAATTACCCTGAAATTCACATCACTTACTTCCTCAATGGAGCAAAAAGATTCCCTTTGTCTAGAATGCTCAGTGGGGAACTGTAGTTTGGGATCTGCAGAGAATCTCATTTCTCCTAGGGGCAGAGCAAGTACATTACGGGCAGCCCTGAGAATCAAGGGAGAAGAGTATCACGCCAGGACCATGTCTGGGAGCCCAGGTTCAGAGTGTTCCTCCTCATCTGAGAGAGCACCATGCCATTCCCATGTCTGGGAGCTGAGGTTCAGGATGTTCTTTGTCCGAGACACAGCACCATGCCATTCCCACGCCTGGGAGTTGAGATTCAGGGTGTTCTTTGTCTGAGAGATAGCACTATACCACTCCCATGTCTGGGAATTGAGGTTCAGTGTGTTTTTTCTTACCTGAGAGACATACTCTTCGTCTTTGCCACCAGCCTACAAACACCATGAAAAAGAAACAATGCAATTGGAGAATAAGAATAGAAAACCTACACTATAGACTAGAACAAAAGCAAAGAAACTATAAAGCATTGAATGTAGTGAAGAACTGAGGAGAGCCACCCCTGTCAAACTTGTTCTCATTTGAAGCTAAGGTGCTCTGGAAGGAATATGAAGGCTGTGTAAACTAGCAACAGCTACAGCATAATGAGACTCAAGCTCGGCCACCACTTTTACTGATGACTGCAAATGTGAACACAAAACTCCAAAGCATTAGGAAAAATCTGATCATCTTTAATAAAAAGTGGTTGGTTACAGTGGGCGTATCTTGTTGGGTCTGTCATTATTGCAGTTTCTTAGCATTGCAGCTGGGTGACACTGGTGGACATTTTTAAATTTTTTAATGCTAAAATCATAACATGACAAATGATACCTTGTCATCAAGCTAAGTAAAATTCAGATCAGCACAAGAATAAATATACAAGAATATTCACCAAGAGGTATACATTATCACAATTAAGAGTTACCAGAAAGTAGGACAAAAGATTTTGACAGTGAATTGATTATTACAGTCCTCTATGCATACTCAAAATTTGTCCTAAATCTACTGTAAAATGTAGAGGTTTTTTTTTTTTTTTTGAAATCGTAGCATGTGAGTCAGCACCGAATGAGGTCTCACAGTCTCCTGCTGTCCTCTGAAATTACCTCTGTGAATGCAGTACAATCCTGATCCTTCTTGCAATGCCAACTCAGATGCTCCAAGTACCACTCACTCACCCTAGCAGTGGACAAATGTTGGTATTCAAGTGATAATCGTTCAAATGTAAAGCCAGTTTGGATGTGACAATGACAGAAATGGCCAACCCTCCAAAAGATAAAGCAAGAATTCTACACTCTCCTACTTCCTAGTCACCAAAAAATGGCCCTGTCCTGTGACCCCAGAGGTGTAGGGGCACCATTTTTATAACCTTTATTTCATTCTTGCTGTAAGATATTTTAGTGAATTGCTTTAGAACATAAAAGGAACAAGTAATGACCTAGGTTTCTGGAAACATTTGACCTTTAGGAGGTATGTAATGGATATGTAGATAAACGATACACATAAGAAGGGGATTTGTTATTCATATGCTCAGATTGGCTGTGTCTGGTTAAGCGGTTGGTGAATGTGTTCTCCATGCACCAGTCAGTCTGTGTGCAAGGCTGGGAGAACAACTCCAGTTGCTTTAACTGTGTGTTCAAACCAACCACTCCTTATATAGTAACCATCAAGACAGGCAGGAAATCGACATTTAATAGCCATCATGTACATATTGAGCATTTTGGTTAATTACTTCATATTTTAAAATCTGTCTTATAGTTCTCTTTACTCCAGCTGCTCTAAGAAAGAGAGAGAGAGAGAGAGAGAGAGAGAGAGAGAGGCATAACTACATTGCTGACATTAGAGTAAATATGTATCATGTGTAAGTGCTCTCGCAGAGGAACAGATTCAATGAAATACAGTGCAGTTCCTATATTAACTTTAATGACCCTCTCTCAGGGCTCGGATACTCAGAGAGTTTTAAAGGCAGGTAGCTTGGATGTCAGCTGGGGTTTCCTTGGCTCAGTTAGATTAAGCAAAGAACACTTGTGAGGCTTTATTAGCACACACAATTTAGCAGGGTAACAGTCAGGCTTCTCCATTTCATGGGTTGGTTGCTTACTGGTAATATCATTCCTGAGAGAATTCAGGACTTTTAATTATGCTGTGAATCGTTTACAGTATTGAGCTCCGGAATGAAAATTAAACTGAGGACATTTTATTTGTGCACCGGTTAATTAAATAGCAGACAACAGCAAGCTAGACTGATAGAAAAACCTCAGCAGATTTGGTTTGCCAACCATGTGTGAAAATATTTTTCCTTTTTATTTCCCATCAGTAGCCTACAATGATGGACTGAAACTGATTCAGAGTTGGGTTTTGAAGTTTTACCTAGGCATATAGTATGGTCCAAGGACATTTAAACACTTGGGATGTATTCACAATCCATAATAAATATGCTCTATCATTTTAGTTTATATTAAATGGATAAATCAGGACTCTCGAAATTGCAGCTCGTTGCTAACTTACAATTTATCTGAACAATATGAAAAGATGTGTTTTTAGATGAAGTAATACATTTTCTTTCCATAGTTGATGAATAATATACTATCCAGTATTAAAAGTAAGAATAAATTTCTTGGGAGCTTGATTACTAAACTGATATGGTTAAGGGAATTGTAATTATGAAAACCTGTGGAACACGTGTGCCATGATAGATAACAGTAATTCAGTTTACTTTCTTAAGAAACTTTTTCCAAATAAAAACAAGATCAATTAATGAACCTAATTCATATCCTTCCGTACCTCCTTATTGTCAAGTGCAAAGATCCAAATATGGACCTAGGTGTAACATATTCTGGAGGTTTATGGACCACCTATCTGTCATTTTGCAGCCCATCACCAGAGTGGCTCAGCTCTCCTTTTTTATCTCCTCAGATATTACAGTTATGCGATTCTCCCTAAGTTTGAAATGAAGGTAAATTCTCTCGTTTTTGATGTGCAATAAAGTTTTAAAGCTTGAAAAATATATCTCTTGAAGACTAAACATTCACAATGTATGTCTTTATTGTTTTGTGTTTTATGTTATACGTATTTGAGTTTTGCCTGTACTGTCTGCATACCATATGCCTTCAGTGTCTGCCACGTCCAGAAGAGGACATCAGATTCCCCTGTGACTATAGTTACAGAAAGTTGTGAGCTGTCATTTGGCTGCTGGGAACCAAGACTGGGTCCTTTGACAGAGCAGCTCAGTCATCTTAACCACTGAGCCATCTCTCTATTCCCAGAGTCAGTATATTTGAATCAGAATCTGCTATTATCATTTTGTAAATATGGGTACCTGTGATAACAAACACTATGTTTGGCTCTCATAATTTTTAAAGGATTGAGCTGTTTGAGAGACCAGTCAGAAGTGTGTAGGAGCTCTTTTGATTACTGTCATCTCTAATGCATGCTGGCAGATGCCTGTTTTGATTATAGTTTAGCAGGCCACTAGGAAATAACGTGCTTGTACATATTCATTGTTCTAGCTGTCCTGTAATAACAAGTGGCTAGCAGTAATGCCTATCAAGGATTCGTTGTAGACTAATTTTAGTAAGAATCTTGATGTGTGACTTCATAATCATTGAATTTGACACACCAACTGGAAATATTAAGCAATTCTCCCACTAATTATTTATAAATAATTAATAGAAGAGTCTTGAATTCTCTGAAGCATTATGTGTACATTTAAACTCTTAGATCTATGGCACTTATGGCTAAGTGGGTGTTTCAGAGCGATGCCGAAGACAAATATTAAAAGACAAACTAATTAAGTAGTCATATTTGAAAGGAAATAATTTAGTGAAGAGCCCTTCGATGGCACCATCATTTATGAAACTAAACACATAACTGGAGATAGACGTCACTGGGTGCTCAATCATCAAAACCCCAGGGTGATTCTAAGTAATCAGTATCAAGTAGATGTGTGTTTCATGTTTTCCTTTGATATAAGTTAGAAATTTTTACTAAACCAGTTCCAATCTATTAAATACGAAAAAAGACACTAAACTAAGATTAACTTCATCTTTGTCTCAGAACATCTTGAATCCACAACTTGACGCTTGAGGCCATTGACTGTGAAAAAAAGAAAGCATTTTCCTGAGACTATTGTTTTCACCTTTAAAACATAGCTGTACATTTGTGATGATTTACCTATGGAGAGATAAGGGCTAGACTGGAGCAGCAAGAAAAAGAAGCTATGCCTTCAGTATAATCCCCATAATCAGAAAATTTTAAATATTTTTTTAAGTTGATATGGTCTCAGACTTTAAAAAATGAATGTTTAATGAAGGAGACATTTAATGACAAAAATTTAAAAATTTCTGCATGAAAACAGAAGTCAAAACAAATGGATAATAAAAGCTTAGATAATATTTGAGAAAAATAAATTCTTTAAAATTAAGAAGATAAAACCATCATTAATATTCTTGGAGATATAAGCGAACAAACACAACAAACACATACACCAAAACAGGATTCCAGGAATAACTTCAGTGGTGAATGCTCTTTTTCAGATCCCTTCCAAAATTCTCTTTGAAATGTATTTTTAATTTTATTTAAATGTATTTAAATATTTTAATGTATTTTGAGATTATAATATAATTTTAATCCCCCTTCTTTTCCTCCCTCCAAACCATCCCATGTACCTAGCATTTCTCTACTTCAAAGCCATGACCTCTTTTTGTTAATTGCTAGTTACTACATGCATATATACATATGTATATACACATAGATTCCTAAATATCTTCCTTAGTGTTCATGATGTTAATTGTATGTGCATTTTCAGAGCTGATCATTTCGTACTGGATAACAAATTGATGTGCTCTTCTTTGAGGAGAGTTTTTCTCAGTGCCAGTATTGCTTGGTTGCCTGAAGTTCTTTGTGGAGGATGGGGTTCACCTAGCTTGCTTTCTGTTCACTTTAGCATGCATATGGTTTCCGTCCTTGTTCAATACATGTTTGGGCAGACATGCTGGTGAGACTTTATGAGGGTAGCTTCTGAGAGTACTAGGAGACACAACCCCACAGAAAACTTTGTGATATTCTGGCTCTTAGAATATTTCTGCTCTTATTTCTGAATGCCCATTGAAAAAATTCAAACCAAAGATCATGCTAGTGCTGACCACTTCCTCTGTTTGAAAACAATAAGATTGAATATTTCTGAGCTGACTTTGTATTCTTTATCTCCCTCACCTTCAGTAAGTAGACAACTTAGAATGTCTGCACAGAATACTCAACATCAGACAAGTATACTTGTGCACATGGAGGAAAAGTAAGGGCAAGACACAGCAGGTTAGTGCAGCAAGCTCGTGAGTTCAAGGCCAGACTGACCTTCCACAGTGATAAGAAGACTTCACCAAGAAAAAGAATGAAAGAGAACTGTAATCGCAAAATATTTTAAACTATAAAGAAGATAAACAATGTGTGTTTATTTATATCATTTCTTTCCTATGATTATGAAACATGGGTATTATAGCACTGATAGAAACTCAAGTGAGAATATACTTCTCCCTGAGTACATGTGTAGGCAGAGCCTGCTTATTCATTCCTGGCCACTCAGACCTGAATAATAACACAAAAACTATATTAATTACAACACTGTTTGGCTAATAGTGTAGGCATATTTCTAGATAACCCTTACATCTTAAATTAACCAATTTCTATGAATCTATGAATCACCATGAGGCTGTTGCCTACTGATTAGGTTTTGACTGGAGGTTGATTTCTTTATCTTTTAGCAGCTACATGGCATTTCCCAGACTCTGTCTATTTTCTCTATATATCTCTGTTCAGATTTCTCATGTGGCTTTACTCTACTAAGCCATTGGTTGAAACAGCTTCTTTGACAACCAATGGTAATAAAACAAATTCATAGCAATCAGAGGAGAATTCCACATCATCTCCCATTCTCTGTCTAAATAAAAAGAAAGGTTTTAACTTTAACATAGTAAAATTGCATATAACAAAATAGGTATCAAGCAATAATTACAGTTATACTATCTGTATACTAACTTAAGGAAAATACTCTATCCTATCTTTGGGAATCTAAAGTTTTATATCCAATTTATTTTTTATCTTAACTAAAGAAAACTATAATTATAAATATACTACAACTCCATCAAAGACCCCAGAGAGATGTAATATTACTTAAATATACAGAAAGTACATTGCAAGCAACTTCCAAAGTTCTAGAATTAACGGAGACATCTTGCTGCCTGAACAGTCACCCAAAGTTCTTCTGTAACATTGGGGAATCCATCTTCAGAGTACAGGTCCATAGTATCTGACAGACTTTTTCATGAAGCAGGAAATTTGAAAGACTGTTTTATCACTATTAGCAGTTTGTTAGTCACTTTCTTCTGTATCCTGCAAAATGTGTGGCAGACACTTTAATGTATCAGGAACCCTGAAGGATTGTATCACCTTTAGGCAAGTTCAGCAGTCATTTTCTGTGGGTCCTACATATCCAGTTAATATAGCATACCATTTGCCAGTCCAGGAAAGAGCAATTTCTTGCCCAAATGGCTAACAAACTTTAATGCCCATCTTCTTCTTGAAGTAAACTGGTACTGCCAGGAACAGATGTATCTCATTGTAATAAAAAGTCATAAGTTCTTAAAACATTTTAAATGCCATATTCTGCTAGTCTTTGAAAAGTTTGAAGAAAACCTGTCCATCTGAAATATATCACTGTATATCTAGAAAGCCTAACTAACATGACTGCAAACTTGACTATTATAAATGACTATCTATTAACCTATATTTCTTAATTATACATTACATTTTTAAATCAGCTGCACAAACACAATACCTTAATCAAGAACAGAAATATACAGATAACAAAATTGACCTTAAATTTGTAACAAACCAAGGTCCATAGCAATGCAAAGTATTCACCTTTATAACATATCTTTGTTTAAATGAAAACAAATATTTATAAACAATATTTAGGAATTTGGGCATTGTTCTCTAGACTACTTCCTGCTGATTAGGAGTGCTATTAATCAGGTCTTTCATAGGTATCCTGTGTGATAGGTCCATCTCAACAGCAGTCCTGAAGCTGTCATGGATGTTGGACCATCTGGGCCATTGGTTCAGAGAGTCTTGTTTGATGAATCCATATTAGCCAGTAAGGAATCCACAGATTTCTATTCTCTGTGGAAACAAAAGCAGAGACCTCTTTTCCAAAGCAACATATCTTTAGACCCAAATTCTGAAGTCAAGATACCTTTAAAATAGATGTTGGTTTAGCTTAGCAACCTGTACAATGAAATGTCTCTATGTACTTAGCTCATTCACAGTCAAAAAAGTCAAAGAAAATATAATAATATACATAATCCAGACTCTCTGTGTATTTTCTATCTTTACATGCCTTATTTTTCTTATTTAATCTATCACTGTTTGTACTCTCTCTTTAAAGACTTTGTTTTATTTTTGAGAACTATTTATTTCTTTTTATAACAGTTGATATCCTTTTTCTTTTCTCTCTCATGCTTCTGTACATTTTTTAAGACACTGTGACCCATTCAGAGGTTTTTTTCATCTGAATCTGTCCTTATCTGTATATGTAATCATTTTCTGACCAGGAGTGCCTCTTTTTTTTTAATGCTAAGTGGGTGGGGTTAGGACTAAGTCTTCTTTGCCTTTGTCTAGTTCAACATGGCAGAAATATGCTTTCTACAAGCCCTACTTTCTGTCCCAGCTCCAGAGATGCGGCAGGTCCACTTGACCCTCCAAATGCCATTCAAATGCTCTGTAGCCAGACCTCCTGAAAGAGCCAGAGCCTTTAATGCCAGCATGAATCAGGAAGCCCTCCCCTAAAGAAGCCTCACAGCAGCCTTCACTGCCAATTCTGAATCAGGAAGTAGCAGCACCCCTGCTTGCTGTCAGCAAAGAAAGCCCATCTGAAAAAAAAATACAGCTTTCAAGAAGCTGCACTAAACTCTTTTTTGTGTGTTTGTAGAATTCCTTTCCAATCTTTCTCAGGTTTTATGTGGGTGTAGTTGACACACATTGTGGGTGGAGACTGCTTGGTTGTTTACAGCCACTCAGACCCAAATAACACAGAAAATATATTAATTGCAACACTGATTGTCAATAGTTTATGCTTATTTCTAGTTAGCTCTTGCATATTAAATTAACCCATTTTTTTGATCTGTAAATCACCATGAGACTGTGGCCTACCAGTAAGGTTCTGGCTTGCCGCTGGCTTCTTTCTCCTTTGGCAGCTGCATGGCATCTCACCTACTCTGCCTACTTTCTCTCTATAAGTCTGTTCAAATTTCACACCTGGCTTTACTAAGTCATTGGTCAAAATAGCTTCTTTAATAACCAATGGTGATAAAACATATTAATAGCATATAGAGGAGAATCCCACATCATACATGTTCTAATTAGTGTTTCTAATGCTGTCCTGAATGAAACACCATGACTCAGAGTAATGGTTGTGATCCAGCTGCCCTCACTTCCCCTGACCGACAGGGGAACTTCCTTTTGGTCTGTAATTGACAAGGATGTTTGTGTTCTTTCTGGCAGGTGGGTCTCCACA
>LOEQ01002107.1:91285-108533 GCA_001685075.1 Bramus lutescens | reverse complement strand
AGGGCAGGGAACCCTGACTGCTCTTTGGACTGGAAAGGGAGGGGGAGGGGCAATGGGAGAGGGGGAGGGAATTGGGAGGAGGGGAGGAGGTGAAAATTTTTAATAATAAGGAAAAAATAAAAAAGTATATGATAAAAAAAGAAAAAAGAAACAGTATGCTGAAAATAATACTCTTGCACACACGAAGACTCTGCATCCTACTGCAGACATCATTGAGGACCCATGATTATTGCTGCAATAGTCATAATAGAAAGGAAATGAAAGCAATATCCAATATCAGATGTAGGGACAATGAAAATTATATATATATATATATATACACACACAAACACAATGAAATTACACTTTGTCATAAAGATAATTAACATTATAAAAATTTGTTTAAAATAAATGGAACATTCATTATATCAACGTATATTAGCAAATTATAATGCTAAAATATAAAAATACTTATAACATTATATTAAGCAATGAAACTGAGTCTCAGTAAGACAGATACCATATTTTCTCTCTCATTTTGTGGGTCCTGCTAACTTCCTATACAGTGGGAATAATCGTGAGGCTGAGAGGGGAAAGACATTTGAAGGAGGAGGGGATCAGCAGGACAAGGTAGAAGCAAGCAAGGTAACAGTGACAGAAAGTAGAGCAGGAACAGGGTACAGAACCATGAGGATAAAATGGGGGTGTAAAGTCAAACAAAATAAAACTTGTCAAGACTGCAGTGAAAGGCAGCCCTGGGGAGAATGGTCCACTTCATTGTGAGCCTCATTCAGCAGCCCGGTACAGGATGAGTGGGGAGAACAGGACAATTTTAGCAGAAGACGAACAGTCTAGGGTCCACATAGGGAGGGTATAAAGGTGAGTCTAAGAAATAGGTTCCACCACGCCTGGCTACAATCTATAATCAAAGAGTAGTCGCTGAACCGGGAGGGGAAAAAAAGCCTCCTGTAATGATCCATGAGAAAGGCACAGGGCAACTGTTGCTTCCGGACTTATGGGGCAGTACTCTCCAAGGGAAACCCACACTGCTGTCATCCTCTTGTTCCTGGACAAGGTCAGGAGGACCAGCAGAGGATTAACTTCAAAAAACACATGACGGCATCAGTAAGCTGAGGACAAGATACTGACAAGTGGATGTTATGAGCTCCCAACACATTATGTCATACTAGTCAGTGACATTAGTGTCCCCAACGGAGCCACCTCTGTAGACAGAGTCAGAGTCTCCTGTTGAAGCAGAAGAGATAAGAGAACATTGGAAGGAAATGTTCAGGGGCAGAGTTGTTGTGGGTGGGGAGATGTTTTTTCATCATTATGGGGTATATCGAGTCTTTCCGTAGGGAGCAATCTTTACTAATAAAAAATATTTTACTCATGAAGTTAAGACTTTAGAAAATGAGATAACAGGCAAATTTGTTTATATTTTTATTTCAAAGAGAATATATTCAAGCTATTACTTAAACGTTTATCCTTAACATACTAAGAACAGCCTCATGTTTAACTGATTGTGCCTATGTAGATAAGGAAAGGTATTTGTTATGTACAGAAAACTGTTTATACAGATTAAAATATCAGGAAAATGGCTAGAAGTCACCAAAACTCAGCCTCAAATTCTAGCTAAGCAGGTACAGGTAGTTCCTTAGTATCAAAAATGTTTGCACTCAGGCTGGAGATGACCTCCGTGGGCAACAACTGCTGAAACATGCACAAAGTCCTTGGCTTGGCTTCCTCGCCACAACCACATAAGATTCCATTCTTTCTTTTTTGTTTGTTTGTTTCCTTTTTTTTTTCATTTGGTTTGGTTTGGTTTGGGTTTTTGAAGACAGTGTTTCTCTGTAGCTTTGGAGTCTGTCCTGCAACTAACTCTGTACACCAGGCTGGCCTCCAACTCTCAGATATCCACCAGCCTCTGCCGCATGAGGACTGGGATTAAAGGCATGATCCACCACCGCCTGGCCTAAGATTCCGTTGTTAAAAACCATACTTATTTTTATCTCACACATGAGTATTTGCCTGCATGTTTAATGCAAAATGTGTGAAATCCCTTAAAACTGGCATTATAGGAGGATGTAAGCCACCATGTGGGTGCAGGAACCCTTGATCCCAGAGTAAGCTCTCTTGAGTCCCAGGACCCCAGCACCAGACAGAACTGGGTTTGATCCTACATACCTACTATCCCCTTACTCAGGAAGTCAAAGCAGGAGGATCAGGTCACGATCATACTCAGCATGCCAATCAAGGCCAGACTGTGAGACCTGTGATCCCGTCTAACAAAAATAAGTACCCTGAATCATTGGTATGGGGAAAGTGTTGATTGATGGCTGAAGTTAAGTTGCTAGGAAAGCATCGGACATAAAGCAGTGATAACATACTGTGAGCCCTCGTTGGAGCTTTGCAAAGAGAAGTTGGGTCCAAATGCCCCCAACACCTAGCATATCTCCCTTTTTATCATCATTGACATCCTGTTAGATCCCAAGTCGTCTGCTCAGACAATCGTTCCTGTTTGCTTCCCACTCCAGTCTCCCTGTCCAGTCTTCCTCTGCTATAATTTTATTTGTTACACCAGAATGACCTTTCAAAACCATCAATCCCTGTAATAAGCTCCACAAGGAAAAGGGCCCTGAAAGTTATGAATTCACTAAGGTCCATGGCTTCTCACCCACACAAGCCAGGGTCTGGCACCCAAGACGCAAGGCTGGACTAGGGTGAACGTTGTTGAATGGGCAAATGAACACATAAAATATCTTCCTCTGGACTCCCCTCCATCACACCACATAGATTTCAAACCGGGCCTATAGGTCACTGTGAGCATCCGTCCGATCCTTTTTCATGTCTCCTGCAAGGCCCTCAGTTTTTCCCCACAAGGCACTCTAGTGTGCAGCCGTGTGTTCTCTATCAGCCACCACGGCAAGCCAACAAAACTGTAGGCTTCATCCCTTCTCACACTTTCACTTGCTCCTTTTAGGCTGGAATATTCCTCGACTTTAATTCTTTCTATCTTTAGTCTGTCCTTCATAAGGCTAAGAGCTGTTCATCTTCCAGCCTCATCTCTCCATCAGTACCTCACTCAAATCTCTGCCAATACTCTCTAGATTAGGTAGAAAACAAAGAAAACAGAAATTTTGGGATTTGTTTAGGGCTCAATACCACGTGTGTATGTGTGTGTGTGTGTGTGTGTGTGTGTGTGTGTGTGTGCATGATACAGTTTCAGTGAGCAGATATTGTCAGTGAGCGACTGAACAAGGAAAGGGATAATGATGCCAATATCAACCATTTAAACATCGTCTTATGTTTTTATTTATTGCCTATGTTTGGTTTGGTTTTATAAATTAACATTAACTCTCTTCCATTTGCTTTGCAAACGGTTCTTTTTCATCCCAACAACTTAGTCCTTCTAATGGTATTTCTCATCTAAAATTGTTATTCATTAACAGACGTGGTGAATGTTGTATACTATATGAATTCATAACAAGTATGGATACATTTAATCTACATGTACATCTCTGACTAAAAAGGTGGAAAAAGAGAAATACCAGAGATGCAATTACACTAGAGTTGTAAATAAATCTACCAGTTCCTTTCTCCTGATAAAAATCCCTTGCAGTGTTTAGCAAGAAGATGTGGGGATGAAATTCTGGAGATGTACAAATTGACAATTATTATTTCACAATTTTTAATGTTAAGTTACATGTAGGTACAATTATTTGTGTTTTTATAGAAAGAATTATTAACAAACAAGAATCACTCAAGAATACTATAGTAGATATCTCGATGAGTCTTTTCGTTTGCTATTTAAAATGATAACTAACACTTGACCATGATTAATTGCCTTAGAGAGAGGGTCCCTGCCTCCACTGCAGATTAATTTGTGTCACAAAAGTGCACTAAAACATGCAATAAGTTAGGTATTCAGTGTCCTTAATCAACTCACCATTTTATAAAAGATTGATACATTTGGAGTTTTGTGACTGACTCCACTCATGCATTCAAGAACAATTGAGAAGAGATTGAGAATTTTAGATAGATTGATTTCCCAAAGATTAAACCCTCAAGCTTTTTAATTGAATGGAATTGACTCTTAAATACTTAAATGAGTGAGTGTGTAGAAATAAGCTGCCTCACACAATTTATAGTATATAATTTGGGTTTACTGGGAGTCTATGACATGCTTATATATCGAGCACAATTCTAGGCATTAAGAATACAGCAATGAAAAGGAAGAGGAAATTTGAAAAGTCTCATAATACTTGAAAGAACATATATTCAATTATTTCATGCCTGGATGTCAAGTTTTGGATGCACTGGGGCCTCCAGCTTAGGTGAAGCCAAGGATCCTTATACGTTGGTAGATCTAGACTCTAACCTGGAATTTGGTACAGAATAAGCCAATACCCTTCAGACAGTGGAAAGTTTCCTTTACTGAAGTACTGGACATGGTCCCTGATTGTTGAGTGGTTTTCAGATAGAGACCATGCCACAGCTTGGGCCTGTTCTTTCTGGCATATAACCTACTCCATCCCCAGCGCAACAGTGAAGACCAGATTCCTCAGGTGTTCTGTAGCCTCCAGTCTCTTCTACTCTCTGCCAGTGAAGATTAATCTGTTCAGTTCAGTCCCTGTGTGAGATAAGCTCTGCTATCTTCAGGTTATTTGATCTGGGGATTTTCTTACTACTGTAAAATTACTTCATAGTAGTAACTATGTTGCTGTTATATCATTACCCAGCTGGGATAGCAGGGATTATTTTAATAAATGCTCATGTGGATGTGATAAACTAATACGATTATTAGAATCCTTCTATAATTAAAATCAGAAGGTAGAAGAACAAGGCTGCATTTGATTTACATGGACAAAGGAAGGTAAAATCTTGGGAGGGCCATGGAGAGTTAGTGACTTCATTCATAACTCCTGTCAGGGGTTGGTGTTATAACAAGCATCTCACAGAATATAGATGCTGAATAAATTTAACCAACTGTTCCTTTGAACACTAGCTTGAAAGCATGTGTACTAATACAGTTTGTATTTTTATTGTATCTTTAAAAAAACTGTACTTAGGAGCCAGATATTACTATGTACACCTGTAATCTCAGGACTCAGAGAGGTGAGGCAAGAGGACCTCAAAGATGAGACAGTGTAAACCAGCAGCTAAGACTTTATATCAAATAAAATTAACAATCAAGCAAACCAATAGATAAGCAAACATATTAGTACTCATAGAATAGACAAGCTATAACAAAAAAGAATAGCATGCCAAACAAATTAATCTCAAATTCTGTGTCACAAATTTAAAATAAAGGTCAATGACTTCATGACAACAACCAAGAGAAATATCTATTTAAAAACAGAAATCTTGTTCTTCCATTAGCCTCTCGTGTACAAAATAAATAAAAATCCCTGAGAAGACCAATTAGATTCACTGAAGCATTCAAAATGCTGTAAGTAAACTTTTTTGAAAATCCTCATTTTCCCAGTGCTCTGCATTTTTCTTTGCTGGACCAAGTTACCAGGCATAATAGCACAGTATCCATAATGGTCTTAAGATGATGAGAGCAAGCTGAATTTCCATTAGAACATGTTAATCTTCTCACTAATATTGACAAGGACACAAATTCTGTCACTTGTGCCCATCTGAAATGCCTTTGTGCCCTTCTGCTCATAGTCGCACTGCTGATGACTTCTGGAGGTTTTGTGCTGAATCTGTAGTCATTGATGTGCAAAACCCTCACTTCGGAGGCTTTTTTTTTTTTTGAGAAAAGAGCACCTAGTGTCTTGGTCACATGGTCAGATCTGCACAGCTTTCCCCTGTGAGAATCTTCCCAAGGTTTTCATTTTTCTCAACCTCATCTTCTCAGATTGCTGATTGTTTGTTAAAGTAATTTTTTAAACAATAGTTCATGTTTTTATGCAAAAAAGAAAGGTATTCAAGATCTGTGCACTAGGTTGATTTTACAGCAACTGGTCAACTGTGTTCTGTGGAGTGACAGCGACTGTAGACAAGAAGCAAAGTGTGAATAAAACTGCGTAAATGTTCACACGAACAGATGAGGGCTTACACTTGGTCTCCTGGCTGTCCTTAGCTGACCCTTGGGTTATAAAATGAACTTCAAAAGGCAACAGTCAAATAGAGGTCGGGTAAATTGGCTTCTAGTTGTGTCTGAAACTGGCAGTTTCAAAATGTCATACCCTACCGGTGTCCTTTGGGCAAATTTTATATAAGTTCACCTTTTCAAAATCTTACAAAGAAAATTTTTCAATAGTACCTGTGTGTTTCTGAGATGTGTTCAAAACATCACAATGGCCAGAGCAGGCGATGTCTTTGGGACTCAAGTTGATAACTTGGGCACAATTCAAAGAAGTGTTTTCACAAGAAAAAAACTTCACTGATGATTTCAGATCTCCTGAAGTTTTTCAAATTCTGATTACTTCCATACTGCAGATGTATCTTCTTTGTAATGCATTCTATGATCTTGACCCATACGTAGAATTCTTGCTGGTTTAATTTCTTCTAGGGAAATGTAGTTATGGTTACCATCTGAAAATTTCTTTTATTTAAACTAAGTTTATTTGGATGATCCCATGACCATTCAGCAAATCAGATAAGATTTCCTACAATTTGCTGGAGCTCACATTCAAGTAAGTATAAACCGATGCCTTAAATATTTCAGCACTTATGAGGATCTCTGCACCTCCAATTAGTCCGTACTTGGGAAAAAATTAAAATTTAGGGAGTTCAGTTAATAGCCTTGGTCCTTATTTATAAGAAACATATAACCCTCAGAAATAGATTTAAAACTTATTTGTGAGCACAGGGATTTATGATTTTTCTAAAGATGATATTTATATATACGTTGATTTTTATAATATTTTTAGTTATTTATATAAAATAACGGTGCATTGTTCCATTTCAATCCGTGTGTGTCATTGCACACTCTCTGCCTCCTCTCTGGCTGACTGTCTTCCCCACAAGGCAGTCCGTTCTTCTGTTTGCAGGTCACTTATATCCTATTACTCTCTCCTGCCCCCTCTGCCCCCCCATTCTTCTTAGCTCCCTCTCTCCCCTTTCATGTTTACCTTTCATTCCATGCACTATATGAATATATACACATGCTTACGACTGTGTGTAAACATACATACCTCTGTGTCTGTTCAAATACAAATTGAAATCTGGGATCTATATCTGGGAGAACCAGCTCTATGAAGTTGTCTTCTGGCTTTCCCATGCAGGGTGTGGTATGTACCTTCCAACAAACACAATTCAAAAGAAATATTAAGAGAAAAATACATTTTAAATACTATTTCTTAAGAAATAGCTACAGCAGCTTCTCTCAGATAATTGTGTCATGTTGACAACAGTATGTCATGGTAGGTTTCTTCTCCAGTAATGTCCATGTGAGTATCATAAATACCTCTTGATTTGATAGCCACTTATTTTATTATTCATTTTAAAGAATGCTCTGCTATTATTATTTATAAATATATTCTATATACTCTTAAGTTTTTATCTCAGTTCCTTCTCTGCTGTGCATTATTGCTTTGTTTATTGATCATATTCCAAATTTAGTATACTAATTATTTTTGTTATTGATGTTTGAATGCATGATTTCTTCAATTTTTTTTGTATCCCTGATAAGATCTTCTCCTTATTGGTCAACTCTATTGGAAATACTTTACACTGTGTTTTGTTTTGTGTGGTTGCTTCTTTTTGAATATTCACATTTTAGTGTTCATTCAACAAACATTTACAAAAATACTTCCAATGGAATAAAAACATTTTATAAAGCAATTGATTTGCTATAAAATTAATAAACTTAGACATATGCAAGGTAAAATTTTACTATATAAGTTTATAAAGTTTAGATGACCTAATTTATGTCTATTTATTTTTATTGATACATAGTTAAATATGATAAACATTTATTAAATATTTGCTATCAGACAGACACTGTACAAAATGCTGATTTGGAAATCAATGAGATGGGAGAGATTTCTGTCACCATGGAACTTATGTTCTAGGAGGAACAGATAAATAAACACACTATTTGGGGCAACTATGATTGCTAGAAAGAAAATTCAAATGGGAAATGGAGTTGAGAACTATTTGTATGTAATAGATGGGTTACTCTGAGTAGGGTGATCATGAAAGGTTTCTGTAGCCTTTATATATGAATGAATGACTTCTGTATGCTGAGAAAGGAACTGTCATATTTCTTTGAGATTCCAGACAGAAGGACTAGCAGGTAGAAAGGACCTGAGATAAAATCAGCTTGGTGTGCTGGAGGAACAGCTAAGGTCTGAATCAGGTAGGTGTTCAAATTGCCAGAAATCATAGTTAAGGGCACAGCCCTGAAATCCTAGTCTGGAATCATATTTGGAAATAGGGTGAAAGTAGATGTGATTAAGTTAAGATGAGATGGGGAATGGGATAGGCTCCTCGTCAATATCACTGGTGTTCTTACTTAAAGATGAATGTGAACACAGATGCACATACAGGGAGATCACTATGCGAAAACAAAAGTAGTGGTCAGAGAGATCCTTAGTCCCAGAATGCCAAAGCTGGCCAGCAGATTCACCCACAGACATCTGTCTACCTCTGCCTCCCAAGTGCTGGGATTATAGGCATATGCCACCACATCCAGCCACCATACGTTTTGAGACAGGCGCTCTCACTGACCCTGGAACTCACTGATTCTGATATAGTGGCTGGAAAGCAATCCCTATATATCCAGTGATCTCTATTTCCTAACTCCTGGGATTATAGACTCAGTGCCGCTATGACTAGCTAGCTTGCTTCCTTCCATTCTTCCATTCTTCCTTCCTTCCTTCCTTCCTTCCTTCCTTCCTGCTATCTTCCTTCTTTCCTTTCTTCCTTTCTTTCTGTAAATGTCTGCTTTATCACTATAAAGGTCAACCTGGAGGAGCCCAACTTTTCTTCCAATTTCTTTAATCTTTGACAGATTCATACTGTATATAATGAATTTGAGTCATTTTCACCCCTTTCTTCTCTCTTTTCTCCCTCCCTCTCCTACTGAAACTTTTCTTCCTCCCAAAAAGTCCATCCTTCTTTCATGTCTTCTTTTTGCATTTGACCCACTGACTTTAATTATTAGTTACTGGTACAAGCATAGCCAGGAGGCGATTTAATGGACCAAGGGCAACTTCTCAGTGACTACACTGCTAAAGAACCTGAAAACTCCTCAGCATCCATTAACCGCACTGCCAAGTTCCTCAAGGAGACGTATGGCTTCATGGGCCACTCACCAATCCATAATAAACTGCTGATAGGCCCAATCTTGTTCTTGTGTTATACAAATAGCCACCGTTGCAGTGAGTTGAACTGGCTATGCACTTTCCAGAAGATACCTTTTTGCTACACATTCCCCCTTATTCTGGCTCTTACATTCTTTTCTCTCCCTCTTCCATGATGTTCTCAGAATCTTGGAGGATGTTAGATGTCCCATTTAGATCAAGCACTCCACCATCCTTATTCTTGGTACCTTGGCTAGATACAAGCTTCTCCACTAACTGCTATCTACCACAATCATAAGCATTCTGAAAAAGGCTGAAAATTGAGCAGTTGATTTCTAAACATTTCTAATTTTTATTCTCAATTTTTCTATAAGTTTCATCCATGTTGCCAACTTTTCATTGACTCTTTTGACTTTTCTCTTCAAAGTCTGGAAGGAATTTGTCACATTTTTACATTCATTTTAAGGTCATTGATCATTTTTACAAATACATTTGAACCATCCCTCTGTCATTTTATCTGTCTCATTATCTTTTAATTTAGTAGCTTTTAGTTTAATTTTTACACAATCTTTCAGAAGGATAAAATTTTACTTGAGATATTGATTAAAAAACAACAGAGAACTTAATTGGTTGGCTCCTCAGTCCGCCATAGTTGCTGAGGGTCATATTTGCCTTTTGCTGTTTAGCACAGGGCCTGCCAGGCTGTGTCCTAAGAAATATGTAGGAAGACAAACCTATCTTGACATGAGCACCTTAGCTGTAGATTCCACTAATTCTGTCTGGAGATCTTCAGTATAAATGAAAGGCAGTTTTGCCCTGAGGTCAGTGCTTGGCAGTTGAAGTGAATTGTGGATGGACGTTGTTGTCTTCTGTCTTTTGGGGAGGAAGTAAAGTGCTGCTGCTAGGAGCCAGCCTGTCTCTTTTGGTTATAAAAATCTTTTAATAATTAAGCATTCAAATGCCATATTCCCCAGATCTCTGAACAGTTGAGGGCTGTTTACTGGGTGTAGATGAGTTATGACTACAGCACAGATCTGCCTAGAGCTGGGTCTGAGCTTGACTGTCCTGTCTCTCAACTTAACAGGTAAGATTCATAATTGTAAAAGAGAGAAAAAAAGAAACTGCTTCCAATAGAAGGTTAACAGTAGAACTGACAATAGTAGAGAAAAGCTGAATATATTTTAAAGTAGGTTTGGATTAAACATACCATATTTTTGTAAGAGACTTAAAAGAACATACCAATTTAAAGCATGAGAATTATTACTTTGCTAGTCTGGAATGAGACATAATGGGAAGATAATTACAACATTTAACAGTAAACATAGGTGCATTTAAATTACATGTATGTACACACATACACAAAGTGAACAGGAATTGGGCGAAGTGTATGTTTTTGGTGGGCCCTACCAAAGGCATGCTACTGTGCAAAACGCACATGCAACAGCGTCAGCACCACGGGACCAGGCAGGGAATATCTCAATAAAGATGGTGTGACTTGGTACTTCTAACAGGAGAGCAGGTTGCTTGTCGTCCCAACTGCCTGGCTAGCTTACACTTGAAATAATCACACAGAAACTATATTCATTTAAACACTGCCTGGCCCATTAGCTCTAACTTTTTATTGGCTAATTTTTACATCTTAATTTAACCCATTTCTATTCATCTGTGTATTGCCATGTGACTGTGGCTTACCTGCAAGATTCTAACCAGTGTCTGTCTCAGGCAGGAGATTCATGGCATCTGCCACTGACCTTCTTCCCAGCATTCGGTTCTGTCTACTCTGCCTACCTAAATTTTGTCCTATCAACTAGGCCAAGGCAGTTTCTTTATTCATTACCCAGTGAAAGCAACACACAGACTCCTACAACACCTGAACTCAGTTAAGATAATGGTAAAGTCACCTGACCTCAGTCAAAATGTCAGTGGTCACGTGTTGTATGGAGAAGCCACATTTTTTTGAGCCATGGGAGTTTTAAATATAATAACAAGTGAGACCTATAGGTGTGATCCATCCTGTGGCCATGCTGCCACACCACAAGCCATGGTGGGGAGCAAAGGCTGGAACTGAAAACAGCTACCTCCCAGATCCAACTCATCTTGTTGGTTTCTTGCAGGACCAGTGGTAGTGGTGGCAGGGATAGAACAGAAGGAATGGGAGTGAGAGGAAAACAGCATTTTTATATGGGCGGGGAAGGGGCTGCCCAACGAAAGGGGAGGCAGAGCAGGCGGGACAACAGCAGAGCATGGGTGGGGCTGGTAGCTTGAAGCAAAGCAGCAGAGTGTTTACAGGCAGGTGGCTGATAGTTTAAGGGTTTATATTCCATAGCTAAAAACGTGAAAACCCATGAAACCAACAAACACTGCAAGGCCTGTAGAAGAATGTCTTCTCTCTGCAGGCAGGGTGTTAATGAAGCTGATTAGCCCCAGTCCAGGAGACTGGGAGGCCAGAGGCTAGAGAACAGCAACACAGCAATACCTATAGGAAAACATCTTTTCTCCACAGGCAGTGTGTTGATGAAGCCTGACTGACCCCGTTGAAATTTCCTGGCGCAAGCGAAAACAAAGCATGAAGCACACAACAAACCCACTTATGCGTTTATTAGAGGAGACACATGAACAGGCCTGGGGAAGTTGGTGTGCAGAAAGAGAGCTGAAGATGGCGCATCCAGCTTTTAAAGGCTGCCTTGCACATGCACACAGCGGGTTGACATAGCTAAATCATGAGCAGATGATGGAGCTCACACATGTGCACAAGGGCTTATTTGGCTGCATCATACGTAGGTGATGCAACCATGCTGCACATAGGTCATGCAGGACCTTTTAAGGTTCCCGGGGCTGATAAGTATTTTGCCTGAGTGCTTATCTGCAAATGTGTTGCCCTGTTACCCGGAAGTGTTCACCACCACTGTGTGGCTGGAATCATAGCAGGTGAATCCTAAGAAAAACATACATAGATCCATCTGGAAAGGGGAAAGACACAAGATAGCCTGATAAAATTGAGAGCATGGGGTGGGGGGGGAGTAGGAAGGGCAAGGGGAAGACAAGAGGCAATGGAAAAGGGGGAGGAGAACTTGAGGGAATGTGATTGTCGAGATGGAGGAAGGACAGAGATGAGAGCAAGGAAAGATATATTGTGATTGAGGGAGCCATATGAAGTTAGCAAGAAACCTGGCACTAGAGAAATTCCCAGGAATCCACAAGAATGACCCTAGCTAAGACTCTAAACAATAGAGGAAAGGGTGCCTGAACTGACCCTGCCCTGAAGTCACACTGATGAATATCTTAAATATCACCATAGAACCTTTATCCAGCAATTGATGGAAACAGAGGCAGAGACCCACAGCAGAGCACTGGACTGAGCTCCCAAAGTCCAGTTGAAGAGTGGGAGGAATGAGGATATGAGCAAAGAGGTCAAGGCCATGATGGGAACACCCTCTGAAACAGTTTATCTGAGCTAATGGGAGCTCACCAACTCCAGTTGGACATAGAAGGAACCAGCATATGTCCCTCTGAATGTGGTTGACAGCTTGTATGGCTGGGGCAGAGTGAGGGGCCACTGGAAGTGGCACCAGAATTTATCCCAACTGCTTGTATTGGCTTTTTGGAACCTATTGTCTTTGAATGGATACCTTGCTCAGCCTAGATATAGTAGTGAGGGCCCTGGACCTTCCCCTAAAGCAATGTGCCTTCCCCTCTCTGAGGAGTGGGTGGAAAGTGTAGTGGGGAGATAAATGGAAGGAGTGGGAGGAAGGGAAGGAGTGGGAACTGGGATTGGTATGTAAAATGAAAAAAGATAGTTTGTTTTCTTTTTAAAATAAAAAATATTAAAGCTCATTAATGCATCACTAGTGAGCATAAAACAGAAAATGTCAAAACTATGATCAGTATACTATGATGTTCACATTTATTCAGAGTAAATATAAAAGAAGAAAAAAATTAATAAAAAGAAAGAAACGGGAGAAAGAAGATAAAGTAAATGAAAGAAAAGCAGGTTTCAAAAGAATCTTACACAATCTACTTTTGTTTATACATGGGTTGCATATCACCATAGAACCTTCAGCTGGCAATGGATGGGGATAGAGACAGAGACCCACACTGAAGCACTCACTGGACTGAGCTCCCAAGGTCCAAATCAGGAGCAGAAGAAGGGAGAACATGAGCAAGGAAGTCAGGACCGCAAGGGGTGTGCCCACCCACTGAGACGGTGGNCCTTCCTAGACCTCGATGGAGGGGGGAGGACCTTGGACTTCCCACAGGGCAGGGCACCCTGACTGCTCTTAGGACTGGAGGGGGAGAGGCAGAGGGGAAGAAGTGGAAATTTTTAATAAAATAAAAAGAAGAAAGAAAAAGTAAGAACAGAAAGGAAAGTTAGACCAATACTACAGAAATTGAATAAACAGAAGTAGACTAATTTGTGAAGGGTAAGAAAATATATGTGTTTTTTCATATTATAAAACAGTTCTAACAGTGCAGAAATAAATAAAGGTGCCAAAAGTACTGGTGTAGCTTCTTTGTGGGTCACAGAAACTTTAGATCACTAGTTATGTGCAGAGCGAGGTGTAAAGGTGGTCAGCTGAACTTGTGGGCTCATCTATCTGGCGGTTTATCCTACTGCTAATCGTTTTGTACAAATGTCCTCTGTCTGCCAGAACTCTCTTCATTATAGTATCATTCTCTTTTGTATACAAGAAAAGTACGTTTGATGCACACCTCTACTGTCCAATGTGAGCTGAACAGGTTTTCCACACATCTGAGGCTTCCTCAGAGTCGGTTAAACATCTGTCTGCTGAGTGACAGAGGCTTTTCCTGGGAAGATAATGTGTGCACACATGCACGCAGATGTGTACAAATTTCTTCACCCCACAATAAAAAGCAGCTGCATCTGTGAAAATGCTCACCCCATTGTGGATGAAGGCTATGGAAAGTAGCATCCCTGGAGAGATCTGCACAGCCTTCTGGGAGTGCTACACATTTGGGAACTCTGCTCTCAGAGCTTGTCTCCTAGGAGTCTCCTCTTCCAGGAACTGTGACTGATTCTACAAAACAATGGGAGGGGCCTCTGAGAATCAGTTTTAAGTTGTTGTTCCCCCAGATCTGTATGTGACATATTGTTTCTCTCCTGAATCTCGTGAGCTTCCTCATGGACCTCAGAGGGAACATTTCAGTGTGAATGACTGTGGAATCCACCATAACCTGAGATGAACACTACCGGAATTGCGGGTGTCTCCCAATGTATTGCGAAGGGAAGGAATAAGGGCAGGTGAATCTCCATAGGTGCAGGTCTGTTCTTGTTCTCCCCAGACTCTAAGTAGTGAATGCCCTTTTGATGTGGTGTGGCTGTGGGAACTTCACGGGGCTCACACTCTACAGCAAGGAAAGGCGGGTAGGTGATGTGAGAAGTCGGACAATACGCTGACCTCAGATGACTGTCAAATTCCAAAGATGTTGGCAGTTTTTGAAGTCACCTCCGGAAGCAGAAGCAAAGCCTGTGAGGGGCATGACTTTTCAGACCCTTAGCGTCCAGCCTTCCGATTCCTCTTGGCCCTGCACTTCAGAGTGGCTCTGACCCTGAGGCTATGAAAGCTGAAAATCAGGTTCTCTGAATTGTGTTAGGTTTCCTGAATTCCCTGTTCTGGAATACCCAAGGCGCTCCCCAGGGTAGCTCAATTTTAAACAATAGAGTTCCTCTCAAGACAAAATGCCTAGATCCCTGAGATGTAATGACAGATGGGATTCCTTTCCTCTGCTGCCCATGCACTAGAGGACTCATTGTCTCCCTCAAACCTGGGACTAGATTTGAGGCACATGAGGGCCATGGAATTGCTGGACAATAGAACTTCCAATCTTACCTTTCTGTGTTTCTCCTATTAAGCATTAGAATTACTTTGCGTACATAATTAAGGATCTCGCTGTCAAGAACATTTTAACTTTGTGTGCCTTTGACATGTTTGCAAATTACTTTTTGAAATATTTCAGTTAAAAAGAAACTTTGGAAACTTCACTTATTTTACATATCCCTAGGTGTGTGACTTAGCATATTTGTCTGTGATTTGAAATATCATGTGCAATTGCTTTAGCAGACATGGGTATTATAAATTTCATTTGCATATTACTGACTTATGCTTGAATTTTTTTTTCTGAGAAGTTTCCATTGTTTGGCGTTTTCAAATTCAGGTTCTAGAGTAATTTCTGTCTCGTGTGCTTCAAATAGCTTTGCAGCGTCTAAATTAGTGTTATTAACACAAAGGTGTGCTTCTCCACCTTATGAGAGGTCAGAAAATTGGAACAAATTAGATTTGTTTGGCATGCTTTAAAGCTTAATTAACTAAAATAAGTGTAAGAGTCCATTGGATTCCTTAATTTAAGGCAAATAAAACAAACCTGATAAATCAAAAATCGCTTGAGTCTCATTCTAATTTCCTACTTCTCAGCAGATTGTAAAACCTGACAAAGTATATATATACCTAAGAGCTCAGTCAAGTAAACATAATGTGCATTGCTCAAGCAAACATTGAATATATGATTAATATTATGATGCATAATTTGAAAGATACAGATGCAGGTATTGTGAGAGGACAGTCTAGGAAAGGATGCTTGATTGACTTGGAGTGGTGTCTTAGATGGGAGATGGAGGGTTGGGGGTTGGCATTTGAACATGTGGTCTCAGAGAAGATGGTCCTGGCATGAGGAATATAATCTCTAAAGTTTAGAGTTTGGAGACAATGTGATTAATTCAGAAGTAGAAATAAAACTTGAGTAAGGTGAGAAGTAAGACAGGGCTTGGTTTTAAACATGAAGAGGGATACAAGGAACCAGATTATTTTAGGCACTCTTTTCTTTTCATTAGAAAAATCAAATAATATTAGAGAATTATAAACAAGGGGGTTCATAACACTCAGCATAGCTGTAAGAAAATTTTTTTATCTCATATGATGTGCCTTTCAATGTCCAAGTCATTTCTTAAATTTTCTTAGTTAACAGCTGTTGTTGTTCAAGAACTATTAGTAAGATCTATGTGAAGAACAAATAAGTAATTGCTAGAGATGATAGATGACTTACTTGAATCAGGATTTGTGCATAGGAGTCACTGAGGTTGATGAGTTATAAGAAAAAAATAGCTTACTCTCACTTCCTAGGACAAAAGTACCCAGAATTCTGGACTGGATAAGCAACATCCATGATCCTAATGGGGACTGCTGGTAGACTTGACTGCACTTGGACCAACACTAGATCCCTAACATATGATGCTTATTTTGCTACCAATGGTTCCTGGGGAAAATACAGAATATTCGTTCTGAATTTTTTCCCCAACCAAATTTCCCCATGCTGGATACAAGGATAGTCACACAAGGGAGCAAGAGAAGTGTGACTGGAGCCTTAGCAAATATTGATTGTGACTAACAAAAGGATCCCCAAGTTTTATGAATGCATCATCCAATTATCCTTAGAGTAGTGGTATTTGAAATGTTGAGCTTTATGACAGTAGAACTCATCAAAAATACTGAGCAAAATGAGAAGGATGTTAACCAGCAGGCAGTGGGTAGGGCTGGGATGGGAAAACATGGATTCTCAAAGACAGCAAAGGCTAGTTAAGCTATGTATACACTGAACTGAAAAAAAAATTAATTTATACACTTAGAAGTCTGGATATTTCACTCAATCTGTTTTACATTAAGGGAACCAGCAAGTCATTCAATAAACAGACAAACGATGTGGCATAATGCTCTTTTTTTCCTATTTCCTGATTCTCTTATGTCCAAGCCAGTGTTCTGACACTTTCTGTTTCTTGTGACGCGTAAGAGAAGCCCCCCAGACACATAGCCATAATAAAAACTGCCCTTATCCATGCTACATAAATCTGAAAACATTTTACAGTTTGATGGTGGAAATGGATCCACTTCTGTTTCTTTGAGGCACAGAAGGTAGAAATGCATATCAAAAAGTTAAAACAAGAAGAGGAGAAGGAAGGAAGGAAGGAAGGAAGGAAGGAAGGAAGGAAGGAAGGA
>LOEQ01002107.1:64753-75726 GCA_001685075.1 Bramus lutescens | reverse complement strand
CCATCTTTCCATCCGCGGAATAACATCGGAATATTAATATTAATATTATTTTAGGAATATTAATCTCATACTTTACTCCTGAAGATGAGATGAAGTTATGATCATTCCAGAAAAGATTGTAATAAAGCTAGGTTACTGAAGTATTCTAAAGACATTTATTTACAATGACATCTTGTTTCTTGGATGTTGATGACAAACTGCAGTTGAGAGCCAATCACTGAACAGATCATGGTATTTAGATTTAAAACTACAAAATGTTTACCAATTTCTAACAAAATGGGTGTGGTAATTTTAATAATATTGCATATGAATGTCATCATAATTAGAATTAGTGTGGTACGATTTCTATAATCCACAATGAGCTTCATTCAGGATTTCTAATTGTAAGACCTAGGCCAATCATACTACACTAATTGTAGTACACACAGACTTGGCTTAATCCTGAAGTGTCAATCACTGATTGTGGATGTTCTGCTGCCAATGGAATAGTTCAGTGAAATGGCTGATATATCCATGGCATTTGTTGGCAAAGCAGTAGTATCTGTAATTAAAATGAGATTTTCTATACTCGCTGTTGCTCAAAACAGCACCACAGAATATACTGTTAAATTGTTAATATTCTCAATGAGGCGATGATATACCTAGGAGAAACAGCTAGGAAGGAAACATTCATTTTGCTCTTGGTTTTCAGTGTTAGGATCCATAATGGAGAATGTGGAGTAATAAAGCCGTATGCATCAGGATATTCAGAAAGCAGGAAAAAAAAATAGAAGTAGGAAACTCCTATGAGATCTATATCCCTAAGAACACACTCCCAGTGACATGCTTGGTCCAGTTAGACTTCTTTTCCTCCTACCCTGACCCTCCTCTTCTCCTAATCCTCCTAATCCTCCTAATCCTCTGAAACTTGACTCTATGGAACATCCCCCATCTCTGCCATACAGTATTTGGTTACAGAGCATGAGTACCTGGCTTCTTAGCAGTTTTAAATCTCCCTTTTCATGGGCTGCAGCAGTACCATGGGAAATTTTACACAAAACCCCAAGACCAAGACTCTTCAGCCACAGAAACATAGACAACAGAAAGTGTAGAACATCATGTGGAGGCCAAGAAACCCATCTGCTTTGAATTTGTGATTTCAGCATGCCACATGTTTAGTAGACTTTCTACAAACCACAGCCAAGGGTCACAAAGAATATCCCATCTTCATCAGACTACCCCAACAGTGGAGATCTTTGCCTATGCTTCAAGGGTCACAAAGAATATCCCATCTTCATCAGAGTACCCTAACAGTGGAAATCTTTGCCTATGTTTCAAGGGTCACAAAGAATATCCCATCTTCATCAGAGTACCCTAACAGTGGAGATCTTTGCCTATGTTTCAAGGGTCACAAAGAATATCCCATCTTCATTAGAGTACCCTAACAGTGGAGATCTTTGCCTATGTTTCAAGGGTCACAAAGAATATCCCATCTTCATCAGAGTACCCTAACAGTGGAGATCTTTGCCTATGTTTCAAGGTAACAGTCATTCTGCTAAACTTAAGATATCAAATGCCATCTGAAGGGGCTGAGGTTAGACATCAAGGAAAATCTGGTTCCATCTTCTTATTTTATAATCCAAAGTAATAAATTTCTCACTTAAGTTTACAAATCTATGAGAGGCTCAGGGGGACTCAAAAATCTGCATCATAGAGCAACAGGGTTCCAAAAGTGCATTCAGAGAAATCATTAACATACAAATGAGAAGACTAAGAATGCCTAAGGACCTTCACCTAGGGAAGCTGCTCAAAGTACCAGCTGTAACCTGCTTACACAGGCAGGGTAGATGTCCCATCACCATACAGTTTAAGTGTTGAGATCCCTGCACGCAGTTACTCCAAGAATGCTCCAAAGTGGCCATGTCTTACACACTGGCATGTGTCGGTCATGGAAAAGGAAACTTCTCAGGACCTACAGTAAGAGGATTGTTCTAATGAGATAGTAATTAATTAGATTCCGGGGCTGAAATAAGAACCCCTAAATCTAAATCTAATGATACCCTTATTCATGAAAAAGAGTATCAGTGGTCTAAATTTCCCACCACTGTGAGGAAAGAGAAAGAGAGAGAACAGAATTTCTTATAAATTTAATCAGATGCAAAACAGAAAGTCATCAGAGAATGCTGGGAATTCATTTTTGTAAAGGAATAAGGCTTTACTAGACTATTAATGAAGTATCACTTCTCTGAATATTATTTAATGTCTATGAAAGAAAATATAGCAATATTTAATATTTGGGTCAGATACAGTATGTAAAAATAAATGTACCCCTATACAACGTCAAGGCTAACATTTAGCAATATGAGCAAATATGAGCAAAAAGTTGAGGAACATTACAATATAAGTGAAGGGAACACTGAATAAGACAGAAACTCAATGGGAATTTTATGTAGAGTGCACAATAATTTAGATAATGATATGAAATGATATATACATATAATTAAATTTTCAGATCCTTTTAAAAGAATTGTTTTATGGGTTGTACTAAGCTGCATATGATAATACCTTTCAACAATCATGTAATCAGATTTACTTCTGAATAGCCTAATATATCTCCTAAAATTATCAAGCATTAAGATTGAATTTAAATAATTTAGCACTGAATATGTATAAGCATTAAGAGGGAAAGAGTAGCTGTTTATTTCAGAGACAAGAAGCTAAAGAAGGTTAAATTTCTAAATACCCTGCAGATTCTGCATTCACCGAGTGACAATATTCCAGGTAGAAGTAGAAATATGTTTTAACGTCACTAAGATTTAGAGATCAATTTCATAAACTGCCCGTTAGTTCCTCTAAATATTTCAGATGGGCACAAGTCACGCTTTGCACCCAATATTCTAAATGCAATCATTCATAACCCTATTACCTGGAGTCTCATGTTTTAAATGTCATTTGCTGAAAATAATATTCTCTGAGAAAAAAAATTGCATTCCAGATTGACAACTTTCCTCCTAGAGGAAGAAAATAAGCACTGTAGTTCACTATATATGTGCAGTTGAAATATGTGGGGCTGTGAGAAGAAAATCTGATATTTTAAAAATAAATTCCACAATGTGCTTTTATAGTCTTTCAATAAATAGTAAGCATAATTTTAAAACAGCTCTTGAAAATATTTGTCAAAATATTATTTCTTTTTCTTTAGTAGATAACTGTGCAAACATTTTTCTTTTCTCCTAAAAAAAAACCTGAGCCTGGGGTCTAAAGGAAACCTGGACAGTTAAGAGTATATATATATTGATCTTGCAGAGGACCCAAGTTTGGTTCCCAGCACCTACATAAGGGGACTCACAATCATCTGTAACTTAAATTTCAGTGATCTGTTTCCTTTTTCTGCTTTCCCTGGGCACCAGCCCTCATGTGCAGATGCACACAGACACATACATGTAATTAAAAACAAAAGTAAATCTGTTTAAATTATAAAAAAGACTCTAGTCAGAAATGTCTTAAAGTCTGGCACTCTGAAGACAATGGCAGGTTGATCTCTGTGAATTGGAGGCCAGCCTGGTCTACAGAGTAAGATCCAGAAGATCCAGGAGAGGATCCCCCAACATTACCTGCTAACAGACCACTTGGGAATTTCAAAAGGATAGGAAGACTGCCCTTACCAGACGTACAGGTCTGGGTGTGGGTGAAGTCCAGGTTCAGGACTGTTTAGTTAACTTTATCTAATGGTTTGGAGTGTCAGGCATTTACCCTTGGATCCTGGCTCCTTCCTAGGTTGGGTCACCTGTTCTGGAGTGCTACTTTGTCAGGTTGTACGTGCTTTGCTTTTTTATTATTCTAAAATGGATGTGATATCATTGTTTTGCCTATGGAATTTTTTTAATTTATGTTTTAAAAAATTATCCTTTCTCATTTTACATGGTCTCTTCCTCCCTTTCTTTGGCTCCTAGCCTGTTTCTTCCCCTGATTCCTGGCCTCCACACAGCCCTAAGCTCAGCTGCCTCACATACTCTCCACACAATAGTCCTCAAGACAATGGCAACCTCTTGACATGGACTGAAACTATAAGACAAGCTTCCTCTTTCTTCATGATAAGATGATTATCTTCTGTATTGTGCTGCAATAAAGGAAGGAGCAATCACAAGGAGAGAAAAAATACAACCTGTTTAATGAGAACTATTTACATAATGAAAATGCTATTGCTTTACATGACATTGTCTATAATTCTTGCAATACCTAAGCAGACAAATTGATGTGAAGAATCACCTTCGTTTTACCAAAACAGCAAACTCACAAACAAAAATACTACAATAACCAAACATTTTCTTTCCTAGACACTTTGTGGGTGATGGGAAAAGACTAGTCTTAGACCAAAATAATCAAATATCCCTTTCTGAGAATACAGTTCAAGAAAAGAAAGAGGAAAAGCAAATGGTCCCTGTGACTACGACAGCAGGAAATCTTGCTCCCAAGGCCATGACTACATTGTTGGCAGGAAGGGGAGTTTGTGTTTGAGCAGTCACCGTGCTCACAGTACTCACCGTAAACTCATCTTTCTCAGAGGAAGAAGCATCAGTTTCTCTCACTGAACTGACATAGTAGTTTAGATATTTCTGAGTGAATATCCTTATATGAGGTACTTTAAGCTAGGCTCTCTTGTCTACAAATGCACCAAAAAGTCTAGGTTGGATGCAATAAGGACTTATTTATTTGGACTTAATAGACAGCCACTAGATGGGACAAGATGAGTAGTATAGAAGAAGAGGAAGATGGTCAAATGGTGCAATGTTTTTATGCTTCTGTGTGGGAGTGTGTAAATATTTCCACCCTCAGTTTCCATGTTGAAAGTAACTGTGAGGACATTGTGATGGCAGCACCAATGTAATGGTTTAAGTAAAAGAGCGCATGTGCCCAAGTATCAGTGGCAGTAGGCCACAAGGGGCAGCTGGTCCCACCACCCAAGGCTTCCTTGGGTCCCAGGTTGGTGGGAGACCTTGGTGGGTCTGCAGGGCAGTTGGTTGCCCAAGCAGCCATGGCGGGTGAGAGACAGAGATGGATAGGAACACCATGTACAGAGAGGGTTTGAATATAGTTTATTCAGTGGGTTATAGAAGGAAAGGGAAGAAAGGAAGAGGGGGGGAAGCTCCCTCTTCCAAAGAGAGATGGAGCAGAGAGAGAGTGCAAACTCAAAGCAGAAGGAAGATCAGGTTGCCTCAGTGGAAGGAGGGGGTAGGTGGGGCTTGTCTCTGAAAGGGACATGACCAGTCAGTAGCAGGTCATAACATTCCCATCTCTTTTTTTTTAATAAAAAAGGCAGGAAAGTACAACAGGTTAAAAGAATTGGGATAGCAGATTCTCAAGACTGCTTCCTGCTTATTTGTGGGCATCAGTTTGGGAGGGACCTGAAAAAGCTGGGTGCAGGTCACATCCTGGAGTAGCTGGTCTCTTTACTCTTGTCCTGGGTTTGAGGTATGGAAATGTCTATTGTCTTTTAGACCTGTTTAAGGTATTGGAAGAACAGAGGACAAAGTTAAGTTTACAAAAAAAATACTTTTAGGACCAGGGAATTGAGAGGGGTGTATCTGACCTATTTAAGGTAGATCCTTTAATTCAGCTCCCTGGAACTCACAAGAATTTTTTGAGTTTTTAAAAACATAAGTCTTAAACAGCAGTATATTTATATCAGAATGACTGTGATAGATATTTTTGCATAATGAAAAATATCTTTCAGACTATGAAAGGCAGTGTGAGAGAGAATTTTGTTAACTTGTATCTTATTAAAATTTGTTTGGTGAGGCTGTACTTTTAAATGACAAAACCTCTCAGCTGTCAAACTGTATCAGAGATTTATGAGGATAAAATCTTACTTGAGTTATCTAAACCATAACATTTGGTGCTCTGTGACTCAGCCAAGCTCTCTCCATGTTCCCTCCCATCTAAGTGTAGGCCTGCTGAGGATACAAGGAACCATGGACTCAGGAACTGGGTTTCTTCCCAACAACTGGTTGGACCCTAGAGTCCAATCACCAAGGAGGAGTCGCCCCAAGAGACCATATCTCACATCACAGCTGATGTAAAAGCATGAGGATTTTATTAATTCTGTCATGACAGGGTCTTTCAGCATTAGAGAGGCCAGAAAGACCCCGAATAGCTGGTACAGGCTACTTTTAAAGGAAAAAGCCACCAAAGGAAGGGTGGTGTCTGGGGGTTGTTCCTTAACTATTGTGATTGGCTTATTCAAAAGGGCTATTACCAATAATTGGCTGGAGAGTGGTTGCCAGATCAGATGAGGTAAGGGGAAACATCTGAGGGTCACTTTGCCCCTTTCCCAGGGACTGAGTCAAAACATTAGTAACTGAGTCAACACCTAAGGGTTATCTTGCCTCTATTCAGGGAGATGGAGAATTCCCAACATCTCAGTATGTGCAATGTATAGCTGTTAGGTCCTTGGTTCCTTGGGGGGGGGGCACTACTGCTGAGAGGCCTCAAAATCGGCCTCAGAGTTGTCCAAAATGGCTTTAGAGTTATTTTACAGTTCTACAAACCGTGCCTGAGTGTGGACCTCTATGCATAACAGCGGCATCAGTCGTGAGTATTCCTCTCCCAGCTTAAACATTTCTCTGAACCTGAGAAATTGACCATTGAGCTCCCAGCAATCCTCTGGTGCTCCTAGAAACAGGGGAAAGCCCTCAACCATAATTTCATGCTATAGTTGAGCCCTTCACTGACATTCATCTCTGGTTGCTTCCCATAGCTAAAATCATGACTGCACTAATCAGGTTGGCCCTCCTGCGCCAGCACTGCACAAGCTGAGCAGTGTGTGTGCCTTGGGGCCCAGGGTCCCTCGGATTTTAAAATTGATTGTTTGGTTGGTTTTCTTTCTCTTTTCTTTTATTTTGGACCACTTGTAAGTGGTCCCCGCTGTGAGACACTGTCCAGGATGGCCTCTAGGCTCTGGCTTCCAAGTCTGCCAGACTGGAGCCAGTCGGCTTTATTAATACCCTGCCTGTAGAAAAAAGACATTCTTCTGCAGGCCTTGTGATGTTCATTCACTGTTTTTGTGGGTGTTCACGTTTTCAGCAATGGAATATAAACCCTCAAACTGTCAGCCACCTGCCTCTAAACGCTCTGTTGGTGTCCCTCCAGCTCCACTTTTTCCTTCTCTAAGCAGCCCCTTCCCACCTGTCTGAAAATGCTCTTTTCCTCTAATTCCCATTCCTTCTATTCTATCTCTGCCATCCCTACTGCTGATCCCAGGGAAAACAACAAGATTAGTTGAATCCTCAAGGCAGCTGTTTCCAGGTCAAGCGCTTGCTCCCTGCCATGGCTTCTGGCATGGTGGCTTAGTGACAGGGTGTCTCACAGTGCTGAGTAATTTTCCTCTCTATTTCATGTATGAAAGAATTTGTCAATGGCGTGGCCACATTCTGTTTTAAATGGATGTTCTGCACAGCCTCTATGTCTTTCTTGTTATTATATTTAAAACTCCTGTGGCTCAAAAAACATGCCTTCCCCATACAACATATGACTGCCTCCATTTTAACTGATGTCAGGTGACCTTACTGTCATCTTAACTGAGGTCAGGTGATTTCAATGCCATCTTGACTGAGGGCCAGATCAGGTGACCAAGTCCTGCCATCTTTACTGGGGTATTCCCGGCCTGATCCCCAAGTGCTGAATCTATTGCATGTGTGTTTTTTGCAGTGGCATGCCTTTGGTAGGGCCCACCAAGAGCATTCAATTTGTCCAATTCCTGTCTAATCTGTGTGTGTTCATACATGTGACTTAAATGCACGTGTGTTTACTGTTAACTGTTAAAATTGTCTACCCATTATACCTCATTCCAAACTAAAAACAAAAACCCAATAAGTCTCATGTTTTAAATTAGTATGTACATTTAAGTCACTTACAAAAATACTGTATATTTAGTCTAACCCTACTTTAAAATACATTAAACTGTTCTCTACTACTTTCAGTTGTAATGTTAACCTTCCATTGGAAGCAGATTTTTTTTCTTCTTTCTGTCTTTTACAAGTATAAATTTTAAGTTAAGAGCCAGTACAGTCAAGGTCAGACCCAGCTCACCAGGCAGATTCTATACTGTAGTTATAATTCATCTGTATCTGGTAAACAGCCCTCAACTGTTCAGAGATCTACCATTTAAATATTTAATTATTAAAATAATTTTCATAACCAAAAGAGACAGGTTGGCTCCTAGCAGCAGCACTCTACTTCCTCCCAAGAAGACAAAAGAAAGATAGGCACAAAACAATGTCCATCCACAATTCACTTCAACTGTCAAGCACTGACCACAGGACAAAACTGCATTTCATAGAAACTGAAGATTTCCAGACAGTGAACAGAATCACTGGAATCCATAGCTTAGCATCTTCTGTAGCCTGGCAGGACCTGCACTAGACAGCAAAGAGCAAATACGCCCCTCAGCGACCATGGAGGACCCTGAGGAGTAGCTCTAGTGCTAACCAAGGAAGTTCTCTGTCATTTTTTAATCAATAACTCAAGTAAAATTTTATCCTTCTCATAGATATCTGATGAGGTTTGACAACTGGGAGTTTTTGTCATTTAAAAGGACAACCTCACCAAATAAATTTCAATAAGCTTCAAGTTAACAAAATTCTCTCTCATGCTGCCTTCCATAATCTTAAAGATGCTTTTCAATATGCAAAAATATCTGTCACAGGCATTCAGATATAAATATGCTGCTGTTTAAGACTTATGCTTTCACAAATCCAAAAAATTTCTTGTGAGTTCCAAGGAGCTGAATTAAAGGATCCACTTTAATTGATACACCCCTCTCAATTCCCTGGTCCTCTGTTCTGCCAATACCTTAAATAGGTCTAAGAGATACTGGACATTTCCACACCTCAAACCCTGGACAGGAGTAAAGAGACCAGCTACCTCCAGATGTGACCAGCACCCAGCTTTCTCTGGTTCCCCCTGTGACAACACCCACAAATAAGCAGGAAACAGTCTTGAGAATCCCCCATCCCAATTCCTTTAACCTGTTGTGCCTAACTTCCCGCCTTTTTTTTATAAGAAAGCCATGGGAATATTATGACCTGCTACTGACTTGTCCTGTCCTTTTAAGAGACAAGCCTCACCCACTCCCCCCCTCCACCAAGACAAGTGATCTTCCTTCTGCCTCCAGTCTGTGCTTTTGCTTTCTCGGTCCCATATCTCTTTGGAAGAGGTAGCCTCTCCCCCCCTCTCTCTTTAACTTCCATAACTCACTGAACAAACTATGTCCAAACCCTCTCTCTGCATGGCATATCTATCTATATCCATCAAGGGCTCCTCTTGGGATGGGCTGCCTCGCCAACTTGCCAAGGTTTCTCACCTGCTCTCCTTCCCACTCTCCTAGGACCCACAGAGGCCTTGGGTGGTGGGAACCAGCTGCCCCTTGTGGCCTGCTGTGCCCCTCAAGGAACTGCAGCATTTTATCTAAACAATTACAGACATGGCTTGATATTCTCAAAGAGGAAAACATGTGCTTCTTTTGACAGACTTGTTCTTATTTTATATCTAGGTCTCAAACTATCTTCAGCAGTACTATGCATTTTTGAGAAAATGCTAGTCTGTTTATGCCATCAAAAGTTATTCTCTGTTATTTCCAACAGGATTTATAAATATCTCCAGGAGATTGACCTGAAGATATAGACTGAGAGGCTCTGAGCATGTGCAAACAGGGGAGTTTACAGTTAAGAGAGAGGAAGTTGGTGGAGTCATGGGAATAAAAATGCTTCCATTTGGAGAAATAGAATAAAAAATGTATGTATTCCAGAGTTGCTATGTGGATTAATGCATGAATCTATGAATGAAGATTAGGATGCGGATCATAATAAAGGGTAAAACTATCACTGCTGGCATTATTCCTAAACAAAGTTGAAGATTTGTAAGCCACTGTCTTATGAGATGTGATGAAAATTCTTCAAATGTGAAATTCTAAGTAGGGTAAAGGTCAATGTGAACTTGAGTGACTACTTCAAATCCTATCTCAGAGCAGTTAAGCAAAGTTTATACTCTGCCTGTGTTTGCTTATCAGCCCCTCCACTGGTTTGGAAATCTAACCAACCAAACGCACAGCCGGATTCTTCTGATAACTTTCCCCAAAAATATTGTGTCTGGAAATACAGCCTCTGACTGGCACAGATTTGTTAGTGGAATTATTTCATTAAAGAGATCTCACTGCCACTCAACTTTAAGGAAAAATTGTTGTTTCCAATTGGGGTGACAGTATTCCTTTGGCACTCTGTATCTACGAGCT
Organism: Bramus lutescens; assembly: GCA_001685075.1. Taxonomy (NCBI): domain Eukaryota; kingdom Metazoa; phylum Chordata; class Mammalia; order Rodentia; family Cricetidae; genus Bramus; species Bramus lutescens. The sequence continues at coordinate 65,459 of LOEQ01002107.1, read as the reverse complement.
GAATGAGAAGACTCGTGAAGACACACATCATCCCTAGGCGACAGAACTGACATTTACACGGGGACTCACTGTTGTCAGTGGGGACTAGCACGTTAAATTCCTTTTTACCCAAGTGCACCAGTCATAGACAAAATAGAAAAGTAGCGTGGATTGGGAATGAAGAGTTCAGAATGACCAGAGCAAGGGAGAGGCTATCGTTTGTTTCAAAGCGTCACCTCAGCCCCTAATATCCTTATCCAAGGAGTCTGAGATGTTTGGTTGAACGCTTCACCCCAGACCACAGCATCCATCTTGGAATGCTTGGGTGGAAAGTTCCATTTCAAGCCCCCTCCCCTGGGAGTTGCTGCAGTCAGACTCCACCTCTGAGAAACCCTGCCAGATGGTGACCCCTCCCCAGAGAGGGTCAAGACCATTCCCATAGGCTGTTTTAACTGCCCACCAGAAAACGAACGTGTTGTCTTTTAGGGTTCTCCTTCCCCATCTCCTTGTTTTCCCATTGGCCACCCAGCTCTAGCATAAATTAAACCTCAGCTTTTTCTAATTTGGTTTCATTTAGTCTGATTTGAATTATTGCATAGGCAGAGAGACTTATGAGACTGAAAAAATTTACAGCTATTCAACACTCAAATGTATTTGATAGTAATAGGATGGCCATGACAACCCAACTTTAAAACAAGGAGCATGTAAAACAAGTTATACATTATTA
>LOEQ01002107.1:26691-63729 GCA_001685075.1 Bramus lutescens | reverse complement strand
TGAATACAATTTGTGTCTTGTTATTTCTGGGTATAAACTAGCCATGCGGGAGCCCGGCGGGACGAAATGCAGACCTGCTCACCTCCTCACTGCAAGGGGCATAGCAGAAATATAAGTAGAAGAATCTAATCATGTAAAAACTGAATTGGTATTAAATTATTAAAATCATTAATGCATATTTGGTGCTTCAGTTATAATTTCAAGTGACACACGCACACACACCCCAGAAGACCAGTGTGATGGCTATTCTTGATTGTCATCTTGACTGTATCTGGAATTAACTAAGACTCAAATGGCTGGACATACCTGTGAGGAATTTTTCTTGATTGGATAATTTGAGATCAGAAAGACCCAAACAAAATCTAGGCTACACCTTCTGCTGGCAGCCTATATAAAGAGCATAGGAAAAGAAAGCAGGTCTTTGCCTGCTTGCCCTTACCTTCAGTGGCATTAGAGCCTACTTCTTTGGGATTACAATGTATATTGAAGACCAGCTAAGATATCAAGCCTCTCAGATTGAACAATTGCTGGTTTCTTGGGCTTTCCACCAGAAGATAATCATTGGTGACCTAGCTGAGCCACAGCCTGAAAGCCACTCTCAGTAAGTCCCTTCATATGTAGACTAATTCTATCAGTTCTGTTCCTCCAGAGAACCCTGCCTAGTATACAAAGGATAAAGCACCTCACTCTGTTGGTTGGGAAAGCTCATGTTCAGAGAGGTTCAGGTATTCTCCCAATGCCCCTGGATTAGCAGTGAGCTAAACAAGACCAGAAGGCATCTTTTTTCATTGTTAGACTAGGATTTGCAAACCAATATGGAATATAAGAATAATGGCTACTACGGTGAACAAAACTGATAGCAAACAGACTATCTATTCCACTTGTAGATACCAGTATATCAAGGAGGATCAGAAGATAATCATCATTGGTCAGAAGCTCCTACTGACATGCCTCTACACCATATTAAATATAGTCCAAAAACCTAGACAAAGTCAGTTACTAGAACACAATCACTTAGATGTATATGCCCTAACTATATACCATGAGATTTCAACTTAATTTTCAATTTTTAACAAATTTCAAGACAAAAAAAACTCAACTAAATTTTCAACTTAAAGTAACAATTGGGAATAACCAAGATAAATGAAATGATATTTTGTACTTAAAATAAGTATAACTTCAATAAGTATATTTCAGCATAACTGATATATGAAAATACCTATATTCAATGTGTACAATTTAATTATTTTACACATAGGTACTCATGATATCACCACTGTAGTCAAGGCAACACTTCTAGAGTCGTGTAATTTAATTTGCTTCTGTTTTACTCTTTTGGACGGTGAGCATTTAATATGAACTATATACTCTTACCAAAGAAGAAACATACAGCATGAGGTTGTTAGCTCCTGGTACTACTTTACTCACCTACATAACCAAAATTTATGCCCTTTAAATAGCCACTAACCATTGCCCTACAATTAAATTCCTGAACAGAGATTGTCGTCCGTGTGTCTGTGAGCTTGATTGTTCTGGCAGTGCTTACACGTTAATGCTTGACACAGTAATTCTTTCCTATAGAGAATACTGTCCTCCCGCAAGGGCTCCTTTTCCATGAGTTGTAGAAATATAATGTTCACATTCATCTAGCCCCAAATTTGCAATTTTCAAAGTACATGAATATCTTTAAAAATGAATTCATGGAGAAATGAATCTAAAAGGATGGGACATTTTCAAGGTTACCTAGCCCTATAGCATTATATATTTTTTTTTAATTTTATGAATGACTGACACTTGAACAATTTTTGTAAGTACTTCAAATAACACACATTTAGTGAAAGGAACTCTTACTATGAAATCCACATAATATTCCCTGGTTGCAATGATTGTGTCAGACTGTCATGATTTTAGCCTATGTCCTCCAATATCTTATGCACCCTATATCTAAATGTGTGCAATGTACAAATATGTGCTCAGACATGTATACATTCATATACAGAATAAATGCTTATATGCCCAGTGTTAAATACATGCATATAAGCACAAAGGCTTGCTTCGAATTTCTGAGAGAAGAGAATGGAATTCCACCATGTGTCCTTATCACGAGCCTTTTGTTCAGCATGCAGAGTTTCCATGCCAGCCTTCTAGCTGTCTTAACTAGTTTTGAGAACTTTCCTTGTTCTAAGATGAACACAGGAAGCATCTCCAAATTGATTTTCTGTAGATTAGATTTCTGAAACTACAATTAAGTTATTCAATTTACATGCTATGCTTCAAAACACACCAGGCACTCTATAACTGAACGTGAATATCCATTTCCTCTGAATTTCTTGGTGTTGATAATTGCCAGACTGAGACTAGCAGGCATTTATCATCACCATGACACTAGAACTTTAAAACCAGTCATTAAATCTATAGACAATTGCTACTACAGTAAAGGGAACTAATGTCGAATAGACGTGATGCTCGGTACCCATGTGTGCATTATTTGTCCCATTTTGTTTAGGAAAAGCCTTAGTGGATTAATCAAAAATGCACTTTATTTGGAATTTGAATTTGTCTACATAATTACTCCAGCCAGTTTCTGTATTATTTCTGTGAAATGGCTCATGATATTATTTGACCCACTTTTGCACTTCTTTGTTGGCAACCTCAATGTTATTGTGCACTAATAATTTCCTCCCAAAGCTGAAGGTTTCTTTCTCTCCCAAATTCAGATGCCTTTTAACTTTCTGTTCATTGTTTCAATGTCCTACATTTATTTTATTTCAGTTAGTTAAAAAAGTTAATTTAATCTTTTCTTGTAGAAAATTTTAAATACATGAAAATAGAATAATACAGTGTGTTTTCTTTTAGCTCATTAAAGTTATTCTTGGACATTTTCATGTGTGTTTGTGTGTGTGTATGTGTGTGTGTGTGTACATTTTGATACAATAATCCTCCACTATTTCCAGTCTTCCTTCCCCATCCCCATATTTGCTTAAACTTCAAAGCCAGCAAATTCTGCTTCTAATTTTACAGGTCGCATACGTAAATCTCCCCAGTTACCCTCCTCCAGTGTACATCAGGGAAAAGCAAAGCCTTTAACAAATGGTGCATAGATATCAACATGTAGAAGACTGAAACTAGTTTTTTATCTTTCACCCTGAACAATACTGCTCCAAATGGACCAAGAACCTAAACATAAGAGCAGACATTTGGAAACTGGTAGAAGAAAAAAATTCAGCATATGGGCACAGGTGAGAACTTTCTGGCAGTACAGGAAATAAGACCAACAACTGAAAACTGAGACCTCATGATACTGAAACACTTCTGTTCAGCTAAGGGAATCATCAGTTGAGCAAAGCAGCAGCCTTCAAAATGGGAGTAAACCTTTACTGTCTATATGCCAACAGGAGATACACATCTGGAATAAAAAAAAAACTTAAAAGACTAAACAAGAAACCAACCGACACATTCAAATAATGGACCAATGAATGGAGGCACAAATACTGAGGCCCTGCTTACTTCTTTCCTGTGTTGTTCTAGATGGAACCTCAGCCCATGTGAGGAAGCCACTCCCATTCAGAATGGATCAGAAATGTCCTAAGATATTTCTCTTAGGTGACTCCAAATCCCATCATGTCATCAAACAAGATGAACCATCACAAATCCACTTGTCTTCAACTTGATACTCAAACATATTATTTTAAGTTAAAACATCCCATTCTTTGCCCTGAAGGTTATATGTTCATCTCTCACAACATTTAGTTACTCCATCCCCAAAAGTCCACAAAAGCCTTATGAGTCCTGGACAATGTGCAGAAATCAAAGTCTGGGGTCTATATTGAGATTATTATCTCTCAATTATGAGCACCTATTAAAATAAGTACTTTTAATATATACTAGCACATAATAAACATTCTTTATCCTTTGTATTAACAGTTACTCAGTGTAAGAACATTGTTTGACCGCAGTTGAAAACACCCATGTCTATGGCTATAAACATAAACATTTAGGAGTCAATATTATAATTATGAGTCATTTGACAATATGATCATTGAGCAAAATAACAATAGCAGATTCTATCCTAAGATTTAGGACCTCGGTGGTCATGGGCCAGGATTACAGTAGTAGGAATGAAATTTCTTCCTATGATGCTTAATGCATATCCAACCAAAAAGCATCTAGTTACGCTGCATTACTCACATCACAATTGTAAGAATAGTCACAAGTTTTGCTGGGCAAGTGTACATTATAGTATTCAGAGCCCAGCATCGAATGTGATTGATGTCTGCATAGTAACTTCAAATGCCATGAAGGCTCAGCCCTAAATGGAACATCTTTATCCATAGTATCCATCATGGCCCACCCCCATCAAGACTCAGAGAACATAGCATAAGAAAAAAATATAAGAGCCAAGGATTGTGAGAAGTTCTATGAAATGCTGTGTTTTTGAAATGTCATGACTGCCATACTCATGAACTCACAGCAGCCATGTTTACCAACACGACACTTGTACAATATCAAGCCATTTTAAATTCTTGTGTAGCAGGAGAATTGTTTTCTATGACCCAGCCCATATTCAGGAACTACTAAAAGTTAGTATCTGATAGGGAAGGAAGAATCATATAATCATTGAAAATGTGTCCACAGTTAGATTGTGTATGCAGCCGTTGCCTCAAATTCGTGTACATATGGGGAGCACAAACTTGATTTAGTGAGTTATCAAAACTGCAGGAGGAAGTGAAGTTGTCTTGTAGGATACAGGAGGAAAGTCAGAAAGGAAAAAATCAGGCATAGATATGTTCATATTTCATTATTTCCATGTATGAAATTCCCAAGAGTAAAGCAAAATTACAGAAGAATAAACATTCTTGTTTCAAAACAGTAGAATTGATAGAAAAAGAGATAAACAGGACCAAAACCCAACAGGGCAAACTTCAAATATTGCAGCTCTGTGTCCCACATCTGGAATTATTGGTTGCATCATCTGAGAGCCAGCATCCTCTAGAAACTTCACCCAGGTCTAAGTTCAAAACACATAAGTTCTAACTACAGAACACATAACCTGTCTCAGGTCAGCTTTACTCTCTTCCTGAATCTTCCTTAACACATTTCTTCATCATTTTTAGCATTTAAATATCCTGGAACTTCCATTGTAAGTTGGACTTTGCATCCATATCCTCACATAATGGCTTTTAACAAGTTCCCTTCCCTGGTCATTTTGGGGAATCTAAACAGCACATTTGCCAGGTTCAATATGCTCCTAGAACTTGTTGAGAGCCTCCAGCACTCTGTAACTCTTGCATATTGCATGCCTGCAAATGCAGCATCATGTGTTTGATACTGCTGAGTTCTGCTGTTGGCTTCAGATGGTCTCCAAAGTGAAGGTCGTTGACTAGCTTTTCAGAACCAGATGTAAAATTCATCACACACCCCCTGCTCACCCTCTCTTCTTAAGCCTCATTGTTTCACTAGTTTCACTATTACTTTCATGTCATCTGCACATATATTATTTTATTCATTTATATAAAATATGATCCAAAAAGAAGAGAAAACATACCTTTGTACTTCTGTGCTAACAACATAATTATACACCTACAGGTGAAAAACAAGTCATTATATGTAAGCACCCCATTTTCCTTATTCATCCCCCCATTGTCAGATGTCGAGATTGGTTTCATGACGTAGCTATAATTAGTAGTGCTTCAATAAATATTTGATGTGCTAGCATTTTTATTTTATGTTATCTTGGAGCCTTGGATGAATACCCAGGAGTGTTATGGGTAGATAATATGATTGTTGTATTTTCAGTTTTTTTCAGAGGCCAATATTCATTTCTATGACTCAATTCATTTGCCTTCCAAAGATCATGGTATAGAAGTTTATTTCTTCTTGTCCCAGTCACCCATATTTGTTGACTCTTTTTCATGGCTGTCACTATAACATGTGTGAGAAAAAAATCCTAGTGTAATTTTCTTTCATCATTCTCTGAAGGCTAGTATGATATTTAGTGTTAATTATCAAATTAATAGCATCTAGAATCACTTGGAAGATCACCTCCAGGTCTGTAGAAATTGTTTTGATTGCATTATCTGAGTGGGAAGGCCCAATCTTTGTGAGTGGTACTATTCCCTCGAAAGTTCCACACTGGGTAAGTGGACAGCAGCTGGGCAGCAGCACTCAACTGCCACTCTGCTTCCTCACTATTGTCCCAATATGAGCAGCTTCAAGCTCTAACTGCCATGGTTACCAACTGTGATGAACCATACCTTAAAGCATGAGGCAGTATAAACCATTCCTTCCATCGGTTACTATGGTCAAGATATTTTGTCACAGAAGCAATAAGGTGATTAAAGCAGATGGTGATGTGGAATGTGTCTGTGTGCCTAGTGGCGATTGACGCTTCTTTTAAGAATTCTATGTCCATTCCAGAAGGGTTTTTATTAAGTGATTTGTTGACTTTTCTCTCACTTAAATCCTTGAGCTCTTTGTACGGTCTGAATACTAATCCTCTGTCAGATATATAGCTAGAACATGTTTGAATTCCATTCTGTAGGCAGTGTCTTCACTCAGTTCATTGTTTCCCTCTCTGTATTGACACTTTATAATCTCATGAAATCCCACTTACCAAAGGCTGGCATTATTTTTGAGCAAGAATTTTTTTTTAAGAAGGCACTTTGCCTAAACTGTTATCTAGAAGTAGAATAACTTTACCCAAAGTAACAAAGACTTCTACCATGAAAACCTCAGACCCACTAAAAGAAGAAACCAAAGAAGATTCTAGAAGATGAAAATACCTTTTATACTCAGGAATTGAAATAATTACTATTGTTGATATGTCCATACTTCCAAAAGCAATCCACAGAATTAACACAGTTCCCATCTAAATGACAATGGTGTCCTTCACAGAAACAGAAAGAAATTCTTAAGCTTCAAAGACATCACAAAAATCCAGGACAGCCAAAGCAGACATAAACAAAGCAATACTTGTGATAACACCATACATGGCTTCAAGTAGTACTACAGAGGCCTGTTCACAAAACCAGCATAGCACCAGTACAAAACCAGACACAACGGAATAGAACTGAAGACACAAACATATACCCACACACCTACAGACACCCGCTACAGGCATCAGCTATAATATACTACAAATGAATATTGATGAAGAATTTTTTATTCATTTTAAATTTTAGAATTTAATTGCAATTTGTAATTGTACCAGGTCTTATATGAATCTGAAAAATGCCAGCTCCAAAATGTCTTCACAACTATCTAAGCATGCATTTAGAAAACAAAATAGGAAAACAGTATAATAAGTTTCATATACTTTAGGTCAAGAAGGTTATTTTGCAATCTTCTTGATGGAGAAAATTTTTTGAAAATAAGCTAATAAAATGAGGATGTAGTAAATCATTACTATGGAGAATATGAAAGAATTCACACCAGGATATATATGTGTTAAGCTGGTCTAAACTTTGAAGACCACTTCTGGAATATATATTATAACATATATTGTGTATATATATTCTGGGTTTACAGATTAGTGCAGATTAGTGCATACGGAACTACAGTAAGGAGTCAACAGCTTCCTAGAAGCCTCGACACAAAGGGTATAGAATGGAATAAGGGTAAGAACACAGCTTTAGTCAAACTGTTTGATTGTTTTCCTATTAATAATGATATCATCTAGCAAATAAAAACTCATATTTCATAAAGACATGTATATGCTAGAGAAGAGGCTAGGTGATTGGACTAGGAAACTGGGCCAGACACAGGTAAACAATGTAAATGACAGATACATAATAAAGCATAAGACATTCCCGGGAGAATACTGATTGGATGTGCATTTGGTTTCACCACTAAGTCCCAAGAGCTCACATTGAGAATACTGTAGCATTCATATTATAACTTCCCTAGAGCAAAGTGTGACAGGAAAAAAGGAAAGACTGCCTCAGGGTCCTAAATTATATCAGTCAAATAGCATAAAGCAAGGGGATTAGCCCTCTTAAAAGAGCATTATTTTCTCACAAGCATTATCAAGCCAAAGAGAATATGTGTACTCACTATTAATTTTTCTGCTTTTCTTCTTTTGCCAAATGACATGCAAAAATCAAATTAACTTTTTCCCTTGATTCATTATAAGAATTACTCAGACATTCCAAACAAGAACCATATTACTTAATGGATAATTCATAACATCAAAATGTAATAAAAATGTAATTTTAATGGGTTAAAATGGGTGAGCAGTAAATTTAGATTAGAATAGGCACTTTGTGTTTTCTCAAAATTGAATTCTCCATCCTAAAGATAGTCATGCCCCCAAAACATGGACAATCAATGCAACAAACAAGGACAGAGTGGATGTCCTAACTTTGCCTTTGAATTGTGTGAATATTGAATGTATTTATTTTCCTATCAATACTCAGAATATAGCTTATCTTTCCCACTCGATGCAATAAACTTCCAAGTGTTGCAGCATAGATGCCATCTTTTCCTTGCTCACGAGTCCAAGAAGCCAGCTTTCCAAGCCTGTGTCACAGGCTTCCCCCTCACTTGCCTCCTCTCTTCTGTGCCTCCTCCATCCACAGAGCTAAAACATAAATGTTATTTCCTTGACCTCTAGAAAACCCTTATTCAATGATGAGTTCACAGAGGAAACAAAATATTGCCTGGAGCCACTCTATCTCTAGAGATATTATAAGAGATAAAATAGATGTCATAATGGAACCTGACACAAGGTCAGGGTATGGTGTATATACTCAAAAGAAACAAATTGCAAACTCTTTAATTTCATGAATAGCTACTGAAATGTAAAGTGTGGAGTTCCTTATAAGACAACACATATAAGCAAGCTAAAGAAGTAAAACTTAAACTAACAAGATACTCCTTAGAATGAAAACAATCTACCTTTTCCTAGCCTATTTTTAAACACAAATGATACATCAATGCCAATATTTGTACTCCAGGAGAACACTATTAATGTTTCAAGTCTCAAATGCTTGCTTCCTACAATGCTGGATATACCAGACTTCTGCCATTTCATAAAGCTTCCACTACTTTTTATTCCCACCTGAAATGGGTCGACATTCCCCTCTCTGCTCCCTTCCCGCATACTACAAAAGTGATGTTTCCATGCAAATAGACCCAGTTGTATAGTTGGGCAGTATATTCTGCCTTGGTCTTGGTCTTGGAGTAAAGTCAAGCACAGATGAATGAGAAAACCAATGTTCCAATAGAACTCTGATACTATCTGCTCCTTCCTCCACTTTTTCAACAAGATATTTCAAAAAATATTCTCTACAAATTACTGTCATTAAATATTTCTAAGATACTCTTTTGTATTTCATTTCATCTACAATATTTAATACTCAGCTAACTTATTTGTTTCACAGAATTTTGATAATGTTTACCAGGTCTAAGCTCTAGACAGTGTGATTGACTCATACAGAGGCACTGCCCTGTGGCATTTTGTACCCAAGTATGACAGACAATGGACTATAAAACTGAAACCAACACATCTGATTATTTTCATAATAGCTGTTGTGCTATGAAGCAGCTTGGTACACATAGCCAACTAGTTGTGAATTTACTAGGAGTAGCTAGCTGTCTTAATTCGCAAGGTCCTTATGACTAATTCTCTACAGAATATTTGGTGGTAATGGTTCCAGTTTAGAAGGAAAAAATATAATAAATTAGAAATAAGCAGAAAAGCACAATAACTGTTCAGAATTGATAAAGAGATAAAGCATCATTAGTAGGACTTTCCTCGGGCTTAATGATGTTGAAATACAGCCAATGTGTAACCTCCAAACAAAGTGATCATTAGTGATACACTCTTCTAAAAACAATCAAATATGGTATTATTATAACTGATTATAATATGAGGTTTCTACCACAGCTGTTACAAAATAATGATTGCACAGCTGTGGCCTGTCTAGACAACATTTTACAATCTTATGGCTCTTGCATTTTTCTCTGGCTCCTCCTCAACAGCCCTGAGCTCTGGTGGGGTTTAGGTTAGTACAAATGGCCCATTTAGGGGTGAGCACTGAACCTCCGATTCTCATTACGTTAACTATGCATGTCTTCACTGACTGCTGTCCAGTTTGGAAAGGATGGCATTCTCTGACCAACACTGAGAGCTCCCCAGGTCTATGGGTGTGAGCATAAATATTTATAAAGCAATATAACTTTTTAAACACTCTCTATTTGTGGTAGTACAATGTTATAGCCACATGCTATAATCACAGCACTAGGGAGTTAGAAGTAGGCAGAATTCTGAATTCAAGGCAAGTCTGCTCTACATAGAGAGGTCCAGGCCAACCAAAGTTATATGATAAAACACTATGACAGCACACACACGCACACATTCACATGTGCACAACTTGGGTTCTATTTATGATCAAAATGTTAGTTCCCTTAAATTGATTTGAATCCAAACTTGATGCATAAAGCTTTCAAAATTGTTAAGAAATGACAGTAAGATCTGCTGGGGGTCAGGGGAGTAATAAGTGGACAAATGTACTTGCATCCAAGCCGATAACACAAGCTCCACTCCTAGAACCTGCATGATAGAAAGAGAAAACTGTTGCTTCTACATGTACACAGTGGCTCATGTACCCTCTTACACACACACACACACACACACACACAAATGAGCATAAACTCACAAAAATGCACATACATAGAAACACACACATACACATTCATACACACACATAAACGTATAACACAAACACAGACATTAAACAAACACCTACATTCATGCACACCCACACCCACACCCCCCACACACACACCACACACACAAAATAAATGCATATGAAAGATGACCTATTTGACAAATGCAAAGCAGTCAGGGAGCAGCACAGAATGTGCACCTCTTCCTTAATTCAATAGCTTCTTCACAACCGCAATATTCTTCAGCTTGCTGCAGCTATAGCATCATCCACTGGACAGTTATTTCTATTCTAGGGCCACTTCCAGAACATGGCTTCTCTTCTCCACACTCCAAAGGTTAGATTAGTTTTTAACCAGTCACTCCTTAACACTTTGTACCAAGAAATGATAATTTTAGGGAACACTGAGAAAGGCAGAAATCTAGATGCTGTATAACCTGTGGACTCATTGATGATGAAGCAAGGGATTCACATCATAATGTTTAGGTGGTATATATCTATCTATTCTTTCCTCTGGAAGGCTTTACACACACTCTCTCTCTCTCTCTCTCTCTCTCTCTCTCTCTCTCACACACACACACACACACGCACACACACACACACACAGTGATTTTATAATAACAAATAAAACTCCTGAATCTATCACCAGCTACAACAGTTGACACTTGCCAGTGTCTTTTCATACATCACCCCATCCTGTTTTTAAGCAAACAGCTGGATTTTAGTTTCAGTTATAGCTGATAGACTTCTAAAGACTCCCACTCCAGATTGTCACCTCCCAGTAACTCCACCAACTGGCTGCTGCTGTGAAGGGATTACACAGAAGTACCTGTAAGGTCACCATGGATAATCTGAACAGACAGTTCTAATCGCCTGATCCCTTCCTTAAGAACAGAGACTTTTCTTAGGCTTAACCAGGAAGATGAAGCAGGGGTTGATGAGGAGGCTAAGGGAGTCAGGCTGGGCTGATCACAAGCAGGGACCACACACAGCTTTGCTGACTTTATAGAAGAAGTGAAACGACAGCAAGAGGACGCCCATGCTATCTGGAAGCCCAGAACACCCTCGGCCAAAAGCCAGCAGGTCAATGGAGCTCAGTCCTGCAGTCCACAGGGCACTGACTTCCATGAGCAGCTTCAGTGGGATTCAGTGGGATTCATCCTTAGAGCCGCCAGACTCACGGCCTTGCTAGCCGGATTGCTCCCTGCAAACTCCGGGTCGGGGGAAGCAGCTGAGCCACACTGTGCTCAGATGGTGACCCACAGATCGGTGAGATAATAAATTTGTGTTGTTTTAAGCCACTCACTTTGTGGTAATTTATTATGGCAGCAATAGAAATCAAATTCATCAGATTTGTTCTCTTTTACAAACTCCCCATCAGCCTTTCACCGAATGCTCTTAGCATTCACTATTGATCACTGCCTAGATCCATTATTCCATTAGAGATTGTGAAATGGTAATTTAGAAATTCTATCATTCATCCTGAGTGTATTACCTGCGTGCATTTCTATAAAGAAAACTTTGTGTTGTTAACTGTTGACTACCCAAAAGCAAAAACAGAGCAAAAGCAGTCTTCTCTCCTTCCTAACTTATTTCTAATTTTATAGAACAGTGAATTGCTGTCTTAGCTGGCTCCTACATGTATCTAAACAGCCTTATGAACTCTATTTTAAAATGCATTTGATGGACTTTGGTCATTTTTTAAAGTTATTTAATTCTGGTGTCACTGACATTCTGGAAAATGGTCACTTGTGTCAGGATTCTCGTTTATCTGTCCTCCTCTCGTTCCTAACCTATAACTACTCAGAATTTTCCACAGATGCAAATTAGCTTCCATCTCCCCAGGAATGTTCTTATTTTTCTGTGAAACAGTCATAGATTTCCAAAAAGGTGACAGATGTACTCACCAGAATTAGTCATACTGGTGTTTATTGGATTTCAAGCTGCAAAGAAATGCTAATTTCTTAAAAAAAATAAATAGGTAAATAAAAACATGAGCTGCAACTGAATTCTGTTTCAAACAGACTGTTGCAGGGTGTGTGATGGTCCATTTTGGTTGGTCAACTTGACCGGATGTGAAACCAACAGACACACCTATAACGAGCACTTTAATTAAAGCAGAAAGATGCATTCTAAACATGGACGACCTGTCCCTGTGACAGCTGGAAAAAAAAGCAAGTTTGCAAAAGTCAAGCTTTTTGCCTGTCTGCCTTCACACTGCGCTGGTCAGTTCACCTGCTCTGCTGGCATCTTGCTGCTGCCACTTAGCCAGTCGTCATTGACAGTAAAGTTTTGTTTCTCCAGCCGTCCAATATGGGTGGAGACCAGGTGCTCTCCAGGACTCTTCTAGTCCTTCTCTGCAAGACGGAACTGCTGAGACATCCAGCCTCATGGCAGAGGAGTTCCCAGGCCCTGGCTTCTGCCAGGTGAAGTCAGACATTGCTCAGCTACCTAAACTAAACCCAATAACAAATCCCCTTTTCATATACATTCATTCTGTAGGTTTCTTTCCACTAGGAGACAACAAATAATAAAGAAATTGGACAGAATTAGTTGTATTTTATTCAGTTTGTCTTAAAGTGTCACATAATTACTTTTTGATTTATTGTAGCATCACAGCCACACTGTAGAGCCACGGTACACATGTATCTAGGCTAATGCACCACACACACTATAGAGCCACAGTACACACATGCATATGCTAATGCACCACACACACTGTAGAGCCACAGTACACATGTGCATATGCTAATGTGACTCACAAAAGGGCAGAGTCGACTTGTGCATTTTTCTGCTCTTCTTCCTGCTCTTGGAGTCTGTTCTGCTGGCCTCACTGTTTAAATATATAATGGACTTTTAGACATTTGTCTCTGTGCAATTGAGTTATCATGTGTCTCATCCCTAATCACCTATGTTTGATTTTAGTAATTGATTTCGGTAATTGATTTTTCTTCTTTTGTAATATTTTAAATGTGGACAATATTAAGAGGTTCTAAACTAAAGCCTATAGAAAAATTACATTTGCTGAAGTTGAGATTTAATTATAACCATCCTACCTTGCTAACTCAGTTTAAGATAGGAAATTTCTCTGTGATATTAATTTATGCTTGAATGTGGGCTAAAAGCTATACCCCAAGAAAAATAACTTCTGGGTCCTAAAATAACCCCAGTCCCTGAGCAGCACTGGCCTAGGCTTTATGCAATCAGTAGGGTTGTGAAATTCAAACTCCCTAACCAGAAAGTGGCTGTGCCTCCTCCTAATTTGTGGCTTCTCTCACTACCCATTGGATCTGCAGCTGACTTATTGCTATGCTTGCTGTCATTATTGAAACACTCCCTTTGATTATCTAAACAGATCATTTAAAATCATTTGGAGGGAAATGCATTGTGTTTAGTTAATATGTTTCACTATTAAAACTGAAATGTTAAACTTGGAAGATTAGAAAAGATGGTTTTACATCATTTTTTCCTACTTCACTAAATATCCTCAAACTCCCATGAGTTAAATACTGTATATAAATCTTGTCTTCCTTTGAGGCCAAAATAAAAAAGTGAGATGTATATTGTTAATAATAATTCAATTCACAGAGTTAAACACACAGTAACTGTCAAATACCATTTTAATATAATGATGATATTGATTCCCTTCAGAATCAATTCACTTCAGAAAATCTTGGTAGGTAGACAAATATTAAGACAAAACTATTATTTTCCATTTATATATTGTTTTTTATATTCCACACAAACCATTTAGCCGATCAAGTACATTGAAATGTGCAATAACATGTAATAACCCGTCATTACTACTTATACCAATAAAGGGCATTTGTTCTCCAGTTGCTCATAAGCACAAGTTTATTCACCAGATTCTCTTTATTTTGCTCTTGAACTAGAGGGCATCCTAGGCATGTATAGGGCATCCTAGACAGCACTGAGTTTACAGATTTACACATTTGGTATGCATTAATTGTTAGGTCTCACCCAACAGTGACCAGAAAGCTTTTCAATTAGGTTTTGTAAATCATTTTTGAAGGCCAAATCCTCTGTCCTGATGGATAGGTATGTGTCTTAATTCATAAAATTTTGCCTTTTGTCCTGGGAGAAGGACAGTAATCAGGTAACATAATGAGATAGTAAAGGTAGACCATCACTTTCTTTTCTCTGACCAGGCATATTAGGAGCACTCTTCAAATTAGGAAACTATGAATAATTGGGGGAGGTTTCATTTGAAAGGCTATTAAATCCAAGGTTTTCTAATGAAAGAAAGGCACATGATGACACTTGTATAAAAATTGACTATAAACATTGTACATTATTAAATAAGCAGCCAGACATAATTTCACAAGGTGCTTTATAAATGCATGTATGATATCTTGCTTGAGTAACAAACCTTTCAAGCTTTCCATGGTGCACACAAAAATAGACAACACCAAGAAAGCATTTTAAGCAAGTGACTTCCTGTAATGATTAGGAAAGTCACATTCTTCAATACCTGTCTGATCCTGGCCACAGAGCCTCTGACTCAGAGAAAGCTGGTAGGTTGATAAGTTACTCTTCCTCTGCTGTGACTAAAACACAAGCCAAACAGCAGCTTAAAGAGGAAAGAGTTCAATTTGTCTTGTAATTTCAGAAGGATAAAGTTCATCACGACAGGGATGGCACAGCAGGGTGGCAGGAAAAGGGGGTTGGCATATCCACACAGAGGAAGCAGAGATCAAAAGTGAGAATACAGACCCTCAGAGCCCGTCACCCCTAGTGACCTTCTTCCTCCAGTAATGTTCCACCTTTTGAATGTTCCAAATCCTCCCTAAACACCACCCAACCAGGTATCAAATGATCAAACTCTTCTGTCTATGGAGGGCATACTCATTCAACACCACCACAGTAGAAAGCACAAAGCAGAAGAATTTAGTGTGTTTGCACTGAGGGAGTCAAATCAGTCTCACCTCTGTTCCCAAACATTTTCAAAGTTCAGATACACAGCAGAGACTGGGTTGGCTTTCTCAAGAACAGGAGCAACAAGGTAGCATCTTCTACAGAAGTATCATTTTGAACAACTGTCCTGCACATAAACACCTGCCCAGGAGCTATAGAAATCAGGTGAGAGATCATAATGTCTGGATGCAGAACAGAAATAGGGAAAGCACGTTGAAGAGGCCAGGAAGGAATGTTTTAGATTAACAGAGTGGACCCTTCACCAATGTCAGCAAGTATACCATAGAGAGAGATGGTACCCACATGTGAAAAGAGGACAGTGCTGACAGAGGATTCTGTACTTTCCTGTCCTGTAACTGTACAGTCTCAAAGAAACACATGGAGGCCAACATTAATTATAAACTAGTTGGCCCATTGGCTCAGGCTTCTTAGTAACTCTTACATCCTGCATTAACCCATAATTCGTGTCTGTGTTAGCCACATGGCTTGGTACCTTTATCAGTGAGGCATTCTCATCTTGCTTCCTCTGCAGCTGGGTGACAACTGCAGACTGAGCCTTTCCTCTTTCCAGAATTCTCCTGTTCTGNCACATGGCTTGGTACCTTTATCAGTGAGGCATTCTCATCTTGCTTCCTCTGCAGCTGGGTGACAACTGCAGACTGAGCCTTTCCTCTTTCCAGAATTCTCCTGTTCTGGTGACCCCATCTGTACTTCTTGCCTGACTACTGGCCAATCAGCATTTTTATCAACTCAGTACAAATAACAAATTTTTATAGGGTACAAGGGCATTGTCCCACAGCAGGACAGGAATATTAGGTTTGTCTCAAATACCAGTATTTACCAGTAAAAACACTGTGTCATACAGGCCTACACAGACCCTGACTGCTAGGCATGGTAGCCAGCAATATCACCATGTTTGCCTGACCACCCAGGTGACCCCATGAGTCCTGAGATTCATGCTCATTACAGCAAGAAGCGACTCACAGCAGAGCTCTTGTCAGGTGCAGATGCAACTTCTAGAACAGTATCTACATACTGAGTCTCCACACCCATCTCCATGACTGCCAGCTTGACAAGGCCTCTGAGTAGTGCTGTGTTAACCCCAGAAGTCTTGAATTTCAGGCCAGGAACTATACATGTAAGGTCCAGGCACACGTCAGGGCCAAGATAATCCTAGCACAGTAGATTTCTATTTCTAGCACAGTCTGAGTACTAAGTGAGCATCATAGTCTGAGGTTGGCTTTGCCCTCACACATGCCTGTCTATCAAGGCCATTGTCACCAATCCACCAGATATGTAGCACCAGAGTTCAAGCAGCCGCCATCATTCCAACCTCCTACCACCACCACCTTCCAGCCAAGCATCTCTTGCATCCTTGTATTCATCACCTATTGATATTTGAGATCAACTGCAATCAAATGAAACGATACAATCTCTTTTATGCCTACACCAGGTCAGCATTTCTGGATTTAGGCACCAGTCTGTCACCTGTGCACTTAAGCTACCTTGTTAAGTTGGTCCCCATGGCCCCACCCTCTAGGAGATTCCAAATGGCTCTATGGTCCTACAGACACAGAGTTCAATTCCTTACCAGTGGCCTGGGTCAGACCTATGCTAACACCTTAAGTTTTGGGTTCCCATCCTCTGAGACTAGACACAAACAAATGTTTTTGGGCAGAGATGAAGCCCCATAGAATCAGGCTCCAAGCCCATCTATGTAAACTCAGTCACAGCTGTTTCAGGACCTGACTAACTTCTGCAGACCTACTTGTATTGTTAACTGTCAACTTGACACAGCCTAAAATCATCTAAGGAGACAGCATCAACTGAGAAATTGTCTAGATCAGATTAACCTATGGGCATGTCTATTATGGGGTGGGGTTGTCTTAATTGCTAATTGATATAGTATGACACAATCCACTGTGGGCTTTATCATTCCTAGACATACCATCCTGGGCTTTATAATAAAACTAGTTCAGTATGAGCCTGCGAATTAGCTATCAAACAGCATCTTCCACGGTTTCTGCCTTCTGATTCCTGTTCTAACCTCCCTCAGTGAGAGACTGTGATCTGGAAGTGTAAGCCACACAAATCCTGTCATTCTCTAGAGAGCTTTTGGTCAATGTGTTTTATTATAACAGTAGAAAATAAAGTAGAACACCACTGTTGGTACCACGTTAGGTCCTTGTTGGACCCAAACTTTAGGCCAGCCACTGTGGATAGAAGCTCTAGGCTTCCATTTTCTGACTGAGGATTGAGTACCAATGCTATGAGCCAAGGTGCCAAACACTGAAAAGACACAATAAGATTGTTCTCACTTGTATGTGTAATCTAAGAGCTGAGCTCAGACAAGTACAGTGTACATGCTGCGTACATGGATAGAAGGAGTTGCTTTTCAAATTTTATGAAGTTAAAGTCAGAATAGATTAATTTCTATAAATAAATTGTAAAATTTGGTGATTGTAGCAACAGTGTATTATATTTTCATGATTGCTAAGAGTGTGTTTCAAATTATATGAGGCAACACATTTGTTAATTAAATCCATTGAACCATTCAACAACATTCCAAAATTTCATATTTTATTTTACATTATAAAATTCATATAATTTTTTAATTATAATTATGAAATTAATTATTACTGAACAAAGCAAATTATTATTTCTATTCCTTAGTCAAGAAACTATTTCCCACTGATATTCTTATGTTACAAATGGAACATCATCACCAAGTAGCTTAAAAATAAAGTTATTTTTTAAAATACCAATAACAAGCTGGGATGGTGGTAACAGAGGCACTGAATGATATTAGACCTTTCTCTAATCACAGAAGAAAATGAAGCTACTTGATGAATCAGATTATGATGCAATTATAACAACCTAATGTTTCAATGAGTTTCAAACAAATGAAAAAATATTAAGTGGTAATTATCAAATACGTGTTATACTGACCTAGACCACTATATGTGTAGAAATGGAATGTTCACTGGGGGATAAAACTGCCAAGCTGTTTCTCAGGGTCAGAGAATAGCAAATATCGGGAAGATCCTTGCCAGTTTTAAGGGGACAGGTAACACAGAGTTGGGGAACGGCGAGTTAACCAGAACAGCTTTTCTGACAAACAGAAATCCACTACACAGGAGTCGTCAGAAATGCTGAGATAGTTTTCTATTTACCTGATAGTAATCTATGTGTTTTCTAGGTAAGAGTTCTGTGTGAACTGAGTCTAGACCGCCATTTAGGACATTGTAAGTGGCATTACCAGTTTGGAGGCCAACTTTGGATTTAACAAACCTCAGTCCTCTATAAGATCTGTAGTTACAACCACCAAGCCATCTCTCCAGCTCAAAAAAAAACCCAGTAATTTTGTTGTTATAGTCAACATGTAAGCAAACTTTATATGTTCTTATCAAGAACAGGTTATTAATATATCATAAGATTAATTCTATGTGATGAGTTCCTTTTGAACATGGGAGGCTGAGTCAGGGGACTCACTGAGTAAGAGGCCAGCCTAAGCTGCATAGTGAATTCTAAGTCAGGGGACTCACTGAGTAAGAGCCCAGCCTGAGCTGCATAGTGAATTCTAAGTCAGGGGCCTCGCTGAGTAAGAGCCCAGCCTGACCTGCATAGTGAATTCTAAGGCAGCTTTGGCACAGAGTGAGACCTTGTCTCAAAAGTAAACTTAAAATGAATAAGTAAATAAATCTTACTATGTGTCGAGCTACTCATAAACTTACATATTTTAAAGGAATAGTATATAGTTTACAACTGATTTCAAAAGTTAAGGTTCAAATCAGTTTGAACTCTACATTTTGGACATTCTGCAAGAGAATGCAGCTGGTAGAAGCCATCATTTCTAAAAGCTTAAAAGTTACTATGACCTAATGTTGTTGGAACCGCAATTTAAACAATTAATTACACTGAAAGGGACAAAATGAAAGAGTTTATAAACTAAACAGTTTTAGATTGCAAATGCCCTGTGGTTCTCAGTATTAGCTCTGGGTAGCATTTTATCCTGTTTGCATAGCATTTTGTCCTATTTGAAGCTGTGGCCTAGCAGAGACACTAAGTAGAAGCACATCCTCCTGGCTGCATAAGTTTTTCCACAGTGTAATTACAAAATCAGAGCCTTGCTGTAACTGTGGCCTAAAAACCCTGTGAGAATTTGTATTCTCATTTTCATTAAGGTTGACTTTTGTGTTTCTCCCTTTGTAAAACTCTATTCATGTCTGCGGTATGAGGAGTTTGTCTTCTGAGATAGCAAGCAGTATCATTGAAATCCATGATGTAAGTGTTCCTTCTGAATTAGTCAGAACTGTGAGATATTGGGAGGGACTGAGTAGAAGGAAATAAAAAAAATCTGATTTTTTTTGGTGAGAAAGAAGATGAAAGTTTGTCGCACACTTTTGCAGGCTAGCAGACAAGTGGCAATCAGAAAAAAGTATGTGAAGACGAATGACATCCTCAGGGTAAAAAAAAAAAGATGCTGAAACTTTCCATACACTAATTGTGTATGGTGGCATCTTAGTTAGAAGTGACAGCACACTTTCCTACAGCGGGGACAAGGAACTGCCTTTTTGACGGAGAGTAGCTGAGCTTTTTTCCTGTTCCCTCCATTGAACCAATTATTCTTTTAACATCAACTCCCCACAGAGACAGTTAATACATGACAACCTTTCTTGGTCAAACACGCCTTCCTTAAACAGAAGTTTCTCTGGAGAGTTTAAATGGCTTGCCATGGAAATAAATTAGGCAGTGACAGCTCTGCTTCACTTCACTAAAACAGCATTTAGGAATGAATGTAACATGTATCCTGCTATGTGCTGAACACTTCATTCTTTTAAAAATGTCATTTTAGACTCCTCTTGAAACTGTAATGAAGAGACAGATTAATAAAAAGATGATGGATAATTGAGTGATATAATTACAAACCAAAATGTGTGCCTGTGGGGGAAATCAGGTGGGTGCATGGTTTTGACAAACATTAATAACTCTTGCATCCAAGACTGCAGTTTGACTCCTCGAGGAAGCATTATAACACTCCAGGTATCTGTCGAAGAATAAAAGCGCTGGCTTCTCCTATCAGAAGCAAATCAGGAATGATCTAGAGGAGAAAGATGACATCATGAATTTGAAATGTCTGAAAGCTTGTCATCCTAATTCTTTCCTCTGAGAAGTACTTCTGCCCTCCTGGGGTTTTCCTCCATGAACTCAAGTGCGCACTAACCAAATTCAGTTGAGAAATTTTTAAGTCAAATAGATTGAATTACAACTATATACTCTCATCCTCATGTACATATGCAATGCAGACATTCTATCAACGAACTGAAATCTTGGGAGCTAACAAAACTGCCCAGATCAATATGTGCTTGTTTGCAACAGAACAAGCAAGTATTTCCTCTTTTTTCTTTCCCTCCCTCCCTTCCCACCTTCCTTCCACCTCCTTCAGTCCACCGTCTCTTCCTTCTTCCCTCTCCCTGACAATTCTTTTGTTTTACGAGATTTCCAAAGAGTTTGAAAGAGTTGATTTGGCTATGTGTAACTCTCAGGCACTACTTGTAACTAACATGCACTGAATTAATTACTTGGACAAGAATCACTCAGAAATATTTATTTTCTGATGCCAGCTTTGTAAATAAATCTTTAAAATAAAAAATAGTGTAATGTGCACACACACCCCTATGGATATTTCTACATTTTAAATACATCCTTAGTGTTTGCATTATATCTCAGACTTGGAAACGCAAAAAAATAGAATTTCTTTCATGAGAATTTTAGTGGAATTTAAAAATATATAGTCCACACATAGGAAAAGGACTTTCCAACATGTTTATTAACATGTTTATGGTTTAACCTTATTTTTAGGTACTAACATGTCTCTATCTTCTGGACTCTTTTGCATGTTAAGTCCAGTCCTTATAGAAAAACCCTGTTGTAATGAACTTAAACGTTTGCATACGGGTTACTATTAGGGATGGATTAATACATCGGTTTTCTACAGCCAGGAAGTTTCGATTGTCAGAATACTGTAACTGACTTATGATTTATAAATCCATGAAAACTAAAGTTTGTGTCTTCATGTATCTATATTTTACCAGGCAGTGGAATATGGGTTAGGAAGAGAGACTATTATGGGAGGACATGGGAATCTCAGGAGGTGAAGGAAAAGAAACAGAGGCATATTTTGCTCATTTGACTAGTTCAATTGTTTAAGAGAAGAGGCTTCTAGCCTAGGGCTATAACTGCTTAACAGACAAGTGAGAGCCCACTAACTCCCAGTGGATCTAGAATTCATTAAAGTTATGACCACAAGACATTAAGAACTGTATGGAACATAAAGCTCTTCCAAGTGTTCTCTCCCACACCTGAGCTGATCCTTCTGTATTGCCATGGAAGCACCATGAAGCCTAATGTTGGGTCTACAGGGGCACACTAATGGCTAGAAATGCATCACATTTTATGTTTTAATATATCTTTATCAACTTTCGAAGATTTCATACAATGTACTTGGATCTCCACTCTTCTCCCTTAACTCCTCCCAGATCCCTTACAACCTCTCCATCCCCTCACTAAATAAAATTCCAGACAAATGTTTCCCAATAAAGTATACTTTAAAATATATAAGTGTACTTTGTGTGTTACACTGTTGATTTGATAGAAAACAGCACCAAAAACTGACTCTGTAGTGCTTATTAGACAGCTACATAAAATAGAAATAGCAAATTTTTATCTACTAGAATTCTGTTATGTTTACCAAAATCTTATACACGTTAGTCAATTGAGAAGTTTGAAATTTTCAGAGTATTTTATTAAGATAAAATCCATCTCACAGCCATCTTTGGAGTATTTTATCTCTCAGAAATGTGCTATCCATCCCCACCATTTCATTCTTCTCTATGGTTCCATCTCTGGCAGCTTTTTTGGTTTCCTACATTATTTTCAGTTCGCTCATCATGCAAATGTCTTTCAATAATGAATAAAAATCCTCATTTTACAATATTTGAAGTTGGACTTGATGAGAGTTTTCCAAATCTGCCTTCATTCTCAAAATGTGCATTAAAAGTCAAATTACAACTATTTAAATCCCAGCCCTACAGACGTTTTGTTGCTCATAATCATATTGGTGGTTAGCTTTTCGATCCTTCAGCTGTGATTAGCAGTCATCTTTCGATTACTATTGGCTCAGTAGTTTTGCATCAGGTAACAAACAAATTCACAAAATAAATTTAACTTTTTTAGTTTCTAAACTACAGAAGAGAAGCCTCCACCAAGCTAGTGCAACAACACTGGCAATACAGACATATTTTCCCAAACACTCGCTCATTCTCAGTTCCCATTCAGTAACAGGAATTGTTCTGTTCTCTTCTTTCTGTTTGGTTCTCTGGCTTTAAAAGAAGATTCTGCCTTTCTGACGAAGGGGAAGGCTAGCTGGTAAGAGGGATGACGTCACTATGGCTGACTGCTGAAAGGAATGATGTCACTGTGGTTGGCCACTAAGAAAGATGATGTCACCAGAGTCCCTCAGTGTTTCTCCTAGTTTAATATGCTCATACTGCACTCACCTAGAATGGAGAAATTATCTCATTTTTTGATGATTTCATGCTAAAAGCTAAGTCAGGCCAAGAGAAATTAGATCAAATCTTTCGGAGGGGGCATGAATGTTTGATTCCTTCCACCCTTTACCCTTAAATCCTCAGCTGGTATTTCAGGCATCCGAGTTTGGAGTTTCTTATTCCTTATAAAAAATCTTGGAAAATTAATAAGTGTACAATCCTGTTTTGCTACTTGAAAGTCTTTGATCTAATTATCATGATCCGGTCTTTCAACTCGGCTGGGGCAAATATCACTAAGGAGTGATAACGCAGCAATGTACACATTTCTTCCTGTGACCAGGATCCTTCTTTATCTACTGTCCTGTTGGCTGGGACAGAAACTCACACAGTACCCAACTATCTAACACTGAATAGCAAATCAGCACACACATGCTCTATTTCTTGGCTCTATCTTTTCTCTCTCTTTCTCTCTCTCTCAATGTCAGATTTACAATTTCTTATTTAATTACCTCTATGACCAGAAATATAGGCTGATAAAATGATTTATTAAGATAAAGAGCGTGCACGGTATTCCTAAGGTGGAATGGAGTTAATTGGCCCCTGGAGAAGCAATCCCCATTATCACTGCTCACATATGCACAGATATTAACCCACTGACTTGCTAATGGAAGGATGACTCACATCACATATAGATCATTTCACAAAATGTCTTACGGAGGGATGGAGTTATTGCTATAGGGATGAGATGAATTTAGGAGTACGTTCCTGACAAACTTCAGACATGAGATTTTATCTAGTTCCTCTCCTGCTTCCTGGGAACAAACTGGAAAGAACACATCATACATGGGTGACGTTTCCAGGCTTCACAGCTGAGCCTCTGTAGATTTTCATAGCTGTATTAGAAGAATCAGGAATTCTTCAAGGGACCTCTTGATATGATCGGATGTGAAGGCAGTATTGTAGAGAAGGAGATAAGATACCAACAGTCAGGTAAAGTAAATTTCCCTTCCACAAACCCTCACTGGGTGGCAACTCTGCCTCGGTGAGCAAGCATGGCAGAAGAGGGCTGAGGATTGTTTTATGTCTTCAGAGAGGTAACATGTTAGTGCAAGCAACAGAAAAACTGCAACAGTGCAGCATTTAAGTGGCAGAGCAGGTGCTACATACCACAGGCTGTGTGTGTGCCTCACACAGATTTATATTTGCTTGAACAAACTAGCTCTAATCAGGATTAATCCATATACAGTTCCTAAAATGTTTTAAATAACATAGTTATTATCATCACGATGGTATCATTGCTGTTGATATTTATTTATTTTTATTAATTTCAGTGATTATTATAATTGCTATGGGCATAAACTCTGTGATGACACTGACCTCTTCCATTCCTCTCCTGGCTTTCCAGCTGTGTCTCAGACCCCTTATATCAAATTCTCATAGTTTCAACTTCAGTTCATCTGTGTAATCACTTCCCAGAATTCATGTCCTCTACTCAACCAAATATACCACCCCATCTTTCTATTCAGCTACCAAATAATATAAACATGATTCCTGGCATGGTTTAGACCATTGAAAGACTATTTGGATGGCAGAACAATGTATAGTGTGACTTAAATGGGAAAAGAGAAGTTTTCATGCAGCTTCAGAGGAATGGCTGCCAGGCAAGGCATTCCACGTGCTGGGAGATGGATTCATGGGGCAGCAAAGTGAGAATTGCTGTGGTGGGTTTCTTGTAGTTGGAGTATTTAAACAATCCCTCACAATGGACATAGCTGCTAGCCATAGCAAGCCAATCTGTTGGTATTTTGATTCCAGCCACACTGGGAAGGTGCATGTTGGTCAAAGTGTAAGAGTGTTATTATAAAAGTCATATAACGTGTAGAATCAACAAACTGTCTATGGAAGTTACCTATTGGGGGAGGGTAATCCAAATTCTTGGCATTTCTACAAGATGTCATCAACAAATGTTCTGAGTCACATATGTAACTATTCTGGGACATGTGTAGCCTGGGGGCCTCGAGCTGGACCAGGCTATAGCCAGAACTTCAAAACTGAGTCAAGAGCTCATGAGCAATTAATTTATAAACAGAATGTTTAAATGAAGCTCCCCTTCCTTCCTGATGTATCTCAAATGAAAATTATCTCTGTGTTATGGAATTTTTGAAAATATGCTAACAAATTCTCATGTTCCATCTTTCCTGTTGACATGTCTTACCATAAAGGGTTGTGGGAATCATATACATACTATTGTACTATACTGTACTATATATTTATATATATATTTCTATACAAAGTATCAAAATATAATCCAGGTTGAACCTAAACTTGCACTAATTCTCTCATCTCTGCTTCTCATATCTTGAGATTAATGCATGTTATACCATGCCTGACAATTATACATGTAAATGTATCAACTATGCCACATCAACTTAAACCTGGGGCTACAAAACTAGTGTCTCAAAAGACTCAAGAGTGCTTTGAATTAGTACCATCAAACCTATTCTTTTCTCTTCTATCACCACCAAACCCTGAGTTTCTGAACATGCTTCATTTGTTACTTGAAGGTCCAGGATTCTGTTCTGTCTTCTGCATGGAGCAGTTATTCTTACCATAGCCTCTCTGACACGGACACGACATCCACTTTTCAGATGACTGCCATGACTTCAACAATTTTCAGAGCCTCCAAATCCAAAAAAAAATCTTCGTTTTGGTTTTCCCTCACAACTATTTTGATTTCTATTCTTATCCATTTAGAATTAAGCAACCAAGATACAATGGCAAAGAAATTGAGTCCTAGATTTATGACATGCAGATGTTTATGGTGTCACTACAATTTGTAGAAACCAGTTACTTGGGTTCTTATCTCTACATTTTGAGGGTTTTTTTGAGCAATGGAGTCACATTCCAAATTTCCTATTTATTATATTCATATAGATTGGATATATATGATTCCATTAAATGAACCAATGTATATAATTCTCATGGGAAAAAATAGAATGTGAATATAACATGTCCGTTTCTTTTCCCACAGTAGAAATGCAGTAAGTTCATCAAGCTGGAAGAATATAAATGCGTTGAGCTTTATAAAGGAAACAAAGGCACTTAGTTGCCCAGGGACACTGAATAACTTAAACTACTTAAATATATATATATANAAAGGATTATTTACACATATAACTTTTCTGCCTCATTTATACTTTCATGGCATTTGACTTTCATTAAAGGCAAAAAATAGCCTTTCAAAGCCATATCAATCATAGAAGGCACAGCATTATTAGTAGAAAATGTGTAGGCAACTGCTCACAAACAGGTCCAGTGGCAAACAAGAGCAGAGAAATGGTTATTGTCTGCTTCTACTTCCTCATACAGAATATGCATGACTGTCAGTGTGCTGGCAGACGACTGACCTCAAGGAACATACATACAATTATTCATAAATCTAGACAATTCCTTGTCAGAACAGATTCATAAACCTTAAGAGTTTTCATTCTGGCATACCGTGTTCTGGTAAAGCTATTTAATGTAAAATTATAAGCATTTATGATATGATAGATAGGTACTATAAGGAACTCAGTACTAGAGAGAACACAAATATCCCTAAATGGCTTGCATTTTGTTAGAATTGTTATCTGTGTTTTATGCAATATGTGAAAAGCTCAGGGAGAGTATGTTTTCATTAATATCCATACACCCAGAACATGGTAATGCCAAGACCAAAATATAGATCTTTTGATTTAGCATCCTACTCTTTTTCTCCTAATCCCTTGTTTCTGTTCTTCAAACCACTTCTGTTCACTGCAGAAAATAATAACCCAAGAAAAACTTGAGTTAATTTTCAAAATCCTTACACTCATGGAGACTAATTAATACAGTAGATTATTACTAGGAATTGTAACTTACTTGTATTTTCTAAAACTAAGAAAGGAGAAATTTTAGTATGAGATTAAGACAAAAAATTTACATTTATGAAATGTAACCACCATGTGGGTATAACCAATGATCTTGAGAAGAAATCCCAAATATATGTAAAACGGTTGTTCAGTGTAGTAATTTGAATACATGTACTTGCAAATCTGATGCTATTGCAAAGTCATAAAATACTTAAGCAAATTTTAGAAAATGTGGAGAGTTGTATTATGTAAAGACAGAATAATTAAGTTTCCTAAATTAATTAATTGAGAAAACTTATAAGTCCTAAGAGGAATCAATGATGGGCAAGTTTCATACTGAGTTTGGAAGTAGGTTGAATCCCTCTAAATAAGTAATAAGGTAAGAGCACAAATCAAAAAGCAAACTTAAGGATAGAAATCAAAGGGAGGCAGAAGCTAGATGTTGTGGGCTCCCATAAGCTCATGAAGGAAGCTTCCTGGTTTTATTGGAGGTATAGTAGGTTTTATTGAATGCAGAAACTAGCGCAATGAAGGAAATGTATGTGGTCATCCATAACAACTCTCTGTGACCTGAAGCTAAATGACAGGAGATTCATTAGAAAATGGGTATGAGTGAGATCACAGAAAGTCAAAGGGACTTGAAAAACAGCCATTTGTGAGGGAATGAAGTGAACTAGAATGATAAGAGAGGTGTAGCTCTGCAGTAGGATCTCTCCAGGGATGTGGTAAGCCCTGGGCTAGATCCGCAGTGCCACAAGAGAAAAAGAGTATAGTTAAGGAGAGAGTAGAAGCCAAAGAAACTTTGCCTGTGGATCGCATAATCCGAGTTAGGAAGGGCAGACTAATAATAGAGGCAAAGCCTGGCTAAGCTTTTAGCTTGTTCCATTCACTCTCAAGAACCTCTTTTGGGCTTCCTTATTTAATCCTTTGACCAATCTGCTGGAGGAGTAATGTTTTTCTACCATTCTATAGATCAGGAGACTGACTTTCAAAGAGGCTAATTAGATCTCCTGGCTATTACATGACCTACCCAGACTTCAAACCAGCAGCCAAGTTTTCAGGGTCAGTGCGGATGCTAATTCTCTGCATTTAAAAATATTGAAAGTTTCACTGGCTGGGATACTAGAGTGCAGTACTTTGAAAAGTTAAGATCATTAGTCCCTTTTAACACAAGAAGAAAGTGCCTTACATAAAGATAAATGGGCATGGAATCTCTCAGGTTCAGAAGTCTCAAATGCCACACTCAACCCCAAAAATCTTTACTGTTCTGCAACCGACCAGAGCATGATACTTGCCCTCATCTCAGTTTTTAAGTGTTATATAGGAGCAAGAATTAATAGACTAGGTCATTACAAAAAAATGGAAATCAATGAATAAATTTTGAAGAGACTTACAGAGAGAAAAATATCTTCCACTTCATAGAAAGTTGATCATTAAAAATATAGTGATAATGTCATGTAGTGAACAAAAATATTTCTTCCTGAAGTCGTATTATCTCTACCTCTACTACTTAGTGCCAGAGAATGTAAATTTAATCTCTCTTCCCCATGACAACCCTTCAGCTCTTAAAGATAAGTAGCCTACTGTTGGAAATGCTCTTTTCCTTAGTGTAAATGTCCTTTGCTTCTTTTCTTCCTTTTCATTTTTATCACCCTTTATGTCCTTATCTGAATGTATTAAAGTTCATCAATATCCTTCAAATTGTGAAGCACAGAAGTAAATCTAAAATGGCAGGTCAGGACAGACATTAAAATAATAGAGCAAAGCTATATAGTCTTCTTTCTACGTACGGTACATTATAAAGAAAAACTTAAATGTCTTGTTGTATATGAGCTACATCATACCATGGATGCCTGAAATATTTAATTTACCTAAAATTTTACCCAAGTTAATCCTACTCAACAATTTTTAAAGAAAGTAGAAACAAGTTTACAAAATAAATCCATGGGAAAAAACATGAAGAAATATAGTTTCTCACATGTGATGTGTTTGGTTTATTCCATTTCATGACACTTTATCATCTCTTTCTAAGTGTATTTATTGTTGATTTATACAATAGTTTTTGACCTTTGATAAGTTGATTTCATGTCCTGCCCCTTTGCTGAAATGGTTGTTTCTAGTATTCTGGCATACTTTTTGTTTTCCTTTATGTATATAATATTATATCACCTACAAATAGAGAAAATTTGGCTTCTTTTCCTATTTGTGCCCCCTTTAGTTTCCTGCTCTTGCCTTATTGCTCGAGCTACTTCTTCAGGCCTTGTATTGAAAGGGAGAAAGAGTGGAAATTGAGGACAGTCATGTCTTGTTTCTTATTTTAATGGAATTCCTTTGAGGGTTTCTCCAATTAGGAGAATGTTGGTGTCTTAGTCACTTTCCTGTTACTGGAAGAAAACGTTATGACCCAGGCAACTTACAAAAGAAAGTGTTGAATAGGGCTCACAGTTTCAGAGAGTTACAGTCAATGATGGGAGAGCAAACATGCTGATTGCAGCTGCAGCAGCTGAGAGGACACATCTTAATCCACAGGTAAGAGGCAGAGAGAACACACTGGGAAAGCCTCAAGTCTTTGGAAATATCTAAAAACACCCCTAGTGACACATGTCCTCCAATAAGGTCACACCCCCTAATTCTTCCAAAAGAACACCACTAATTGGGGAGCAAGTACTCATCCACAAACCACTAATTACACAGCCTGGCCCCTATAGGCTTGTATGTATATTGTAACGCAAAATGCATTTGATCCAACTTCAAAAGTTTTCAAAGCTGAAATTGAAGACCACATTGCTCCAAAACCAGCACAGTCAAGTATTTCCACAGCGATAGCTTACTTCTTTGTACCAACACCTGACTTAGATATTTTTCTATTGTGGTGATAAAGCACCATGACCATGGCAACCTGTAGAAGAAAATGTTTAATTTCGCTTGCAGTTTCAGAAGGTTACAGAGTCAATGAGGGCAGAGCGAAGATGTGGTAGAAGGAACACTTGAGATGTCACATCTTGATTGGTCTGCAAATAGGAAACAGAGAAAACACATGAAGAATTGTGCAAATCTTTTAAAATTCATGACATGATTGGAAACTAAAAACAGGAAAAGTGGCTAAATACTACACACCAATTTTCAATAAATCATATCAAAAAATTATTCTGTTCATACTTTCTAACAAAGTTAAATCCTCCTACTTTTTTGTTTATTTGTTTCTTTGAGACATGGTTTCTCTGTGTAACAGCCCCGGCTGTCCTGGAACGCATTTTGTAGATCAGGCTGGCCTCAAACTCATGGAGATCCACTTGCCTCTGCCACCCGTGTGCTGGGATTGAAGGCATGCACTACCACACCCTGCCTTTCTACATTATTTTAACATATTTATTCATTCTTATTATGACACTTCCCATGTCACAGGATAAGAGACTGCATAGTGTTCCACTCCTAGACTCAGGGATCACTGAAGAAGAAGGCTGGAAAGATTCTAACATCTAGAGGCAGGAAACAGCAGTAGCAAAGCAATATCTACGAAGCCTGAGAAGGTCACTGAGCTCACCACATAAGAGCCCACACCACATTGCCTGTGACTGAATGCACAAGACCCACACAAGCTCCAACCAGACAAAATCCCAACACGGACAGAGGAGGCTTTCATGAGGTCCCATCCCCTAGCTATGGAGTTGTTGGCATCTGAAGGCAGTCAGGTCTTTTTTTCAGTTATGTACCCGAGAGGCTATCTATACTCCAGTAGATGGTCCAACCTCCATGTTCATATAGCAGTGGACACAGTGGTTTTACAAAATATTGCATGAAGATGGGAGGGAAAATTGGTGATAGTACAGAAGAATTAGAGAGGAGATCATGGGTGTAGATTTGATCAACATATTATGTATGTGTATATAATTCTCAAAGAATAAAAAGAAAAAAATGGTAACAATTTTAGAGTAGTTGCCATTAAGCTTTTACTTTAGAACTTCTAATGTGTTTTTCTTCATATAGAATATTTCTTAAGTTTTAATGTCAAAACAAAATGCCTTGAGTTATTAATAACAGTTTTACACTTGCTTACACACCTAGAGCCAAGACTACAATGAAATTTGTCAATTTAGACATAACATTTGCATAATTTATCCTTATAAATTTCTTGACCTACGAACTATATAACACAAAAGTTTCATAACTTGTACACCTACAACTAGTTTTGAATAGTAATTCTATTATCTCATCCTTATATACTCTGTTAATGAGATTTAAAGAGCTAATAATTTCAATTTTAGTTTTAGAAGTAATTAGCAAGAAAAGAATGTCACTTAAGAAAGATTGTCACCACTCATCGCCCCTTACGAGTCTTTACAAGTGAGTATGCATTGTCATGAATTTGTAATTTATAATCTATCTAGTCTAAAGAGTCCATTAAAATTTGTGACATGAATGGAAACTAAATACAAGGAAATGGCTAAACACTACAGACTGATTCATTGGATACATTCATGTTGCAAAATAAATTATTCTGTTCAGGCATTCTGGCAAAGTCAAATCCTCCTGCTACATTATTTTAAACACACTGTTAAAATCAAGCATACTACATACTATATTTATTCTGCCCTACAACATTGCTTGAGTCTCGATTTCATACATATTTCCCAGTCAAAATGTTTTAATAGGAGTATTCTAAAAATAGAGAAATGGAAATTTTGGTGGGGAATGGAATTTTAAATCAACATACCTTTCATTTTCCTGTACTTTGCTGTAGCTTCCACTGCTTGTTTCTCAGCACACAGTGCGGCTATGGTTTACACGTATGTTCTCACAAGGCTTAAGCTGCACAGCTTGGTTTTTAGGGTGAC
Source organism: Bramus lutescens (assembly GCA_001685075.1). Taxonomy (NCBI): domain Eukaryota; kingdom Metazoa; phylum Chordata; class Mammalia; order Rodentia; family Cricetidae; genus Bramus; species Bramus lutescens. The sequence continues at coordinate 31,852 of LOEQ01002107.1, read as the reverse complement.
AATGTTGGAAAACGACACTTTTAGGGACGGATGTTTGGGACTGCCTTGTGCACTGGCTGATTTTTCTGTCAACTTGACACAAGCTGGAGTCATCAGAGAGGAAGGAACATCAGTTGAGAAATTGTCTTCACAAGATAAAACTGTAGGCATTTTCTTAATCAGTGATTGATGGGTGTGGTGATTTTTTGTGACTTAACAAATAAATCTTTCCTGAAGATTAGAGTGTGGAGCTAGCCACTAGTTAGCCATAGAGGCCAGGAAGTGAGGGTACACAGCTTTAATTGCAGCACTTGGGAGGCAGAAACAGATGAATTTCTGTGAGTTCAAGACTGCTCTGGGCTACACAAGATTGATTTAGTCTAAAAGAGAATCAGAGCAGGCAGTGGGTTTACACCTTTAATCCAGTACTTGAGAGACAGAAGTCTTTAATCCCAGAGCTAGGGAGGTGGAAACAGGAAGGGATATGGCTGGGCAGAGAGAGGAATATTAGGTGGGAGGAGACGAGAGTTGACCGCATTCAGTCTGAGGTTTCGTAGAGACAAATTTAGTCTGGATTCACAGGACCTGGTCTATTTATTCTGAGCATTCAGAGAGGTAATAACTCTAGTGGCTGGCTGCTCTGCTTCTTTGATCTTTCAGTTTTAATATCTCTAATATCTGACTTTGGGTTTTTATTTAATAAGACTAATTATGATTGCTTTACCTCTTGTAGGTGGTGCCATCCCTGGACTGGTGGTCCTAGGTTCTATTAGGAAGCTGACTGGGTGAAACAAGGGGAGCAAGCCAGTAAGCAACACCCCTCCACGGTCTCTGCATCAGCTTCTGCCTCCAGGTTCCTGTCCTGCTTGAGTTACTTTCCTGACTTTCTTCGATGAACAGTGTAATGTGACAGTGTAAGCCGATGGAACCTGTCCTCCTCAACTTGCTTTTGGTCATGGTGTTTCATGACAGCAATAATAAATCAAGCTACCCTAGGATTATTGCTTTGGAGGGATTTCTGAACTACAGAATGTCTCCGGATTCCTAAATGAAGCCGTGTTCTTTTGTTTCCATGTGCACTCTGTAATTTACTGTGTCAAAAGTTCTTCTACCAGAACTGAGCTGATACTGGCATTATATCCTCTAACTTCCAAAACTGTGAGTTAAATAACGTTACAAAATTGACCTATGTCATATGATCTGTTATATAAAATTATAGACTGATAATAGACAAATGAATGATATATCAGTTATTGATAGCATTTATACTTATAGACACATAGATGCATAGAAAGAAAGTTCTTTGATGATACATGATAAATGATAGATGATAGATTGATAAATAGCAGATAGGAAGGATAGATTGATAGATAGATAGATAGATAGATAGATAGATAGATAGATAGATAGNAGATAGATAGATAGATAGATAGATAGATAGATAGATAGATAGATAGGTGGTAGAGAGATGAGAGATTAATAATATATAGATTGATAGATTATAGACAATACATAGAATAAATATTGTGTGCCCTGTATCTGAATTCATAAAAAGGTATTTTTTTATTTGAAATGCTAGATTTTTCTGAATGCTGGCAATAAAATTCACTCTTATCCTTGGGATATTTCCTTTTGACTTTCACTCTGCTTTTGACCACCTTTTCCATCCTGACAGATGTGTGTTCTCCAGAAATTCTCTAGACTGTTGTTTTCTGTTCTTCTTTAATTTCTTTCTGTATATTGAGCTATAAATTTATATAAAATAGGCCCTAGTGGCTCATGCCCCCTCTCATTAGTTCTCGCAAACTGGGCTCCTCTGGATGCAACAGACTCAGGTTTCATTTGAATCTAGATATTTTTCTTTTGGCTTCATTTTTTTTCTTCTCATTTTCCCTAACTGGTTCAGGAAGTCATCTCAGCTCTCAGAATGTTTCATATGACCAATCTTTATATTAATCGTCTTGGAAAGGACCTTGCCCTTGTTTGTATGCAGTAACGCCAATAGCATGCTGAGTGACACTTTAAATGCCTCCGAGTTTGTCGTGTTAATATTCATTGGGCGTTCCCAGCTGAACAATCTCTTCCTCTAAATGTTTACATCATCCTTCTTGTAGATTTGCATATATACAGCCAAAGGAACAACTCTATGTGTTTCCACAGGACTGGAGAACATGAAACCACTGCTCTCTTTTACTTTGCCTTGGCCATTTTGGTGAATTACTGGACAATGACAGCTTTGGCCAAAAGAAAGAATGTTTTGTGGCTGTTGTTACTGTCACTTTTAATAGATATGCTGCTCTGCAGATCTGAATCATAGAACCGACTCAAAAGCAGATCTCCCAGCAGAGTCGTTCCCCGGAATTCTCATCAATCTTTCCTCTTACTTTGGGAAACTTTACAAAATTTAAAAATCCATTTGATTTTTTTAAAGTTTTTCTCTTTTTTAATTTTCATTTTTTTCTTTAGCACTTCATGTTTTTCTTAAGTTTAGATCCTACAAATACCTCAGTTTTCTCTATTCTTAGCACTGTTAATTTTACATTGTGTGATGTGTAGCTTGTCTGATGTTGTTTTTCTTAAATACATTTAGTATTTTAGTTATTATGTGATGAGGGGATATTTTTTTCTTGCCTAGTATACTTGGTGTTCTCTCTGCTTCTTATTCTTTGATACACACCTCCTTATTTAGGTTAGGGAAATTTTCTTCTATGATTTTGCTGAAAATATTTTCTGTGCCTTTGACCTGGGTTTCTTCTCCTTCCTCTATTTCCATTATTCTTAAACTTGGTATTTTCATAGTGTCCCAGATTTCCTGGATGCTGTGGGCCAGGAAAGTTTTATATTTGACATTTTCTTTGACCAAAGTACCTATTATATCTGTCATGTCTCAATGCCTGAAATTCTGTCTTCCATCTCTTGTATTCTGTTGATAAGGTTTGCCTCTGAGGTTCCTGTTCAAGGCTCTAAAATTTTTTTATCTCCTGGCGGGGGGGATACCGAGGGGATTCAGTTTGGGTTTTCTTTATTGATTCTATTTCTACTTACAAATTTTGAGCTGTTTTATCCATTTCCTTCCACTACTTCTTTGAGTTTTTATTAGTTTCTTTAATTGATTTATTCATTTCTTTTTACAGTCCTCTATCATATCCATAAATGCAAATTTATGATCGTTTTCTGGTGCCAAAGCTTTGTTGCAATATTCACAGCCTGCCATGGTGTTATTTCTGGGCTGTAGTGGAGACATACTGTCCTGGCTGCTATTTATTGTGTTTGTAGGTTGCCATGTGGGATTAAGAAGATTATAATTCTAGGAACTGATAACTGGTATTTTCTTTGTTATATGGCTTTCTCTCTGGCTTCTGCTGCCTTCTCTGGTTCTTAGGAGAGTGTGGTGGCTGTGTGTTAACTGGTAAGAAATCTGTCTGTGATTCTGATGGTTTTGACCACTGGGAGTTGCATGTAAAATGTACGTCTGGGGCTTGTAAAGTGACACTTAGGGATTGGGATGGGCTTGGTGGCAGAGGGCATCGAGAGGAGTGAGGAAAGCAGAACATTCCACCGGGATCTGATTAGTCCCCTGGAAATGGTAGCAGAGAGTAAGGAGAGCCCACAGCAAAAGGTTAGCTACAGTTAGCATACTCCCTGGCAGAAGTGATCTGTGATTTCTTAGGGAATGTGTGCTGACGTTGAGGGCTGGGGTAAAGTAATGACTGAGAGGAAAGAAGTTATGAGGACAGGGAGATCTACTGGAGATGGAGGCAGTGTGGGGAAGGTGAGAGTCTGCTGGCCAACTGGGAATGAGACTGGAGGATTGAGTCTGAGAGTCTGAAGGAGATGAGGGAGAGAGGAAGACCTGCAGTTAGCCTACCTGCTTCCCTGGTCATAACACCTATGCATATTCACGTATTTTAAATCATTCAGATTGGTTTTACATAATACACTATAAGTACTATGGAAGGATGGATATGCTGTGTTGCTAAAGAATAATTTGAAAAAAAATCATCCTGTGCCATCAATACAGGCATTTTTATCTCAGAAAATTTCAATCTGTGATAGTTTGAATCCATGCAGAAAAAATCCATGGGTAATGAAAGCCATTTATACCAAATTTTGTTAATTCATCCACATTTTGGCTGTTCACAACAGTATTGTTATGATCACCCCAGGGTAATATTTGAGTGCTTGTTTTCAGTGTTTTGGGCTTCTGCTCAGGTATAAACTGCTAGGCCTCACGGTTATATGGTTATGTCATGGAGGAGCCACTGGTGAGTCCCATCACAGCCACACAGCCTGGCATTCCTACCAGCAATGCTTGAGAGCTGCGGCTTTCACACTTACTCATCGGTATTGCGTTTGATTTTGTGCCTACTTTAATAATAATATCTGCAGAACTGTGGAGTGGCACGTCCCAGTGGTTCTTCACTTTCTAGTCGGTAAAAATGTAGTAAAGCCTTCATGTGTTTGGTGATTATATGCATACCTTTTAAAATAAAGTTTCACTCAAATTATTTCTTAGATATTGATCTTCAATTTTTTGTCAGGAGTATTTTATAATTTTTATTCTACAAGTCTTTACACCTTCTTGGCTGAAGTTATTCCTCCCTTGCTTGCTTTTTTCTTGTTATTTTGGATCATGTAGAAATCAATCATTTCTGGTTTATCATTGATTGTATATTTCTTTTGTATCTTTGAGAATTCCATACATCATATTTTGTTGTATTTTAATGTCACACCCTAAAACTTCTGTATATCCATCCTTATTATTTCCCCACCCCACTTTATGTCCTTTCCAACAATCATAAAGTGCAATTTATGGGGTCTAAATGTTCTTAGATATGTGGATTTCCACGGGGGCAATATCAACCTACCAGGAGCTGTAGTCACAGAGAAAATTTACTTTCTCTCTCTTAGTAGTTATCAGTTGTCATTAGTTCCTCAGATACAGTGAGACTTGATGTCCAAATTTCCATGCCTGTAATGGGATTTGGTTTGATCTTAGCAGACACAGGTCTTATGAATGTTATTGTAACCATTTGTGAGTTCTGTGTGCTATGGCCAGGCTCTGTCCTGGAAACAGTTTTTGTGCGGTCATCCAATTCAGTTGGCTCTTACATTCATTCCACTACTACTCTGGAAAAGACAATAAACTATATATAGATGTTACATGTTGCGGGAGCTCCTT
>LOEQ01002107.1:0-26667 GCA_001685075.1 Bramus lutescens | reverse complement strand
GAGCTCCCGCAACAGTTACATGTAGTGATGGTAATGCTATAGTCCTCTTTTTCTGTTCTTTGACCAGCTTTAGTCTCTGTGTTAATCACCATCTTACCTGAATATTAGATCCTCTGTTGGGGTTGAAAGAAGAATTAACCTCTGGATATAGCAATAATTCAGAGTCATGTGAATCACATAAGCACACAAAGAGCATCATACCCCTAATGTGGGGTGTTCAATCAGCTACTCAGGTGACCTCTCATCACTGAAACCTGATGATTCCCTCAGATGGATGTCAAAGAGAAAAAAAAAACAAGTAACACACAAATGCAGACTTATTAGAATTACACCTGACTTCTTAATGGAGACTATAAAAGCCAGAAGGTCCTGCACGAATATGCTACTGACTCTAAGTCAACACAGACGCCAGACTGGACTACTTTACCAAGTAAATCTTTCTGTCACAACAGATGGAGAAAATAAGACATTCCATGATAAAAACCAAACTTAAGCAGTACTTACTTACAAAGACATCCCTACAAAAGGCACTAGAAGGAAAATTCCAAAATAAATAGGTTAGCTACACCCCTACAAAACACACACACACATCTACCTCAGACCAGCAAATCAAAAGAGGTAAATGCTATGGAAATCCTATGTTCTAGCTGTTTTGGTACAGGAAGGTTCTCTGAATGTTACTGAAAGAGAAGCATAGACATCAACCCAACAACAAACCCTTTGATCTACAGTGACATGCTGCCTGTAAGGGTTATAGCATTGGATAGGGCAGTGATGGCACAAAGCTCCTGGGAGTAACCATCCAATATCTGATTTGAATTAAGGCCCATTCCACAAGTTAGAACCCATACCCGACTCTGCCTGGATGACAAACAACCAGAGACTACATAGTCCAGGGAACAACTACAAACCTTTTTTTAAAAAAAATTGCAGTAAAATGATTCCTAATGATATCCTGCTATATTCTTATCAATGCCTTGCTCAGCCATCGTCAGAGAAACTTCCTGCTGCAGCAGATGGGAACAGATGCAGAGACCCATGGCCAGACAATATGCCAAGAATGAGAGACCTTAGAACTCTCAGTCCTAAATGAGATGTCTCCAACAAATTCCTCTTCTCAGGGCTCAGGGAAACCTACAGAAAAGAAGGTGGAATAGGTGTAAGAACCAAAGAGGATGGAGAATAACAAGAAAACAAGACATTCTAAATCAAAATGACTAGAGCTCATATGAACTCACAGAGCCTGGGGCAGCATGCACCAGGCTGAGCCAGTTCTTAACCTACATTATGGATTCTAGTTTAGTGTTTTTATGGATACCTGTGTGTGATGCAAAGGAGTGGGTCTCTGATTCTTGTGCTTCCTCTTGCGCTCTCCCCTCTGCTTGTTTTTTCCAACTCTGATGCATTCGTTATTGATTTATCTTATTGTATTTTGTTATTATCCCTTGTAAGCCTGTTTATTTGCTAATGAAAGATAGGAAGAGAGAGTGGATCTAAATAGGAGGGGAGGTGGGGAATGACTGGGGGTAGTACAGGGAGGGGATATCATAATCAAGATATATTATATAGAAACAATTCTATTTCAATAAAAGAAAAGCATAAAACTCAAATAGACCTTCTCAAATTTTTAAAAGAATATACTTAGCTTGTATGCAATACTTTCCTCTTTTACATAAAACAGCACAGATTTTGACGTTTTTGTATTTATAAGAACCATCTCTTCCAAAATGATTAGATAAGCCATGTGATTTAGCCATCTGAAGAAAATGAAATATCAGAGTGACAAAGAAAGGTTAGGGAAACTGTAAATGATAGTAGATCCTGTTATTTCCAGATGATACAGCCCAAGGCCCCCAACTTGTGGATATTTGAAACTTTAAGAAACATAGATCATTGTATTCCAATTCATTTTTACTATACATATTTGCTCATGATGTAGTTTAATTTAAAAACCAGATGTTAATAAATTAACAATATAAAACAGTGGTTTCTCAATCTGTGGGTTGTGATTCCTTTGGGGGGTCATATAGCAGATATGCTGCATATCAGATATTTACATTATACTCAAAACAGTAGTAAAATAATAGTTATGAAGTAGCAACAAAATAATTTTATGGCTGAGGGTCATCACAACATGAGGAACTGTATTAAAGAGTTGCAAGCATTAGGAAGATTGAGAACAACAGATACAATAGATAGAAGATAGATTAACAAGATATCATTAGATCAGGTACAGAAAATGTACCATAGAAATTGACTAAGTTAGCTGTAGTCCCCGATTGAGAGATACAGGGCATTGGAGAGCATCCCTTAATGGGGCTTCCAAATAAAAGAACAAATAACAACATAAGGAAAGCATCAAATTAGTTGTTTACAAGATACCTGCAGACAGTGGCTTGAAGTGAGGTGGGATGTCCTTCTCTATGCTGTGGATATATGTTATTCCTATTGGTTGACAATTAAAGCTGCTTTGGCTTATAGAAAGACAAGAAATCCACACAGATATACAGGAGAATATGGGCAGGGTAGAGAGGAATACCAGCCAGCCACCCAAGAAGAGAGATGCCAGTCACATCCTAAGAAAAAAGATGCCAGAACAGAGGTACCACCATGGCCACATGGCGATGCACAGATCAGTAGAAATGGGTTAATTTCCCAAGTCACTGGCCAAGCTATTATATGTAATATTTGCCTCTGAGTGATTATTTTATAAGCTACTGCAGAGGCCGACTGGTGGGGAAAGAAACTGGTCTGGTGGGACCAGGTGAGACGGAGAAAACTTCCAGGTACTGGGGAGTTGAGTTAGCAAGCCAAACTTCCCAGTTGATATTTCCCATCATGACTGAGCTCCTCACACCTGAACTTCCAGATTCTCTTTCCTACACTGGGCACTAGTGTATCACAGGATAAATATAGTGCACTGGCCATGGTTTGCGTTCCTGCTCTTTTCAAGAACACAATGTTTTATTCTTGGGCTAATGTTGATGTGTATTTGGCTTATACATCATCACACATTTGGCTCCCTTCATCACAGAGTTAGGAGTACCAGCCCATATCCAGACAAGCCTAGGAGTACACACTGAAACAAGCATGCTTGGGCTTTAGGTGGAAGGTACGCAGACAGGTCATTTCCAGTGCCAGGTTCTCAGTGAACTCAAACTACACGTGACTATTTATAGATACAATGGACATAACAGTTAGGACGCAAAACGTATTTTAATTGTAAATTATAACAAGATCTTGCACTGCAGACTTTTGTCTAGATAATTTGAACCATTCCAATTATAAGAGAACCGACAGACCAGAGCAAAGAGCAAACAGAATGAAATATTGTGAAATAAGTGCAAATATGTGCCTGAACTGATCCTCACAAATTCCATCACAGAAGTTCTTTAACAGAAAAAATTAATTCTAAATTAACTTTATGTTTTGATGTCAATATAAATAGAGTGAGAATGTTAGAAAATATGGTGAATTGATTAACAAAATAGAAATGGAGAAAATATTGTAGCTAAAGACCAATTACTTACAAATGAATGAACAACTATTTATGCATTATTTTTAATTATTATGTATTAATCCCATCAGTTCACATTGTCAAGTACAAATACATAAGTAAAATCAAACCTTATCTTCAAAGCATTTTCTCATAGCATCCATACAAAATTCACTATAAATCTCCATACCGGGCTGCCTTTGTGTTTCCTAACGATGATCAACAGTGCATTGGAGACAAATCCTCATGAAATTTTCACAGGTTTTTGAAGCATTCAGAGAAGAAAAGCTCATGGAGGTAGAAAGCAGACTAGTGATCAGTGGCTCCGGTGGGACTGGGTGAAGAAGAGCAGACGCTGTCAGTATGTGCAGTGTAACCCAGACCGGAAGAGCTGGGCTTTATGTTATATAAGATGACTGGGATAATAATAATGTCATAATGCATCTTACAATGTCTTCCAATAAGGTTCAAAAAAAAAGAGGGAATTTTAAATGTGCTCTGTCTGGAGAACTGATAAATACGGAAAACAATGCACATTCTAAGTAGCTTGTTTTACTCATTCCACAATTTGTGTCTGCACACAGAATTTGCATCATGCTCCATTAACAATTATTATTTGTCAATTAAAAGTAAAAAACAAAAGCGGAGGAGATGGGTCTGTGGATAAAGTGCCTGCTGCACAAGCATGAGGGAGGTCAGGAGTTCAGATCCCTAGAAACCATGTTAAAACCAGGCAAGCTGGATGCTGCCTTTAATCCTCGTATGTACGATACAGAAAGGAGAGACACCCTGGGTGAACCAGCTAGCTAGACTATGTGGAAGTCTAGCTAGTCCAAGTCCAGTGGGAAACTCATCTCACTAATAGGATGATCTGTGAAAGAAGACATACAATATCAACTTTAGACCTCTACACTCATGTGCAGACATGTGCACATGCATGTACACCCACATTTATGCAAACCTGTATATACAACTGAATACCACAAACATGCAATAAAAAAATAAAAGAAGGGAGAAAAAACAGATACGAGGCTCAACAAGAGTATTGTTCCTGTGTCATCTCTGGAGAGTGCTAGGTTTTTGCTTTCTGTGTTTTGGGGTAGGAGCATTCTATTATATGTTGCCATATCTTCATGAAACACTATCCAATGTGAAGACTGGATAGGAGGCAATACCATGCTCCTGACTGCCATTTCAGGGGACTCCCGGAGCAAATATTCACAGGAGTTTGCCAAATAGAGCTGTATATTGCCAACTTCATACCTTAATACCAATGTGCAAATATATCTTTATGTTTGTTCATTTACATAGTGAGTCTTTTTTTATTATTTTTTCAACCTTTCATTTAGGTTTTGTCATAATTTGGGAGTTTTTTAACCTCCCTTTTAAATAGTTTGACAGTCATTTTCAATTTTCAATTGATGTGCTGAATAGTCTATTTCACTAAATACAAAAGTTTGAACTAATTTGTTATTTCATAGGAAATCTGGTCTTATGATAAATAGATAGCTCACTATGCCTAGTTGCTTATATAGACTAATTCAAAAGCAAATATATTTCATCCTAGATCATCCTATGTAAATGTCAAGGTAAAATTTGGTATGTGGTTACTTAAATAACATTGTTTTGAAACTATGCTACATTGGAATTGCTGTTCCTCAATGACATTAGATATGTTTTGAGTCTGAAAGTCCACCAGTGTCCAGGAGCTGCTCTAACAGTACAATGACCAAATGCTGGTCCTGGAGCAGTGCTGTGTCTACTACATCTGGATACACATACTGTTCCTGAATGTCACTTCTCTAAGGCTTTAATTACACAGAAATTGTTCAGAACTTAGAATTCAGCCTCATTGACATAAAACTGTGAAGAAAAAAAATTCTGATGTCACCCTTTTTCAGCTATTCATCCAAGTTTCCAGTCAAAGAATAATACTTCTATTACCACATCTTGAACAGAGATAGGTTGAACAATGATAAATTGGCGGTTTCTGCCATGGAGTAGCCTTCGAGACACTCAAGTATTCATTCTCATTCATGTTCACAGGTGCCACAGCCCATCGCTGCATTGAGCTCAAAGGTAAGGTCTTGTACAACATGTGGTCCTTTGAAAAGGCTCATGCATGAGTGAACAAGAAGAAATGCTTCCTTTTAGATATGATTTAGTGTGTGTCATAATATACTGAATTAAAAATATAGGAAGGAAAAGTATTGGCATTGTTTCTGATTCAATGTAATGAAATCAACTAGCCCAGCAATTTTGTCATAAGTAGCTCTGTGCTCCCCACTACGAAGATGTAGAATGAAAGGAATACGGTTGAGAATTTTATTAACTACAAGGGAATAGATATGATGAGCCAATATCCAGACTGATCTGCCAACCATATATCATCAGTTAGGAAAACAGGAGATTCAGATCTCAGGGCAAGAAAACATATGCTCTGCATTCCCCTGGGAAATGGTGCCCTGTCAGGGAAATCATGTTCTGATGGAGACTCCAGCAGTGGGGCTGCACAAAGTGAGTAGAGGTATGGGAGAGCAAAGAGAGGAAGAGGCAGAAATTGAAATGTGTACATCTACCTGTGTCGCTTACGATTTTTGCTTTCCAGCCTCAAATGTCATGGCTGTCTTTGTCACATCTATTCTGTTTGTCCTTGACATTTCATGCCTTGTAAAAACCTCTTCATTTGTATTGCAGTGGCGTTTCAAAGTGTTGAAATAAACACACATTCCATCCTACATGTTGAGTTTGTATTTCTTTCATAAAATAGGTTTATATACAGAAAATTAGCATCCCTATCACCAAGAGATGAGTATTACATGACCAGCTGCCAATGTTTGCCTTGGTCATTAGATTCCAGACCTTTTCAATCAAATTAAAAGAGAAAGGGCTAGAATAGACAAAAAATAAACATGAACAGGGAATCTGATCAGTGAGATAGTCTGTGAAAAACAAGGGGTGGGAAGAGAGTCCACTGCATGTTACAGCAGTCTACGGTATTTATTCTGGTCCCCTTTAGCTGACAATTTGAAAAATAAAATAATTTGTGGAAGGGATTAGAAATTTGCATAGTGAGTAAGTAACAACAATAAAAAGTACTGAGTAAATGGAATCATGTTAAAATCCCTTTTGCTTGAATCTGCAGCTAACAAATGAGAAATAATACAAAACAGAACATAAGTGCACAAGAGTAGCTGTCGATTTCCTGTCTTCTGACAAATTGCACCCACACACTGAGAAATAGGAAATATGGCCTGTGAGCGGTGTACAGGGATCATGTTGATGACTAAATGCATATATGCTGTGTTCTACACCACTGTTCGTCTATACAAAATGAGGTTTTTTAAAGTTAGAATAAAGTAATGGTAGCCAGAACACTGGCTTCATTTGGGAAAATGTTCGTTTGGGAAAACGCTGGGGATGTTGGGAGTACAAACTGGAAAGATAAGTTAGCCATTAAGGGAACTTGCTATTTTGAAAGAGAATCTGTGTTTGTACCAACGCTGGTATCAGGCTGCTCAAGTACCTTTAACTATGGCCTCAGGTGCCCCAATGCCCTGTGCTGGTCCCCCACCATCATATGCATGTATGTGGCATGCATAAAGACATGCTGATATAAGCATACAAATAAAAATAAATTTAAGAAAAGATGTGATCTATAAAGTTAGATTTTACAGGTGAAGCCTGAAGGAGTTAAAAAAAAAAAACCCTCTGGGGGCGGGGGAGGGAATCAACTTTAGCTTCCAAAAGAGAACACCCCACAAGTAGTTTCTACTGTGTCTCCATTAATACTGGATAATCTCAGTTCATGGAAGATTTGTCCTCATGCTGATGAAAGTGTCATATTTCATTTGAAAATCAGACAAACGTTCCTTCTTCTCCCACTTTTTGCAATGCACAAAACATTCTATTTTGGTGAAACCGTGCTGCAGACCGGCAGACTGCCAATCAGATCATTTCCTTGGCCTTAGTCAGATCCTGACAGAATCAGCAGAAACTTTGATCTGCAACGGAGGCTTCAAGCCAAATAAAAGTCAACCTCCAAATCCATTTGCTCAGCACAGATACAATTTATGTTTTTCCCTTTTGCTTAGCAAGCAGTTGTGCTACAAATTTTATCTGGAGAATTTTGGTGGTAATGAAACACTGCTATAATTTAGAATGAGCCAAGCATGTATAAAAATGAGAGAGCAGAAATCTGTCTTTCTTGGCCTACAGAGACTTTTTAAAATATAGATAAAATATATTTTCTCTGAGCGTCTCAGAGATTTCTTCTGTTGTTCATAATTCAACAAAAAAATCAATAGAGAAGATTTTATTTTCAATTAGTAACCATTCATGTTTTAAGGAAACAAATACTAGTCATTCTTGATTCTTCTAGCACATTTATAAAATTTTACAACACGGTTATATGCCTCTTTCTGCTCATGGAAATTGTTTAGATGACATGCCCACACAAGTATGAGTAAAGATGGATTTTGGGTGATCACACCAAGCAAATAGACATTCAAAAACCATTCTTCAGCTATTATTACTCTTTTTTATTTTTTGAGGTGCATTTCATATGAGGTGCTTGCCAAGGAAAGATGAGCTGTTTCTATTTCAAGATCAATATTGCTGTATATGCAGGGATATAGAGAAAGATAGCCTCAATGAAATAACCTCACAAATTCCCAACTGCTTATTTATTGAAATTCATCTATCAATATAATGACTTTTTAAACTGTGTGAAGAATTGATAGTCAATAACACATACTATAAAAACATACTGAACGAAATCATGCGAAGGAACTATGAGGGTTTTTTTTTAATTTATGTTATATGATGATGCTATTTGCACAGTTCTTTTGCGGGTATATATGTGTGGTCTCCACGCATGTAGATCCACATCGACATGGATGGACATTGTGTGTAAACATGTGGACAGCAAAGGTTGAGGCCAGGCATGATCTTTATTCTTCTTTCGACTTATTCATGGTGCGGGATTTCTCACTCAAACCCAGGGTTGTCTGACTAGTTCCATAGATCCACTGCCTGAGGACTGGAATTACAGGCCAGCAGCCATTGCCACCAGGCCTTTACACAGCTCTGGAGCCCTGAATCTCAGCCCACTTTCTGGTGCAGTAAGCTTTTAACCATTCATCCATCTTTCCAGACTTTGTTCTAACAAGTCTCATATTTTAATGATTTGCATTACTACAGGCTAATACAAGTTTCATCAGTATTCTCCTTAATACTCTGACTTTGAACAGTGGCAGAAAGCTCTTAATGTGAGAAAAAAGAGGATAGAGATAAATCATAAGGGAATATATACAATACATTCTGAAAAGCAAACAGTAATGATAAACTTAGGGGATTTAGGTTTTCAAGGGCAACTTTCCCAGGGGGATTTGAAAAGTTATTCAGAAAGCTCCCTAAGCTTCTTAAGTCCTTTGAGATTTTCAGGTGATATTTTCAGCAAAATGTTGGCTTAGTGCAAACTAATGCCACTGGTCATTATAAACCATCTTCTTCTGAGACAACTGGAAAAGCTTACTATAGAATCTGTCAAAATATGATGAAATACTTAAAAGTCTAGCAAGTCAAGACTTCAAAACCCTTCATTATATGTGGTATTACACCATAGCTATGGAAAAAATACACTATTGTAATATAAGGTGAGGGTATGTGAAGTAGGTATACTTACTTGGAGATTTATTCAAATTAAAGCAACCTGTGTGTTTACATCTATCTACCATGTATCCTGTATTGTCTGTCAGTATTTCTATTATAAGCTTGGATCTTCACATACTCATAAAGATACTACACTCTCTGTCATTACTAATAAATAAATCGGCACTTTCTAGAATGTTCTAATACATTTACAGACTTGGTAAATACCACATCTGTACCTCAAGATTGCCCCAGAATTGTTTTTTTTGCCACCTGTAAATGAGTTGAAATGTATGAACAATATTTGCTCTATTCTGTCCCCTCTTCCCAGAGGCAATGCATGGCTGCCTACTTCCCAGCATCTGAAGTTTTGCAATATTTTCTCCCTTTATGATGGTAAGTAGTTGGAGCAATGGCATTGCCATCACAGAAGTTATAGAGGAATAATGGCTTTGTAACATCCATACTATTCTTCTTTCATACTATTCTTCTTTCATACTATTCTGCATTTAACCAGTACCTGTGATACCTTGGGATGGATTTCCTAGACCTCATTTGAAGATTTCTTGAAGATCCCTCTGCCCTTTGCTTCAGTTAGAAAATGCTCAGCTATAGACTTACTATAGATATCTCTATGACTTACTTACAAAGAAGTAGAAAGGGTGAATTACCAAACAGAAACAGCACCATGCACACAGCAAGGTTGACTGGCTAGGTTTACATGCATAGCATTCCATGCCATTCATTTGCCTATCATAAAACACTCTTTACTTCATTCACACCCCTAGAAAAGTTTATAGCACAACTTTATGGCCATACACAAGATGTCTCTAGGTGACAATAATTTGAATGAGATGTTCTGCAGACTAGGCTGAGCCCTTACTAGCTAATTCCCATGAGAAAATTGAAAATAGCTTGTTTTCTCTAGGTAATTCTGCCTGTTAATTATCCATTCAATTCAAATTAAGAGCAGTCAAGATCTATATAGAAAAGGGTCACTCAAAGTAGCTTCTTTGTCTAAATGGTTCTAGAAACTTCTTTTTCTCAACATCTATGATTAAAATTTTTATCCGATACACATTTAGTCAGTTGTTGATTATAGTTGAATAACTTTAAAAGTACAAAGAATGCACAGACAAATTGCCTTTGAAGTATTTGTTAAAATGCAGTATGTATCACAATTTGGTCAACATAAAGTTTTTAATTAGATGATAAATGTTATTTGTAAGTTTCTCAACAGTATGCTGAATATTTACTTAAGTATAGCTCCCAGTGTTTTCTCAAGATTTTTTGATTCATAGTCACCAAATAACCAAGAAATTTTTCTAATAAAGTATGTAGTAGTACTTTAGGCATATTTAAGCCACAAAAACTTCAGCCATATGTAATAATAGTCAAATGCTTACTGCCATCTTATTTTTTATTTACATCCATTACTTCACATATAAAAGCATATGACACTGATATTACCTAAGATTTAATTTAAATATAACAACTAGCGTCTCTGATTTTGTTTATATTTAATTTACAAATACAAATATGTTCACATCTTGCTGTTTTGAGTTTGACTGGTTTCTGTTGTTGTCTTGTTTGTTTGTTTTGAGGAACTAAATTAAGTAAATGAATATGTGAATTCTAAAATGCTTAAAATTATCTTTTTTCACAAATTATTGTATAATATGTTATTAATTATGGCAGGATTATTGAATACTAGAGCCCTTGAATTCATTATTCCTAAATGAGAATATCTTATAAAAGATATAAAACAATGATCACCATTGCAACATTTATACCAATTACTATTGCCTCCCTATGAGGGATCAGGATGATTTTCGTAATGAAAAATATATTATGCTAGACTCAATAGAAAAGAATTTGTGTACATGTAGACAAGCCAGACTTCCACTCTTGAAGCAATCTTCACTGCCACTTCATCATCCTGCCTCCCTCTGCTTAGAACATTTGCTTTAGTAAATCCATCTCTGGAAACCCTTTGCCTGCTCTTAAACTCCCTTCACGTTTCTCAACAATGATCTTACAACCCAGAAATATCCTTTTTTAAGGAGCTAGGAACCAGTCCCTCAAGATGTCACAGTGAGGTCAAAGACATAGCTATCTCTTGAGTGCCATATTCCTATTTGTACAATTACTTTGTGATGTAAACATAGAAGGAGTCTACTTTTTCTTATACTCAATCATATTATCAAATGACAATGTTTTAAGAAAACACATACACACAACACACACATATACACACATATTCACATATATACATATATACTCTCACACATACTTAAACAAACATATACATACATAAACATACATAAATACACAAACATACACACATATTCACACACACATGGTTTAAGATAATTGCTGTATTCTGTCAATTATGTTTTGAACAAATGCTGATTGGCCAGGCAGGAAGTATAGGCGAGTAAACCAGATAGAAAGTAGAAGCGGGGAGATGAAAACAGGAGAATGCTAAGGAGGAAGCCCATTCCAACCCAGAGCACCTAAGAAGCAGGATGTGAGCTACCCCGCTGAGACAGGTACCGAGCCATGTGGCTAACATAGATAAGAATAATGGGTTAATATAAGCTACAAGAGCTAATAAGTAGCCTGAGCTAATGAGCCAATCAGTTTTTAACCTATTGTAGACTCTCTGTGTGATTCTTTAGGGCTAAATGGCTGTGGGAACTGGGCAGACAGAAACCCCAACAAGCAGCCTGGCTGCTCATGTTACACACACACACACACACACACACTTAAAACTCCTCTAGCCCTTTGTTTAATTAGATTTGAGAATAGGTTTTCCAATTCAATGGCCTAAATAAAATCTGAATAAAGTATTCCCTATGGTTTAACTTTTTCTGTACAATTTTTGCTTTAATGCATAAGAAATATGTGAATATAAGCAAGATATATCAAATTTGCTGCAATTTTGGAGTTTATAAAACTGACCCTCAAAATCTCATCTGTACTAATGGGTTTGACTTGTTCAAACCCAGTCTTTATAAGCTTTTATGCAAGCTATCATTACAACAAATACTTTAAGTAATTTTGAATTAATTTCTAAATCAAACAAGTACCGCAGTATGGTTAAAATTTTTCTTTGAAGTTTCTGCATTAGGATTATCTCTATGCTGAGCTTAGAGGCTGTTGATTTTGAAGCCATAGCAAATGCTTTCTCACTTGTAAGGGCTTGTATTTTAATAGAACAGGCAAGTATTGATTTGCAGAGAATTACTAAAAGCCCATGTGAGAAAACACAGACATGTCTGAAGGTGAAGCTAGATGCTGCTTACACAGAGGCGCCAAGTATTATGTATGTAACAAAGATCAAGAGAGGGTGTTGTAAAATGGTGCCGCCCGCTAATGGGAAACTGATAATGCACTGATCTTAGGTGCAATCCCATAAATGGAACAGTTGTTGGTGTTCTTGAACTCCTTGTCAGATTATTTGTTTTTTACACAATAGTTCTACTTCTATTTACACAGCTAAAGATGAAAGAAAAAAAGAGAAGGGATTGAAAACATGGAGGAAACACAATGAACACTTCAGACTGGTTTGCTGTGATTGAAATGTTCTGAAATGTTAGCAAGAGACAATGAGAATGAAGAATAAAAGAAGCCCTTGAATCTCTTTGTAGAATTGTTTTCTAAATCCCCAATGAGGCCACCTCAATGTATTTCACAGAACTGGTGGGCATTTTTTTTATCTCTCTGGTCCTTACATTTCTTTATAACTCTTTCTTTTATGGCAACAATAGGTCCTCTATGCTTTTATGTTGTCTCCATTATTTAACAAAATACACTATTGTTTCAGGTTAAAATATATTTTGCTCTGTCCACACAGCATTAAAAAAATACCAGAATAACCCACTATGAAATAGAAACTTGGGGAGAGACAGCTAAAATTAAGGGCCATTTGAGAGGTTATATGGAAACCTAACACAGCTGAAGTTTCTTAAAGTATATACATATATAAAGGTGATATTATGGAAATCATCAAATAATTGGGGAAGCAGAGCAGCAGATGGCCATCTTTTGTCATCAAATATAACTTCCTCTACTGAAACTGAGCTACATCTAATTGAGTTGTTAGCCAAAGAGATCCCATGGAAATCCAAAAACAACCCAGAATGCTATCTAGACTCTAGCTTGCTCTCAAGAAACTGACAGCCAGACCCCATTGCTCAAGATAATACCTTATTGAAGAGAACACAACTTACTTAACATAGACCATTTGAGATGACAACTACATAGAACCTTCATCTCTACTTGCTAGCATCTTTGGTACAAGAAGGTATTTGTCGGTGCCTAATCTGGTTGGATGCTCACCTTCTTAGAACTGGATGGAGGGGCGAGGNGGGGGAGGGGAGGAGGTGGAAATTTTTAATAAAAATAAATAAATAATAAATAAAGAAATAAAGAAGGTACTCTGTATACTACCAAAAGAAAAATATAAACAACCAAGTCACAAAGTCTGTGATTGACAAAGACATCTATCCTAGTACCATGGTGTCAAGTAACCAATCAATACCCAAGTTAACTTAAGAACCATGCCACATGATGGAACCCATATCTAATATCACTAGGTTGATGGGGAACCAGAGACTAGATAGGCCAAGGACCTAGGACAACACCTACTATTTACTGTTCTAAAAAAGAAAGAGACAGAGAGAGATAAGCAGAGATGGAGGAGGGGGAGGAAGGGAGAGAGGGAGGGAAGAAGGAATAAAGGAAGGAAAGAAGAAAGCAGGCAAGAAAGGAACAAAAAGAGCAACAATAAAATATTCTTAATGACATTTTGCTATACTCACAGAAAAGTACCTAGCTCAGTCATCATCAGAGAAATTTTCTCCTACAGCAGATGTCAACTAATACAGAGACATACAGCTAGGCTTTATGCAGATATTGAGAGTCCTTTGAGTGAACACTCACTGCTACATGGGATGTTTCCATCAAGTCCCTCTACTCAGGTCTCAGGGAACCCCACACAAGAGGAGATGGAAAGAGTTTGAGAACCCGAGGGGTTGGAAGACACCGAGAAAGCAAGGCCCATAAATCAACATGAACAAAATACACATGAACTCAGAGAGACTTCAGAAACAAGTACAGGGTGTGCATGGGTCTGCACCAGGCCCTTTGTGTCTAGGTTATGGATTCCAGCTCAGTGCTTTTCTGGGTTTCCTGAGTGTGCAAACGAGTGGGCCTTTGGTTCTTGTGCTTGATCTTGAGCTCTTTTCCTTCTGCTGGTTTGTTTTGTTAAACTCATTGTGTTGGATTTTGTTATACCTTATTATATTTTACTGTATTATATTTTATTATTATCGTTTATAAGCCTGCTTCTTTCCTAATGAGAGACAGGTAGTGGGTCATGCTTGGAGGGATGTGGGGGAAAAACTGGGAGGGGAAACCATAATCAGAATATATTATGTGAGAAAAACTCTGTTTTAATAAAAGGGGAAAAACTTTAAAAAAGAAAAGAAAAAGTGAGACAGTGATCATCCAACACTTGTGTAAGTTTGTTTCTGAACTACTGTTTAATCAAAAGGTGCTGCATGGATTTAACTGCAGGTAAATTCCACTGAAACAAAGGTGTGTGTAGCTCACATTTTAGTACATCCTTGAACATATGCAGAGTGCATTTTCTCTCTTTATAGATTATCAAATATTCCATTGCCTACTTACAAAATAAGAAAGGACAAGGGATTTATATTTTCAGAGAGTGACTCACAGAAGTTTCAGCTTGAGGCCTTGTGAGCCATAGGACTGTGGTTGGTCAGGTCTGACCCAGTGATGGTAGGTGTCTGTGTTCTCCTAGGTGACATATGGATAATAAATCATCTCACTAAATAGCTTTTCCTAGTTACATTGTACCCAGCATGAGTACCATAAAGGACTAACATCCAACCAACATGAAGCTGTACTTTGAGCAAATGTCTCCTGACAATAAGGTTGCTGTTATCTTCTTGTCCTTGTAATCTGCCAAATCGTGCACACCCTCAGATGGCATTTCAAGAGCACTTACCCCCAGCAACCAGAATTTGTGGTTCAATTCCTCGGTGGCTACTCCCTCATTTTATCTTAAAATCTTTGGTCCCACAGATTTAGTATCTCATTCACACCCTTTAAGCTGACAAAAGAGAAGCTCAAGAAGTCAACTATTCTCTGACTAGACAAATAAACAGAATTCACTTTTCACAAACAACTCAAAACATGAATTCCTAGGCCATAATTGGATCTTGCAAAAGTTGAAACATCTTATTTATGTTTTAACACAATTTCATGTGCAGCTTTTACCATTGTTTAGGCTGGAGCAGATTGTATTTGGAGGCATGCTTTCAGCAAATCAAACACCAGTACGATTTACTTCCAGAAACAGTTGTTCTGTGGGAATCTGTGGGATTAGACTAGAAAATACAACAAACATCCCAGAGAATGGCCTTAGCTGAAGCTTTGAGCCTCCCTCTGTAAATGCAGGATTCTTCAGTGTTCCTTGTGCGTCACCGACTCTTCAGAGTGCTGCCTTTCCAAAGCGTGCTTTATAATTTAAACAATAAAATTAATTTTTAAATCAGATAATCACAACCCTTAAAGCTGATCTATAGGTCATTGTGTCCAACAGCCCCTTCACAACTTAAGCTGACTTCCACTGCCTTGGGTGAACTCCTAAAAAGTTAATTTTCAAATCACTTCGTCTTGCTAGAAAGCTGTGATACCTGGATACCTGATGTTTATGATGCTCTTTCACCCTTCTGCTTGCATTTGTACGATAGACTTTAGTTCCTCCCACAGGAAGCAACACAGAGCACAAGGAATCTATATTCCATATTACAGCTCCTTAAGCACTTAAAAAATCCGCATCTGATAAACAAATTCAAGTTTTATAGATAACCATTCAAAATGTATCACATTCTGGTCACATACACATTCTCACAAATGACAAATAGCATCCTTTTCATGAAAAATATTACTTCACTGTGTAAACATGCCACAGCCTTCCTTTTCCATTCTTCAGTTATTGGATATTCAGATTGTATATTACAAAATGTTTCTTAAACACTTGGACACAATTACTCTTAAACATGCTGGAAAATAAACAAGTTATATTTCTTATTTTTGAGAACTGTCATACTGTTTCCTATAGCCTCTGTACTAATTTGTATACTAATTTAACATGGCAAACAGTATGTAAGTGTTCCCTTTTACCCACATCCTTATCAGGACTAGTTATTTTTAGTTTGTTCAGTAACAGTCATTCTTACATGGTAAGGCAATGTGTCACTAGACTTTGTTGTAGATCTCTGAGAGCTTTTGTGTTTCTTCTTTTGGGGAATGTCTACATATGCTTACCCATCTTACTTCAGATGGTTTACTTTATTGTTATTGAGCCTTCTGAGATTCTTATACATTCTAGAAGATGGTATGCTAAGTGAAATAAGTCAGAAAGGAAGACAAGTATATGAGCTTGTTCATATGCACAATCTAAAAATGTGGGTCTCAGAAATGGAATGACAGCTATGAGGAACTGAAATGATCAAAAGGAAAGAAAAGATGAAGATTGGCTAATGAATGCTAGTTTACAACTAGATAAGAGAAAGAAAATGCTTATTCCATTGCACATTTAAGTGATTATAGATAAAAAGTAATGTGTTTTCCCAAACACTGAAGGAAAGGACCTTCAATTTCTCTTCTTCAAATACAGATAGGATGAATGTTATTGCAGGTAGATATGCTTTTCCATATTTGAACATTTTCATCACACAGACATATTGAAAATCACATGGAACTGTATTATTGCAGATAGTTTTCTGTTTCTGTTTCTGTAAACAATTGGATTAGTGATCCAATTGTTCCTTGAAGACAGGTGTTACAAAACTTCTAAGACTCCTTCAGATGTCTCTGTGGTCTAATTTCTCCTTCTGTACTCAATGCCCAGAACAAAGGAGGAATCCGCCTCCACCAAATCCAGGTCATGGCATGATATTTGCCAGTCAGTGATTTATTTTTATTGTGATTCTTGATTAAATACTTCCTATTCTCATTCATAGATGCAAGCTAAAATTTGTGATATTCTGGAGATAGAGGCATAGTGGGTAGCAAAGACTGGGAATGGGAGACACATAGAGAGACTGATTGTTTTGTCTGAAAATAAATTCAGTAGGAAAAAATTTCCTCTAAGGTTTGGTAGCATGACACAGTGCCTATAAGCAACCATAATTTCTTTACCTACCTCAAAAGAGTTCAAATAAAATTGTTTAATGTTTCCAGCATAAGAGTTTATGGACATCTGAGATGACAGATGTGCTAAGAACCTTAATTTTCTCATTGCACATGGTAACTATACACATATAGAAACATCACATTGTACCCGTTGGAATGCAATACACATTTGCCAATTTTTTAAAGTTTTTATATCTCAAAGTGAGTATCAGTGAAAAAATAAGACTCTGTAATATTGTGACACCTCAATCCTCATGGACATATCCTAATATTCTGTGTTACGAAACAATATTTATACTCAAAGTGTTTCCAAACACTCGATAACTGATTAGCAGGCTATAAACTGGGCACTTAAGTGCTGCAATACCAGTAGTACTTAAAATAACTGAAAAGTAATACAGGTTCAGAACTGGATATTTGAAGGCATTTTTTCAAAAGAATGCATTTAGCTCATTCAAAATGATTGTATTTTTGCCAATAATAAAATGTCTTGCCTCCAAATGAATAGTGAAAAACACTTTCCAGGAAAAAAAAAAACTCGTTAGCTACCATTGTTCTGCAGTTTTCTGAAGGGACCAATATGAAGGAGCAGAATAAGTGAATAGTTCTACAAATGCCCGAATGACTGATCGTGCAAACTGTACCCATGTGTATGCTATATTTCATTCTAATTGTGAAATGGACCAGGAACCCTAATAAATGATGAAGCCATGGGTGTGAATCTGACTCTGCATTTTACCCAACCCTGTCATGTGTTTATCGAGACAGCTCTGCTCTTCCAGTCTTTTGATTTTTGTTCTGGAATGTCTGCCTTTTGTTCATACACACACACACACACACACACACACNATGTATACACATGTATACACACTGTATACACACACACACACACACACACACACATACACACACACTACATTAACTTTCTGATACTCAGCGTAACACTTAGTATATTCTTCCAAATAGCTGAATAACTCTTCATTACTTGCTTAGGAAGCATCCTCTTTGCAGTTATGAGAACATGTCTCTCACTGAAGTTTAAATCACTGCACACTAAATTGTCCATCTCCCTGAGAGATTTCACAGTTGAGCTGGATCTGGTGGTACAGGCCTGTCATCTGGAGTACTGAAAGGCTAACACAGGAAGATCAGAAGTTTAAGACCCATCTGGAACACAAAGTGAACTCAAGGGCCAGCCTGGGTGACCTAGTTAGACCCTCCCTCAAAATTTAAAATTATAAAAATGGCAGAGGACACCGCACAGAGAAATAGCTTTAGCTCAACATTGAGCATGGCCCTGTGCTCAGTGCCCACTACCACAAAAAATAAATAAAAAAATAAATTAATTCTTATTTGTTCACCCTTGAATCCCAACAATCCAAATATATTTAATATTTATTGAGCCCTTTGCCCTAGGCACTGCTTGACATTTTCATAGATTATTTCATTCAATGTGAGCAGCAAGCTTGTTAGACAGCTAGGCATATTTTCCTTTTGTACCAAAGTTGGTACTCAGCCATTTACAGCATGGTGTCAGCAAATGTCAAAGCTAAAAGACACAAACTGCAGTCACTAACTCATCACATTAAAATGTACTGCAGTGTCATGTGCTCGGTAAGTACTGAATAAATATGTGTTAAACTGTCTTTTAAGGAAATTTTCTGTTGTTGAGTTAATTTCATGGCTGATGCTACATTATATATTTTCCTTTAAAACCATTATTTAAAAAAATTTGTAATTAAAATGGAAAAAACTGTTGATCAATAAAATTCAAAGTGTTTCTAGACAGTGTTTCTAAAGTCAATAGGGTAATTTCTAGTTTCATGACTGACAAGTAAAATTGAAGTTACTGGAGAAGTCTTCCTGGGATGGGAGTTAGAAAGGAATATTCAGAAGCAGTCTCCACTTTACTGTCTGTAGAATCCCCTAATGCTCCAAGTAGAATCATGAAACACATCATAAATTTCTTTTAATCTCATTCTAAAAAACAGTTTTCAAATAAATGAGTGTAAAGTCCACTGACCATAAACTAAGCTGAAGCGCAGTGAAATTGAAAGTTTGGAAATATCTATTCTGGCAGGAATAAAATCACAGTTCTAAATAAGATAGCTGCCCAGCTGATATCCCTCAGTGCAGCCTTCTTTGATGGTCCAAACACTATTTAATTATTTTGAATTGAGATTGAAAGATGCCCATAGGCACATACATTCTTTCCCTTACTCCCTGGTGTCAATTCATTTTCTTATAGCAGCCATTAGATTTTTCAGCATCACCATAATCTGGAGACAAAGGGGATGAAATTCAAGTTAAAGCAACCAAATCTAAAGTTTATTATGACAGAACAATTTGTGGCTAAGAAATACAAACTAGATTGAAATGCAGGTATGTCCTGGAGTGCAATAAAAGTAACTTTCATATTAAAGTGACAGATGATAAACTGCTTGCTCCAAACCAAGATCATAGGGCACGAAATAAATAATATATGCAGTGAATATTCACATGGGACACCATGCAACTCCAATCAGCTTTGGTTATTCATACCACAATGAGTCTGCAAACTTCACCAAATGCTTTTTAGTACTCATATTTGAACTCTTAAAATTTAGAGAGGACAGCATGCAACATGAAAAGCAAATGTGCCCATTTAAAAAAAAAGAATTAATTGTGACCTATGCTGAAAATTGAGGCTGATGCCCATGGGGGGGGAACTGAGATCACCACAGAGCATATCTCAACATTAAACTTCCCCTCTAATAGAAGAAAGCTAGTGGCTGAACTTGATGTCATACCATGTTCCTTATTTGCTAGGGGATATTCCAGGTGCTTCATTGCAATCAGTACCACTCTGTCCTGTGGTTTTGGTTTGCTAGGCTCCCTATCCTTCCAAACTATTTCTGAAATACAATGAGTAATTAAGATATACTTGATGAAATATCATCTACATAATTGTTATAACACTATATTGTTTTGATCACTATATTAGTTTTGGTTTTAGTCTAATACTCTAATATATAAGTTAAACTTTGTCATTGATATGTACATATATGAAAAAAATACTATTTCCTAGGGGTTCAGTACTATTTGCATGCCATGGATGCTTGGAATGGACTGTCATGGTTAAGGAAAACTATTGCGATTTGAATTATGATGTTGTAGCTTTCTGCAACTAAAAGGAAACCAGAAAGGAGCTCAAGCAGGATGTGACCCTAGAGCATGCATTTGCAGTGATCGTCAAGTCTCATGAGGAACTATGCAGTGCTCAGCGGCTCTGCTGCATTCAAGTGGGCTGAGATTGAATGTGGCACACAACAAAGCCAGGCTACCTCTGAATCATCTGAGTCTGTATGCTCTGTATGCCCCAGGTTAAGCCCACTCTATTGGTCATTCTTTAAAGTGGTCCTTGACATTGCTACACGTAAGATTTTTGTCCTGCAAAAAGAAGGGAGGAAGCTAAACTTCCCATTTACAACTGATCCACAAGTTCTAACCGTTATTCGTTATCTCATTCATCTGACCAATCTAGGCTTCCTTCACTCCTCTTCAAAACTTGCTGGTCCAAGTTATTTGTCTGGTCAGGTCAACTCCGTGTTCATTTCTGGAAAATCTTTGGTTTGCGTGTCTTTAGTATTCATAGACTAGTTTCGAGCAACTCTTCCATGCAGTATTTTCACAAGTTCATCAGTGTTCCAAGAGATGTCCAGCAAAACCTCTAGGTTTCACAGATAGCCATCAATGACTTCAAATACAGCCAGTTCTTCCCATGAAAAGTGAAAGTGACTATTCCCACTGACTATTACTTTCTTCAATGTCCATCTATTGGCCTGAGGCCTCCAGGTTGACTGGGAAGCATTACTGGATTTCTCTCAGTGACATTCATCCAATGTCATCATATTTGGAACTCAATATTTGTCTCTGTTTTATATTAGGACTGACCACCTTGGTAGTGGATGCTCTTGCTGTGTTTTCTGTACATGACTTTTGTTCATGCTTTCCTAGACACTCTATACAAGGTGGAGTTTAAGCTTCTCAAAACTGAAACCATCACAGAAAAACAAGGTGCAAGTCATCAAGTATCTTAAGCTTTACTAATAAAAAATGATAAAAAGGCTTTATAATAAAAGTTGAAATGGGATTTATCCAACATTGGAGAGTCAAGTTAAAAAGATAATTCATATTCAAATATATTTTTGTTGCATTTCTAAATATTCAATATTGAGAGGACTTCTTTGGGTTTAGCTGAATTTTACATGTACAACAAAAGATAGTCATGCAAGAAAAGATTTACGTTCATAGGCATTCTAAAAATTCAGTCACAAACTTAAGTTAATATTATGCACAATGAAGTAGAGTTTAGGGACATTCTGTATGTTAAATCTAAAAGTCCATCACAATCCAAGACTGTATTTATACATAAGTGATGTTGTCCTTTGAATGCCAGATTTTTAATTTTTTCCCAGTACCATCCAATATTTTCTAGATGAGAGATCTATGATATAAAATTGTATTTTCATCACAAAGCATCTAAAATTTGCTGAAGATTCTACCAAGGTCTATATTTTTACTACTTGCTGATAAAACACGAAGTAAAATGATATTTTTAAAATAGAAAATTTTCTGTCACTAATAGACAGTTTGTGTTTGGTGTAAATTGATAGAACAAACAAGTTGGTATCTCTCAAAAAGTAGAAATTTAAATGAGTATTTATGTCAGTGGGACAGCCAAGAGTATAGACCTTTTTTCCAGTTTGCGGGCCACCATCTTACACTGTAATATTTACAGTGCCTAAAGAAGGTGATGAACAACTACACATAAGAACATAAAGACAAGCACACCCTGATCCTGCCTAATGTTCCTGAGACTGACTGTTTATTGGCCTTGCTAATTATGCCCACTCATTGGATGACATGAGAGGGTCATTGCATTAGTCAAGTTTTCTACAATTTCAAAAAAGCATGACGTGTATCACAAAACTTGTCCGAGGTCAAGGAAAGTATCCTGTCTGGTATGGTCCTCTTCCTGACTGGTTGATGATATTTTTCTACTGTGTTTACATGGTGAAAAGAGCAAGGCCCTCTGGGTCACATTTAACAGTGTTGCTAGCCTCATATGAGCCTGAGGATTCTCCTGTAATGATTTAACTACTGCTAAAAGGCACAACNAGCATGACGTGTATCACAAAACTTGTCCGAGGTCAAGGAAAGTATCCTGTCTGGCATGGTCCTCTTCCTGACTGGTTGATGATATTTTTATACTGTGTTTATATGGTGAAAAGAGCAAGGCCCTCTGGGTCACATTTAACAGTGTTGCTAGCCTTATATGAGCCTGAGGATTCTCCTGTAATGATTTAACTACTGCTAAAAGGCACAACATGTTAATTCCATCAGTACTGAGTATTAAGTTTTTGTTTATGACTTTAGGGTTCATGTGTGAACCTTCATACCCTGGCAACTGTGCCTGTAGGAATCAAAAGTGCAGTGGCCAGATGAAGTCACAAAGATCTGTGCCCTTTTGTGTGACAACATGACATGCTTGTATACCTTGATCTCTAAAATGTCATCTTGGGGTCATCAACACTTTAACAGATTTTTATGTATACAATCATAAATTTCTGGGGTCATCAACTTTGCTGCTCCCTTCTCTCTGTGAGCACCCATAGATTCAACATGCCTGTGCCAGAGAGTTTCAAAAATACACTCATGCTGACTTCACATGTCTAAATTACAATGACTTCCCCATTTCCCCATGGCTCTTGTAGATATTCACATCTGATAAGTAAATGAGGAACAGGGATCCATACTGAGAAAACAGACATCTTTGAGCCTATGTGGCATAGTGGCCCACAGGTAGTCTATGCCATGAAGACACTACTTCTTGTCATGTGTTCAGCTTCTCAGGTCATTGAGCCAACGACAGTGGTCTTCACACAAGTAAACCCATATTTTCAGAACCTTCTTTCCCTACTTTGTCATAGGTAGGAAACAAAATGACTCCAATCTAACATTTTGATGAGGTTTTTTTTTGGGGGGGTTAAATTTTCATTATTTTTTTACATTCCCTTTACCTAATCCACAAAATCTGAAAAGAATAATAATAATGATGATGGCTAAAGGAACTTTCTGCTAAAGTAAAACAGTCTTTTAAATTGAGCACAGTAGGAAACACCTTTTGTTTTTTATAGTGCAAGTAAATCTTTAGAAGATAAATGTACACATATGTGTTTCTACAGTTAGTATGTATGTAACATTCTGATTCCAAAGCACACACTGTAACTGTATCACAAACAGCCATTTTGGTATTATTATTATTGTAAACCTAAGCAGAAATGTTACAGTGAGACAACTTCTTAGATGGAGTACATGTGGGGTAGGAGGAAAGAGATCAATGACCTGTGATAAGAACACTAACCTAAAGCAAACTGTTGCTACTTCTGCTGGCAAGGACACTTCTAAGCTATAGCATTTTACTTGGAGAAAAACCAAAGTGTGACTTTGGATTTTCCCACAGACAGATGTTTCTGGTTTGTGCAGAGGTGACATTTTGTTTTGAAAGAATGACTTCTTGCTGTCGATAACTGTGTTGGAGTTCTAGTGCTAAGACAAATGATAAAGAATTCAATTATGAAGAAGGAAGGCTTATTTGCTCTCACACCCTCACATTTCCTGTCTGTCTCAGACGGCTTCATTTTCAAGCCTGAGATGAGGTAACTCACTATGTGTGTTCTTAGGGAAAAACTGCTCATCAAATAGCCAGAAAGGCAGAGGGAGGGAGGGAGGGAGGGAAGAAGAGAGAGGGAGAGAGAGAGAGAGTCAGAGTCAGTTCCACAAGGCCCTTTGGCCAGCATGGTCAAGAGACCTCCCACTAGGTTGAAGCTCTTCAAGATGTGCCCACCATCCAATAGGCCTAACTCTCATCAGTCTTGTCTATGTGTACATTTATGGATTCACATCCATCTGTGAAGTCGAGAACCTGCATCTGTCAACATGAGAAATAAAACATGTAGCTGTTGTCTTTCTGAATCTGTAAGCCATCTGCAATTCTGATCAGGCAAAAGGGACGGAGGTAGCAAGTTCCATAACACTGCTCCAACCACTGACCAGTAGAGAGCTGGTCGGAAAATGTATTCACCAGCAACTGATCTTGTGTGGCTGAGAGCAAACGCGGTGAGCTCCATGGGTGCCAATGATCTAGCCTCAGGGAGTTCATGACAAGCTTTCACTGAGTCCTGGCTCCTTGTGGTTTCTTCTTCTGGAAAGAATTCACTGCATCACTAAAATGTGGTTCTGATGTTCTGCTTATTCCTCATTATTATTGTTTTATAGAATAACATACAACAGGTCTTCAATATTTCAAATATTGTGCATTTCAAGCAGGCCTTTTAGAACATCTTACAGATGTGAATGTTGGGGCTTTAAAATTTGATTGGAAATAATTTGAACATGATTAAGTTTCAATGTTTTTTTCTTCTTCTCATTTTATGCCATGCTTGGGAATCTTTACTAGAAATATTTAGAAGATGCTCTGAGGACAAAACTATAATGGTGTTGTTTGAAGCTGGGACAGAATTTAGCTTCTGTTTTTTTCATACACGACTGGGTGTAAGTAATCTTACATTTATACCCAGCATACAGAAATGTGTGGACCTCTTCTTTAGGACAAAATAAGAGTCACAGACAAGAAAGACCAGAGTTGCTCCCATGGAGAAGCAGACACTCTATAACTTTTCTTGAGTTACTCTCATTTTCCAGCATCCTCAGCTAAAACACAAGAATTCTAACTGTAGCAAAGCTATGCTGGTCTGCCTTGCAGTTTCATTCCTTTTAAGATTGGACAGAGCACAAATGAACATGAAGAGATAAAGGGATATAATCATTATTTAAATTATGATATGTCCTTTCATTAATATATAATGTAAAAGAGACAAAAAATCAGAAAATAAAAATGGGGAGAAGAAAATATAACTCAAGAAAAGTATACTGATTGAAGACAGAGTCATGCAAAAATAGCATAGGATCATATTTTCATAAAATATTTGCATAAAATGACTAAACAAAAGGCTGTGCTCACAGATTAAGAGCAGGAGACAGGAGATGCACAGAACAAAAGAAAAAGCAATGAGTGTGCTTGTCATATTTCAGTGTTGCTTTTCATTACTGCGAACAAAGGACAAAATCTACCAAAGCATGCACTGTAAATGCATGTGTTTATCATACATCAATCTTATACCAATAAACCTACCTTTTTGAAAAACTATGTGGTGTAATTAAATGACAGAAAACTTTTCAGATATTGTTATGACCTATTGGAGTTCACCTCCATTTGGGGGTAAATTTATGTCAGAGTTTTAAATATTTATTCCACTCTTGGAATAAACTTTATTTGATAAGTTTGAGCCTTTACAAGTGCTACTGAATTTGACTTCTAAAACAGAGCTCTGCAGATGCATGCTTTCTGTGATTTTCATTTTAGGATTTATTTATCTATTTTGGAAGAGGATAACTGGGGATAGTCAGTTCTTTCCTACAGATTGAACACAGGTCATCGGGATGGTGGTACACATCGAAGTAGTCATTACCAATTCTAACTTTCTTACTGTCTTTTGTTTTAAAGTACTCTCTTAAAATGCCTGTGGTTAGTGTTAATGTGTATGGATTTTCAGAATTGCTATGTACCAGCTGCGACTAGAGATGTTTGTAAGAGGATCCAAGGAATATTTTCCCATTTTCAGATATCTTCTTCAATTTCTTTCTTCCAATACTTAAAGTTCTTATCATACAGCTCTTTCACTTGTTTGGCCAGAGTTACCCAAAGATATTTTATGCTACTTGAAGCTATTTATATTTATGATTTCGCTCTCAACCCATTTATCATTTATATATAAGAAGGCTACTGATTTGTTTGAGTTAATCTTGTGTCCCACCACATACTGAAGGCATTTATCAGCTGTAGGATTTCCTTGGTAGAATTCTTGGGGTTACCTATGTATACTACATCATCTGCAAATAACAAACTTAATAATAAATAAGTTTGACTTCTTCCATTACAATTAGTATCCCTTTGATATCCTTTTGTTGTCTTATTGCTCAAGCTAGAACGCTAAATACTATATTTAATAAGTATTAATAGAGTGGCCAGTCTTACCTTGCTCTTGATTTTAGTGGAATTGCTTTGAGTTTCTCTATATATATTTTAATGTTTGCTGTAGATTCCCTTTATTATTTTTAGGTATGTTCCTTGTATCACATGCCTTTGGATAGGTAGAATCAACATAATGGCAATCCCACCAAAA
>LOEQ01002106.1:315839-332602 GCA_001685075.1 Bramus lutescens | reverse complement strand
GAGCCTTCACCCTTGTTCTCCCTCGGTCGTTGAGCTCCCCGAGAGCCGGTCCGTGGCACTCAGGAGAGCTGGAAAGTAATGCCACTCCAGAGAATACAGTCTAGAGAACTCTTAAACATCTGCTCAGAGAGCAATGCTGCAGTTTGTGTTAGCAAGACTCCAAAGCGTCCTTCAGCAGAGAGTGAATCAATAAATCATTGTACGTCTCATAATAAAACACCAGCTGGTGGATGAAATGAGCGAACTGGGGCAACATGTGTCAATGGGAAAATAAAGTCGGGGAGGCAGGTTGCGGAGGTTTTGTATATAGCATGACATCATTTAGCAAAGTTTAAATCCTGCGTAGCAGTGCTTTCTGTTGTTTATGCATTTGCAAATGTCTATAATATGAAGCGGATAATACTCATTTCATGAAAATACTCTGGGGGAAAGAGAGAGGACAAGGATGGGCTAGTTAAGGTTATATGTATAACACACACACACATATGTAAAACACACACAGAGCTCCTTAAATAAAACGGTAAATATGACAATGTTAAGTTTTACTGAATGAAGGGCTGGATAGATGGCTCAGTGGTTAAGAGCATTTGTTACTCTTGCAGAAGACCTGGGTCCGATTTCCAGCAACCACATGGCAGCCCAACAACTACCAGTTGCAGGGGCTCCTACAGGTATGCATGTGGTTAATACACATGCACAGAGGAAAAACATCCATAAAGTAAACCAACAGATCTAAAAAATAAATTATAAGAAAAGAGTTTTACTAAATGAAAACACAGTCTTTATTATTCTCTACACTCAACTGCATATTATTTTGAATGTATTTCAATAAAAGTTCTAAAAATTTAACTTGGTTTAATTGGTTGTTTTTACTCTTTGCTTTTTGGAGGCCTCACCACCCAACTCCCACATAAACCACATGAAGGCATGCTCTTTCTTAGGAATGCCGGACCTTAGCTTGGCTTGTTTCTAGCCAGCTTTTCTTAACTTAAATTATCCCATCTACCTTTTCCTCTGGGCTTTCATCTTTCTGTATACCGTTCTTTACTTCTTTCTCCGTGACTTGCTATGTGGTTGGGTGACTGGTTTCTGATATCCTCTTTCCTTTTCTTGATCTTCGATTATTTCTTTTTCTCCATCTATCTATTCTTTCTGCATGCCAGTCCTGCCTATGCTTTCTCCTGCCTTGCTATTGGCCATTCAGCTCTTTATTAGATCAATCAGGTGTTTTAGACAGGCGAAGTAATACAGCTTCACAGAGTTAAACAAATGCAACATAAACAAAAGTAACACATCTTTACATCATTAAAACAAAAGCTCCTGCCAGGGAGTGGTGGCCCACACCTTTAATCCCAGCACTCGGGAGGCAGAGGCAGGTGGATCTCTGTGAGTTTGAGGCCAGTCTGATCTGCAAGAGCTAGTTCCAGGACAGGCTCCAAAGCTACAGAGAAACCCTGTCTCAAAAAACCAAAAAAAAAAAAGTTCCACAACATAAACAAATGTAACACATCTTAAAATAATATTCCACAGCAGCTTGGATCTGAAAGTGTGCTTTTGCGTCAGCAAAGAAAAAAGGGCCCCGAGGAAAGCAGAGCCAGGCATGGACTGGGAGGGGGGCAGCAGGAGTGAGGAAGCCACAGCCTAAAGGAAGCAGGTACTTGCTGGGTCATGGGAAGGAGGGGAGACAGTAGAATCCAGATGACTGCCAGCTTCTTGCATTTCTGAGTGGGTGGTGGGCCAATTCCAAAGAAAGGCATTGTAGGAAAACTAACAGGCTTGACTGGGGTGGAGTGGGAGATCAGGTTCAGACACGTTTGCTTTGAGGTTCTTCCAAGGAGAAATGTTCAATATGCATATTCAAGCCAGACGGAGGTTTGAAGTATGGGACAGAAATACAAACATAGTCATTGGATATGTAAGTCTTCCTTTAGGGAGAAATACAAATGAATACTTTGTATGACAGTTAAAATGTTTTGAGTAGAAGAACCATTAAACAAGGTGTCATATGTAAGTAACATACTAATTCTGGGACTTGAGAAACCCCTCAGCCGCTAAGAGTATTTGCCGCACTTGCAGAGGACCCTTGTTCAGTTCCCAACACCCCCACACCCAACACCTCACAACCGCCCTCTTCTAGCCCATTTAGGCACTACACATATACTACATCTTCCTTCTTGAGGGGAGGATCTGCTGTAGTCTTGGTCACTTGGTCAAATAGAAAGCACAAAGGTCATCAGGCTATTCACCTACCTCTGGTCCTGTTTGTAAGAGCTTAGGGGTGCCAGTGTAGCCTTATCCTCCAGCTAGCACAGCGGTCCCCAGGCTACTAGCCATATCCTACCCATCCTTTTGGGCGGAAAACAGGCTATGCATCTCTTCCCTGGGAAGAGACGACCCTGTGTGTTTAACATTCCTGATTTCCCTAGTGCTTGTCCATGAGCATGAGGACTTCGGACCCGCTACAAGAAATGTCACTCTTCACTCAGCTTCTGGAAAAGAATATATAGACACACTTAAGAAAAAACAATTTCACCAATTGCCTTGTGATAACTGTGCACATTGAGACTATTGCATGAATACTCTTTACATTTTTATTTTATTTTTTGGTTTTTCAAGACAGAGTCTCCCTGTGTAGTTCTGGTTATTCTGGAACTACATAGACCGGGTGGGCCCCTAATTCAGAGATCCACCTGCCTCTGCCTCCAAGTGCTGGGATTGAAGGTATGAGCCACCACCACACCACCACCTGGTTATTTCTAAATTGTCCCTAAAGCACATTCAGAGAGGGGGTGAAATGACGTCACGGTAAGATCTCAGCACATGGACAAGAGGCCCAGCTTGACTTGTCACCAGCGGCTAAGAAGTACCATAAAGGAAGGTCAGTGAGCCACGTAAACACCCTGGAGTGACTGCACAGTTGGCAAGGGACGCTCATGGTGCTGAGGGGCATGCGGATGGAGTCACCCTTTAGGAAAGTCTGAAAACCGCTTCTCCTCCTTCCTTTCCTTTCTAAACTTGTATTTATTTGTTTGTATGTATATGTATAATATGGTCTCTCCTACTGTTGGGCCATTAAGGAACAGAATTAGGTTCTTGGGCTTAGTGGGAGGCTCCTTACTTGCTACTGAGTCATCTCTCCAGTCTTAGAGCAGTTCAATATTTAAAGATCCCAAACTGCCACATCAAAATATCCTTCAAGGGGTAGACGAATAAATAATGAATAGCATATCCAGTGGAAGACTAAATATTGGCCCCAGACAACTACCGTGTGCTAGGACCTGGGAGTGTTAAATTAATGCAAAAGGATAAAAATAGACTCCCAACACGATTAAGGGTCTTGAGGTGTGAGACATGCACAGGTGTCTTTACAAAGAAGGAAGGGCAAAGGGCTCCAGAGAGAAGACGAGGCACTGACTACAGAGGCAATGATGTAGCCATAGCCAAGGAACGCTAGCAGCCACCAGTGGCTGAAAGAAGTTGGAAACAGGTTCATCTCTAAAGCCTTCAGAGGCCCTGTTTGGGGTCCATTAAAACTGATTTGAAATTTGTGGCCTTGAGAACTTTGAGAGGATAATATTCCGTTGCTTTAAGCCACTAAATTTGGAGTCATTTGTTATTGAAACCAAATAAAATTAATATCTTACACAGTACAATAGTACTAGGTGATCTACAGGAATGAACTACCAGCGTACACAACAGTTTGGATGGCTCTCAGGTGCATCCAAACTGCAAAGGGCATGGTGCACAATTTCACTCCTAAGGCATTTTAAAGAAGACAGAACTGTAGTGCTAGAGAGCATCCTGGTGCACGCCAGTGTTGGGCGTGGTCGCCAATGACACACCCATGAATTTTTTCAGGGTAGTGATGGGATGAATTATTCTAGTTCTTGATGACGGCGCTCACACATACACTTCATCTGTCCAAGTCAACAAAACTGAATATCAAAGAGGGTACACCTTTACTGTATGTGCATTTAAAAATTTTTAAAAATACCTCTCTTTTTAATAACATGGCAATAGCTGTGTTAAACTTCAAAAAAGGTATAAAACAAGTCCTGATCTAAAAAGCAGTGATTCTCTTTTTTTCACAGATATCAGCCAGAGAATGTCTGTTTCCTTCAGAGGAGAAGTTAGCTCTTTGGTAGTTGGCAGCATATATANAGAGTAGCACTCAGAGCATGTCTGTGCTCATTATTTTCATACGAGTGTAGCAAGAGCCCAGACAGAAAGAACTTAGCGAGGGGAAAGGGTTATTTTGTCTCATAGTGTCAGAGGATTCCATCCACCATGGCAGGGAGGCTGTGGAGGAAAAGTAATTCACATCATTGCTGCCAAGAAACAGAGAAAAGAGTATAAGAAGAAACCAGGGCACTACGGAGTCCCTGAGGACACATTCCCAGTAACCTATTTCTATCAACTTAGCCCTGGTCCCTAGTTCCCACCACCTTCTAAAAATGCTATCATATGGAGAATCTATCAAGGGATCTTTCCTTCCTTCCTTCCTTCCTTTTTTAAACATATATTGATTTGTTTGTATGTATATGTATAATATGGTCTGCTTGTGGCTGTCAAGGGACAACTTGCAGGGTCAGTTCTCTCCCTGGAAATGGCCCCACAGGCACACCCAGAAGGGAACTTTACTAACCAGTTATTCACTATTTAATCCAATCAAGCCAACAACCAAGGTTGCCCTTCAACATAGCGTTACATACAGGAGACCTGAGAAAGAACACAAACACCTTGTGTTAGCAAGAAAAGAAAGTCTTAGGTTAGGAAAAGAGTGAGAGCATGAAACACTCAGACAGGGAAACTTGCCTTTGTGGGGGGTGATGAAGGGAACACAGTTGTTCAGAAACTGCCCTTAAGGTGAGTTTAAAACAATCACAGACCGAGAATATGCATTTAAATTTTAATTGTGTGTGTGTGTGTTGTGTGGGTATGTACACCTAACTTCATGTGCAGGAGGAGATCAGATGTGATATAGATCATGATGTGGGATCCCTTCTGTATGCTATGAATGTGTTTTATTACCATTGGTTATTAAAGAAGCTGTTTTGGTCAATGGCTTAGTAGAGTAAAGCCAGGTGGGAAATCCGAACAGAGATCTAGAGAGAAAGAAGGTGGAGTTAGAGAGGTGCCATGTAGCTGCTGAAGGAGAAAGACGCCAGACCTTGCCAGTAGGCTACAGCTTCATGGTGATACATAGATTAATAGAAATGGCTTAATTTAAGATGTAAGTGTTAGTTAATAAGAATCCTGAACTAATAGGCCAAACAGTGTTGTAATTAATGTAGTTTCTGTGTGATTATTCGGGTCTGAACAGTTAGAAAATGAACGAGCAGTCTCTGCCTATAGCATCACCTGGAACTGGAGTTACAAGAGGCAGAAAGCATCTGATGTAGATGCTGGGAACAGAACTGGGGTCCTCTGTGTAAGCAGTAAGTGCTCTTAACTACTAGGCCTTCTCTCCAGGCCCCTCAATAGTTCTTTTGTTGCTTTCACCACGTTTGAAGTTGAATTAACTGGGGTAATAATGCAGTAAGGGGTTGTCAGTGAGAAGCAGTCTCCATCGTAGAAGATGGTTACTAAGAACGACCCTCTGAGAAAGATGGAAACATTTGTAAACACCATCTCACTCTATGGGGGAGTGACTTTGTGTATGCATTGAGGTTGGGGACCTTGCATCGAGGAGATGAGCTTGGGCTGTGCAGATGAGCCTACTCCAGTCACTTGAGGACTCTAAGTGGAGCCCTGTCCTGGGCTGGTAGGTCAAGAGACCAGAAGCACAGGAAATGCTGCCTGGCTTTGGAGATGGAGGTAGAGGGAAACAGATCCTATAGGCGATCTCTAGACAAGTCCGTCACTCTTGATGGACAGTCAGCAAGGAGACAAAGCTCGCACCTGGAGCCTGC
Organism: Bramus lutescens; assembly: GCA_001685075.1. Classification (NCBI taxonomy): domain Eukaryota; kingdom Metazoa; phylum Chordata; class Mammalia; order Rodentia; family Cricetidae; genus Bramus; species Bramus lutescens. Next base: position 326,690 of record LOEQ01002106.1, on the reverse strand, counting down.
ACCAGGCTGAATTCTACCAACAGCCTGAATGAACTGGACGCAGCTTCCTTCCTTTACACTCTAGAAAGGAACAGAACCCTCCCAACTTGACTTTGGCCTTAACAGACTGTAAACGAAGGACTCAGGTGAGCCACCCTGCACTTGGACTCCTGTCCTACATACTGTGGCCTTGGAGGCTTTGCAAATACTGTCCCTCCACCCTGAGGCTCCCAGGAGTCGCAGTGTTTCCAATACCCAGGATGCCCTGCATTTCTTGCAGCCCCCCCATCTCCACCACTATCATTTCACTGTATTATAAAGTTCCCTCTGCTTTAAAAGAATCTGTATGGAGCTGCGTGACCGTGGTGACATGCACCTTTAATTCCAGCACTTGGGAGACAGAGGCAGGAGGATCTCTGAGTTTGAGGCCAGCCTGGTCTACAGAGTTAGTTCCAGGATAGCCAGGGCTACACAGAGAAACATTGTGTGTGGGGGGGGAGGGGGTTGGTGGTGGTGGAGGCTGGGGATTGTCTTTCTCTGGGCTCCAGAAGAGGGAAGTTTGATTCCCAACACTCACCTGGCAGTTCACAGCCATCTGTAATTCCAGTTCATGGGGATCCAATGCCCTCTTTTGACCTCTGAAAGTCCAGGGATGGACATGGTTCACAGACATACATGCAAGCATTACACCCATTCACATAAAACAATAATAATAAAAAATTTATTGTCCATTTCAGGCTAAGGGAATAGCTTAGCTGGTAAAGCACTTGCCTTCTTAGGGAGAGGACCTGAGTCCAGCTCCCTTGAGTCCCCATAAAAGGCCAAGTACCCCAATACACACCTGTAATCCCAGGAATGGTAAGGTGGGAGAGGGGATGGAGCCAGGTGGATCCTTAGAAGTTGTCAAGTGTGAGATACTTACTTCGCAAAGCTCCAGGCCAGCAAGAGACCCTGTTTAAAAAAAAGTGTAAAAGGGCCTGAGGGCTCAAAAGCCCAACACACACACACACACACACACACACACACACACACGTCTTTCTCAATTTTGGATCCAATGATTATCTTAAGGTAGAGGTTTTGAGTGACAGAGTCACTCAGAGTCAACAGAGTTACATTAAACTATAGATGAAACTCGAGTCTTGCCTGTAGAGAAAGAATAATTGGTACTGCCAAAGACTGGTTAATAATGTTTTCAAATATCCCAAAGTCACCTAGCACTGCCAATTGCGAGGCAGCTTGCTCCACCCTTCCCTCCCTGCCCCATTCTCAAACACAGGCTTGTTTCTCTCAGTTCCGAGTAGCCTAGGCACACACCCCAGCACAGACTTGGTCAAGCTGACCCTAGCGAGACTGAGTGGAAGCCCCCGCCCCATCTCTCTGCAAACCCTGACACATCTCAGAAAGCCCGCCAAATGATTACTCCTCCCCCAGAGATAGTCAAGAACACTCCCACAGGGTACTTAAACTACCCCTAAAAAACAAACCTGCGGTTTTCTGGTCTGTCTTTCTCATCTCCTCTCTGGGGGGCCGGAAAAGAATCTGTGAGCATTGTACCCATTAAACCTGGACTTTTTTTTTTGGAATGGGTTTCTCTGTGTAGCTTTGGAGCCTGTTCTGGCACTCACTCTATAGACCAGGCTGGCCTTGAACTCATAGAGATCCACCTGCCTCTGCCTCCCTAGTGCTGGGATTAAAGGTGTGCGCCACTGCCGCCTCGGCAAACCAGCTTTTCTTAACTCATTCTATCTACCTTTGGCCTTTGGCGTTTTAACTTTTCTTTTTTCTGTATATCTTTTTCTTTTCTTTCCTTCTTATTCCATGTCTGGCTGTGTGGTTGAGTGGCTGGCCCCTTCTTTTCCCACTCCTTAATCTCTCTCCCAGATTTCTCCTCCTATTTATTCTATCTGCCTGCCAGCCCCACCTATCCTTTCTCCTGCTTTGCTATTGGTTGTTCATCTCTTAGTTAGACCAATCAGGTGTTTTAGACAGGCAAAGAAACACAGTTTCACAGAGTTGAACAAATGCAAAATAAAAGAATGCAAAACATCTCTGCATCATTAAACAAATGCAGCATAAACACATGCAACACATCTTAAAATAATATTCCACAACAGCTCAGTGTGTGAAGTATCTGCTGCCCAAGCATGAGGGCTTGAATTTGGATCCCCACCATCCTCATGGAGATGCAGGCCTGGAACCCTAGTGCTGAAGGGCAAAGATAGGCAGAGCCTGAAGCTCATTGGTCAGCAATCTAGCCAAATCAGAGACCTCTAGGCCCAATGAGAGACCCTGTCTCAAAGGATAAAATGGAGTGTGATACCAAAAAAGGACCTCTGGTCTCCATCCCCACACCAACATATACATATGTTCACACCCATGCAAACGTATATACCACACACATATTTGTATGCAAGCTCACACATACAAATGCAAAGACATGCATGCACATACACACATGCACAGACAAACACATCAGAAACTTGTAAAACTGAAGAACAGAAAAGAAAAACTCAGAAAAGGGAAAAAATGCTAACAACTGTGGGACAACTACAGAAGATGGAACAGATAGGTAACAGACTATTAGAAGAGAAAGGGGTTAGTGGTAGTAACTCCAAGCTAACATCATAACCCCAAGCCTCAGATCCAGGAGCTCAGAGGACATTAAGAAGGGAAGTGCAGCCAAGCATCATTCCTGGAGTATCCCTTAATCCCACACAGGAGGGATTTCTGTGAATTCAAGGTCAGCCTGGTGAACAGAGTGACTTCCAGGACAGCCAGGACTACACAGTGAGATTCTGTCTCAAAGGGGGTGCCAGGGGGTGACTCTTAGACAAGCAAAAAGTGAAGAAATTTGGTACCAGAGAATCACCTTGTAAGAAATGCTAAAACAAATGATTCATTAACTTAGATCTGCACCCAGAAAGGATGTTTGCCAGAGTGAGAAAGCGAAGGTTGCTGACAAGAGCTCAGCTCTCCCCTCAGAGGGAGTCCAGAGATGGTCTACTCCAAAGTCAAATGTGAGTGTGAGTGTCAGGTCAGAGAACACAGATATAGGTTGGCCCAAATACCATATCCAATGTGATAGCACTTCACGCTTTCTTTTTTGTACTATTAAAACAAGAAAGTCATAAAGCAAGGTACTTTTAAACTCTATCAGTGGGAGCATCAAGCAGAGGGTCACAGCAAACAGGAAAACCTCCATGGTGTTTCTGATGCTATTTGATGACATTCTTAGCCTTAGGTTTGCTGGGAGCTGGGGGTCTGAACATTTCAAAGGCATTACCTAATATTGGAAGGATGCTAGTTCCCATGCAGAAATGGCAATGAATTGTTGTGAAGGGAAATAAAGATCACCCTAGACGATTTGGCTCCCAACCCTAACTCTCCTCAGGCTTCCTGGAATGTTGTTTAACATGGGTGTGGCTCTTCTGGGAACAGCACAGGGTAAAGCGCCTTTGTATGTGTGTGTGTGTGTGTGTGAGTGTGTGTGTGTGTGTGTGTGTGCTACCGGGTGTCAAGCCCAAGGACTGCAGCGAATTCAGCCTGTGTCCCACACTGAGTAGTTGCCTCCTTCATTCTTCTCTCTCATAGGTCGTGACTCACTCACCTTGGCGCACACCATCAGACCACATCATTTTTCTTCTCTTTTACATATGTGTATGTGTGTGGTGTGTGTGCATGTTTTCACGTGCCATGTGCATGTGGAGACCAGAGGTGGGTGTTGATCATTGTGAAGACGTGATGACTATTCTTGGTTTGTCAGCCTGACTACATCCGGCGTTAACGAAAACCCTAATGACTGTGTAAACCTGTGAGGAATTCATTCTTGATTAAATCATTTGAAGTGGGAAGACCTGCTTCTAATCTGGATCTTTGAGATGGGAAGATCCACCTTTAATCTGGACCACACCTTCTGCTGGCAGCCTATATAAAGAACACAGGAGAAGGAAGAAATATATAATGCATATAATGTAATAATATAATATAATAGATGCATTATATATATGTGTGTTATATACATTATAGATAGGTATGTGTGTGCTGTTAAGTTCTGTTATTGTTATGGTAAAAATAAAATGGTGCCATTCCCTGAGTGGCTGTGGTAGGCAGAGGGCCACAAGGAACTGCTGCGGTTCCCCGAGTGGCCCATGGGACACGAGGACCAGTGGTTCCTAGGCAGGGAGCCGCCTGGTGGGTGAGAGACAGAGACGGATAGGCACATGCCATGCAGAGTGAGGTTGGATATTTATTTAGTGGGTTATGGAGGGGAAAAGGAAAGGGGGAAAAGGGGAGAAGGGGGAGAGCAGAGAGAGAGACACACACAGAGAAAGAAAAGCAGAGAGAGGGGGTGGGAAGGGGAGAAATGGAGAGAAGAGGGAGAGGCAGAAGATGCCTCTTTGGGAAAGAGATGGAAAGAAAAGGAACTCAGGCTGGAAGAGAAGGAAGATCTGCTTATGGGGGGAGTTGGCGGGGCTTGTCTCTTAAAGGGACACAACTGACCATTACAGTTACTCTAGAGAACCTTGATGAATACAAGTTTCTTCCTCAGTTGCTCTCCACTTCATTTACTGAGGCTGGGACTGTTACTGAACCTGGAGTTTGCCAATTGGCAAGCCTTACGAGCCGGCTCACCTCAGGGATGCCGTGTCTGCTTTTCCTGAGCACTGGGGTTATTGGTAGCTGCTACACCCTGCCTGACTCTATACAGGCACTGGAGATCTGTGCTCTAGTCTCACGCTTGAGTGGCAAGTGCTTTGTCCACTCAGCTAGCTCCTCATCCTGTTCTTTCTTATTCATAACTGATGAGCGATGGCAGCAACATTGTATTTAACTATAAATGTGTGGGGAGGGGCAATTCAGGACCAGTAGAGGGCACTTGAAATCACAGACAATGCCAAGTCCTGCAGTCTGCATGGCTTGCTTTTTTCCCTCTTAAGACTATGCCCATCATACCTAATCACTGATTTCCCTTGCTAATTTCAACTTTGATATATATATATATTGCGAGACAGGGTTTCTCTGTGTAACAGCCCTGGCTGTCCTAGAACTCGCTCTTGTAGACCAGGCTGGCCTCGAACTCACAGAGAGATTCGCCTGTCTCTGCCTCCCGAATGCTGAGATTAAAGGTATGTGCTATCATCGCCCAGCTATAATTTTTTGTAAATGAATTTGTTTCTTGCCTTAGGTCTCAGCAACATCAGCATACGATTTTATTATGTCTAAATTTTATTTCCTGTTGCTTTAATAAAATACCTGGACAAAAACAACTCCAGGAGAAAGGGATTATTTTGCTGTTCAATTGTTGGGGATAGTACACCATAGCAGGGAAGTCAAGGCGATAGGGACTTGAAGCGGCTGCTCTCATACACAAGCAGAAGCAGAGGGAATAAATATGTGCATTTTTACCCATGCTCAGGCCACTTTCTCCTTTTCACATAGTACAGAATCCAAAGCCAAGCAACTGTGCTGTTAACTGTGAAGTGCCCGGGCTTTTTTGTTTGTTTGTTTATTTGTTGGAGACAGGGTTTCTCTGTAGCTTTGGAGCCTGTCCTGGAGAGTTCCTGTAGACCAGGCTGGCCTCGAACTCACAGAGATCCGCCTGCCTCTGCCTCCTGAGTGCTGTGTTAAAGGCATGTGCCATTATTGCCCAGCAAAGTGCCCCATCTTTAACAAACGTGCTATGCTGACAGTGAGAATTGTGTACGTGGGGACAGGAGAAATACAGGAACTTTGTACTTTGACTTATTTTCTGTAAGCCTAACATTGTTCTGCAAATAAAGGTTACTTATTCCCAAATCCTATATGCTGTTTTCGTGAAAAGCTCGTATAGGTAGACAGCATCTTTTGCAGGCAGTTTCCTGGTTGGGCCACCTGCCTTTCAGAGAAATTCTTTCTGGATTCATTGTGGTATCTGACCTTGTTTGACTTTGCTACCAGATCAGATACCCAAAAGTACAATGTTTTTCAGACATTGTTGAGAAGTACACAAAACAAAAATGCTTTATGTGTGTGTACCTGCTTGTACATGCTTGTGTGGGTGTGTGTGTGCCAAAATGTTTTCCTCGTGAAAATGAAGGTCGCCAAATAGGCCAGGTGGTGGTGGCATGTGCCTTTAATCCCAGCAGTTGGAAGGAAAAGGCAGGCAGATCTCTGAGCTCAAGACCACCGTGGTCTACAGAGTGAGTTCCAGGACAGCCAGGACTTATTACACAGAGAAACCCTGTCTCAAAAGACAAAAAACAAAACAACAAAAAATTCAACAAATAATACACAAAATAGGTGCCTTTTATCAGTTTAACAGAATCATTGCTCCAAGTCAACTTTTTATAATTTAGTATGAAAAGTGTTTTTTCGAGACAGGGTTTCTCAGCTACACAGAGATTTTTTTGCCCTTGCGTACAGACTAGGAGCCTGTCCTGGCACTCACTATGTAGCCCTGGCTGTCCTGGCACTTGCTATGCAGACCAGGCTGGCCCCGAACTCACAGAGATCTGTCCACCTCTGCCTCCCAAGTGCTGGGATTAAAGGGGTATGCCACCAATGCCTGGCTCAATAAAACAATTATTTAAAGATGTTCAATGTAGCACTGCTCATAATAGTAAAAAAGGGTGCATTTTAACAGTAAGTGCTAGGATTCAGGCATTATGCTGGCCCACCCTGTCACTAGCAGGATGCACACAGGCAGTACCCTGGCCAGCCCAGGGTCCTAGTCTGTTCACAGGGGCAAAAGGTCCCTTTAAGAGACAAACCCTGCCTACTCTCACTTTCTTCCTTTCTGCCATTTCCCTGAGGAGGCAGTTTTCTATCTCTCTCTTCCTTCTCTTCCCTCTCTCTGCGTCTCTCTATCTCTTTCTCCCATTCTCTTTTTCCTCTCCCATCCCCTTTATTGCAATAAACTCTGTTGGGGTCTGCAGACCCCTGGCCCCCTGACTTTCTTTGCCTGCCTCAGACCCTTTGCTTGCTGGAGTGAACTGAGCAAAACAACTTGTTTACCTGTGCCTGCAGCTGAAAGATCCAGAGAGCTGGGGCGTGGCCAGAGTCCTATATAAACAACCCCTGAGCATAATAAAGTTGACATTCTTGTATCAAGGATGATCAGTCGTCCCCCCCCCCTTTCTCTCTGTGTGTGTGTTTAAATCTCTAGCCTGGTTCCCGGCTCACGTACCATCCGGATGTTGTGTTTTACAAAACTCCACATTCAAGCTCTGTCTGCCTGGCATATTTGTCTCCCACCAGCCCTCACCTGCCAAGGTCCCAACTCTGGCTATGTTCATAACATCCGAGTCACAGCACCAAAGTTATGAATACAGCACCAGGTGGACCTTGGCGGGTGAAAGCCAGAGGCTTCATGGAGGATGGGAGACAAATACCCCATGCAGACCGAGTTTGAATGTGGAGTTTATTGAGAGAAGGTAATGGGGAGGACAAAGAGAAGGAGAGAAGAAGCGAGAGGAAGAAGGAGGGAGGGAGAGAAGTGAAAGGGAGAGCGGGAGACAAGCAAAGACCTGCTCACCTTTTCAGAAGAAAAGCAGGGAGAGACCTGGCATGGGTGGGGCTTATTTCTTAAAGGGACCTTTTGCACCTGCTTACAGACTAGGACCCTGGGCTGACCATGGTACTGCTTGGGTGCATCCTGCCAGATAACAGGGAAGGCCAACTGAAATAAGAAATTATTCCAGGACAGCCAGGACTAAAGCTACACAGAGAAATCTGTCTCGAAAAACAAAGAAACAAACAAAAGAATAAAGAAAAAGGGAATAAGTCAAATATGATAAATTGCATATATAATGTGTAATAATCAATAATAAAAATATTAATGAATGAATTTTTGTCATGTAGGACATTTAATATAGCAATTATGTTGCATCATAATGCAAAAACAAGTTTATAACAGCATACACACATTTACATATATTCCTACACAATGCTCAAGATCTAGGATTTAGAATTTACTCTTCAGTTTACTGCCTCTCTGCACCGAATTTCATGTCTGCTCTGCACAATTGAGATGAATGGTGTGTATATGTTCCCGCTGTCAGCTGGCCCTGTGTTTCTCTGTCTCAGTCCGGGGATCTGGCATGACCCTGTAGTAGGTGAAGGGTTTCCTGGGGTTGCCTTCCCAGCTTCTGCAATCAGCAGCTCTCCCCACAATGACTGACTGCTCAGTTGGCTCCCAAGCACAGTTTCTCCAGTGAGATCCTTCCTTGTAGGGTGTTTCACTTGGTATCCTCCAGAGCAGCCAGAAGGCAGGTTCCCACCTGGGTGCCACACCCTTCTCAGCAGGGTCTCCGTCTCCTCCCTTCTGGAAGCTTCTGCCATTTTAAAAATTCTTTTTGTTTGTTTGTTTTTCAAGACAGGGTTTCTCTGTAGCTTTGGAGCCTGTNNNGGTTTCTCTGTAGCTTTGGAGCCTGTCCTGGAACTCGCTCTGTAGACCAGCCTGGCCTCGAACTCACAGAGATCCGCCTGCCTCAGCCTCCCAAGTGCTGGGATTAAAGGCATATGCCACCACCACTTGGCTTTAAAAATTCTTCAGCATTCTTTTGGCTTAATGACTTTTTGGCTATTGTTGTTTATGTTATAATTTTTAAAATATTACATTCATTTATTGTCTGTATGTGTATGCAAACTACATATATGCATGCATACTTTTTTAAAAGACAGGGAAATTGATTTATGCAAATCTTGTGAGCTTTCTTGCATCAGAATGGCCATACAATATTCCACTGTATTCACTTATCTTTTTTTTTCTTTTGTTTTTTTCAAGACAGGGTTTCCCTGTGTAGCTTTAGAACCTGTCCCAGAACTCACTCTGTAGATAAGGCTGGCCTCGAACTCACAGAAATCCACTTGCCTCCACAGCCTGAGTGCTGGGATTAAAGTTGTATACCACCACTGCCTGGCTACCTTGAATTCTTTACATTATTAAAATTTCTCTGTAGTTTGGGTCATTTAGGTTCACTTCAATGTTATGGTTTTATAAATAGGGCAACAGGGCCACACTAACATCCTTTTAGAGCAATTGTTGATTCACCAATGTCTACTTTCTACTCTCATTTCTCTTCTTTGGTTACCTGAATTATTTTCATTGCTTCTTTTGCCACCTGGCTTTTGGTTGGTCCCAGGCAGCAGAAGACAGGGAAGGACTGGGGTTAGGCCAAAGCATTAGTCCTTCCTCACTGGCCATGGTCCTGTTCTCAAGGTGACCTCCTCAGCAAAGTCCTCTTTTCCTCATCCTCAGAACCAGTTCTTGTCTTATGATTGGGATTGTTTATTCAGTGCTGAAGATGGAATGGAGGCGTCATACAAGTAGATGTATGAACACTTCATACAAGTAGATGTATGAACACTTCATACAAGTAGATGTATGAACACTTTAAACAAGTGTTCTACCACTGGCCCTCATACCTTCTAGGACCTTCTAGGTCTTTTCCTTTTGGATGTAAGGAAGGGATGTGACCACTCACCTGTTGTTGGTGAGAGCCCTGGGGATCAGCCTGCGCTCTTCCTACAGCTCCTCTCCACCTCTGGAAAACAACTCACTGGAATTGTCCATGGTAAGAGCCAGCTGAATCCTGCCTGATGCAGCCTGTGTGCATAAGTGTGATCCTATCTTGAAAAGTCCTAGATAGCTGGGCAGTGGTGGCACCACCTTTAATCCCAGCACTTGGGAGGCAGAGGCAGGAGGATCTCTATGAGTGAGTTCAATGCCAGACCGGTCTACAAGAGCTCCAAAGCTACGAAGAAACCCTGTCTCAAAAAACAAAACAAAACAACACAAAAAAAAAAAGAAAAAAGAAAGAAAGAAAAGTCGTAGGTAGAGACTTTTTTTTTTTAACCTTGCCTGCCTAAGGCACCTGATTAGTTTAAAAAGCTAAATGGACAATTGCTAGGCAGGACTGGCAGGTAGAGAGAATAAGTAGTAGGAGGAAACTAGGCTAGAAGAGAACAAGGGAGAAAGAGAGGGAGATGCTCAGGACCAGTCAGCCAACTACCAGACAGACAGACACGGAGTAGGACATACAGAATGAAAGAAAGGTAAAAAGCCTCAAGGCAAAACATAGATGAAGAGAAACAGGTTAAATTAAGTTAGAAAAGGTAGCAAGAGAACCTATTCCCCATGATGGATGGCTTTTTCCAGCCTTGATGCAGGGGGAGGAGCTTGGTTCTGCCTCAACTTGATATGCAAAGCTTTGGTGACTCCTGTGGGAGGCCTGCTCCCTTCAGAACTGATGAATAGTAGATGGGATGTGGGGGGAAAGAGCAGGAGGTCAGGATGGAGGGGAAACTGTGATTAGTATGTAAAATAAGTGAAAAAGATTTAATAATAAAAAGAGAGCTAGCAAGAAACGAGGCTAAGGTAAGCCTGAGCATTCATAACTAATAATGGTTGGGAAATATTATTTTCAGATATGTGACTGCCCCCAGAGTCAGACATGCTGAATCTTTCTTGGTAAGCCATTGCCATGTGGCAATATACAGATTAATAGAAATGGGTTAAATGAAAATGTAAGAGCTAGCCGATAAGAAGTTAGAGCTAAATGGGTTAAGCAGTGTTTTAAATAATACAGTTTCTGTGTGGTTATTTCGAATATGAACTAGCCTGATGGACGGGAACCAAATAAGCAGCCCTCCTTACTACACTGTGGAATATTATTTTAACTAGGCAAAGATGTATTACATTTGTCTATGATATGAAATATTACTTTTACTGTATAAAGAAATGAACCTAAGTTAGGCTGAACATTAAAAGCTAAAAAGTCTCTGCGTCATGATTTGGGAGCTGATTAGTGGCCTAAAGAAAAAGTTCAGTACAGTTTCACTTTTTTTTTTCTTTTTGGTTTTTTGAGACAGGGTTTCTCTGTAGCTTTGGAG
>LOEQ01002106.1:256102-303469 GCA_001685075.1 Bramus lutescens | reverse complement strand
AATGGGCTGTTGCTAGTGTCAGCCGGTCCTGAGGGGGGGGGACCGGGGTTCTAACAGCGGGACCTCTGCTACACGCGGCTTCCCAAGCAGCTACTGGAGTAAGCCTGTCTCAAAAGCCACGGCTGAACAGTTCAGAGTTGTAGGGTGTTTTGAGAAATTTAAACCCCACACGCAGGGAAAGTGGAACACCCCAAAGGTGGACTAGACACTGCGTTGTGTAATTAGCAGATTCTGCCTTACGGTGATTTGAATGTTTGCCCACCCAGTGGGCAGCGGCAACAGCGGCTCCACTGTGGCTTGAGATACTCTTCCCTTGGGCTGAGCTGGAGCATTCTGGCTGATCTGTATTTTGTGTGTCCCGCAAGAACTGTTCGTATTTGATAAATAAGTCCCTTCCCCATGCCTTTTTAAAATGGACTTTACATGAAATAGCCGGGCTTAAATTAAGTAGGTTTCTTACCCATGCCTACTTTGAGTTAGAAGCGTCTCTTAATTTTGTTGCCCTCAGTAGACATAAGTGTTTTAAGTGTCATATGCGTTTAGAGAATAAGGTATTCTACTTTACTGAGAGAAACACTGAAACTTCAACTATAACAGGACCTATCGGAAAAAAAATGCCTCAAATGTCTTAAACACTTCAATGTCATAAAGGCTACCTAGTTTATCCCTTTCTTGATTCATTGTCAGCATTATGAAGAGGCATTAGTTTTTTTTTTTTATTGCATTGGGTTATTTCTGTGTCCTCCCTAAGTATTAGCAGTCTGTTGTAATCCCCCTCATGTCTCCTGTTGTAGTCCCCCTAAACAAACAGAATCCGATAAACAAAATCAAAATCTATCCCAAACCCTCTCCACTCAAGCGGTTCACAGACTTGCTAGTTTGTAAGTTTTGATTTTCTTTTGTTAGGTTTTTCTAAACACCTAGTAGAGGCATGTTCTGAGGCTTAACATTAAGACTGGTTGTTGGTCAGCTTTTAGCTGGAATTTTCCTTGAAACATTTGGAGGATGTATTGTTTTTGCAGGGAGGGGTGCTTTGGGATGAACCAAAAATCTTGAGAATGCCTGACAAACACTGTACTTTGGAGTGATACCTCTGGCCCTGGGATAAGTATTGTTACTTCTATGCTTTTTTATAGCAAAATTTTGACTAAAAAGGTTTTTCACTACTTGGTAGTAAACATAATGATTTCAGGACGGTTTGGTTTAGGAATCTGACTTGCGAGTAGTAAGGAAGTGCAGGAAATGGCCACTCTCTACATGGTCGGTTCAGTGTTTGCCAGTAACCTTGTAGGTGCTTGTGTGTTTTGAAAGAACTTTGAAGGCAAATCTGAAGTATGCATAGAGACTAGAAGCAACTGTCTAGAGGTGACTGTGATTGCTTATTTATAAACAGCCTGCATTTTATTTCATGCTGCTTCAGTTCTTAGGAACATAATTTGGGGTGTTCTGATAAAAAAGATGTAATTTTTGTGTAAGAGCCTGGGGAAAATTGATCTAAATGTATGAAGTATACATAGAAATTTAATAAAGGTGCCATGCACCGAAGAGTTTGTTTAACTCCGCTATCTCTAAAGTCTGGAAGAGAAAAGTCATAATTTACAAGTGTTTATCAGGTGAATGGATTGGTGCTTACAGTGTCTTTGAAAGAGCTGACAGTGTAATAAGTTGCTTTTAATCCTTTTCACTTTGAAAAAGTACTATTGGGTATAATGGGGTCTTTAATCCCAGCACAAGCCAGAGACAGGTGCCAACTAAGGTCACATAGTCAGACCCTGTTTCCAAAATAAAAATAAAAAAGGTTGTGAGCTTTAGCTTTTAACACTGTCCCCTCGTCCACCTTTAAAAGAAAGGGTCTAGTCTCTACCATAGAGATAGTTGTTCCCCGAGTTTGTTAAAGGGTCTAGCCCCTACCATAGAGACAGTTGTACCCCCATGTTTATTCACTATAGCAAAGAATTGGAATCAACCTAGTTGTCTATCAACAGTGAGTGGATAATGAAAAATAGGTCTCTGTATAAAATAGAATGCTGCCCAGCTCTAAGGAGAAATGTCAAAAATTTGCAGGAAAATTGATAGACTTGGAATATATACTAGTAATTAAGGCCGTACAGTCCCAGAAAGGAATAACTGAATGTTCTCTCTCATAAGTGTAGTCTAGCCTATAATACCTAATCCATATGTGAAACAGTGTACATGTATGTACATACAACATTAAGGCAAGAGAACAAGGAAGACTAAATATGGGAATGAGGAAGTGCAGGTGATTGACATGAGTTGTGATTGAGGTTATGAGGCCAGTTGCTTCTCTAGTTCTAATTCTGTCAAGGATTNTTTTTTTTTTTTTTGGTGGTGGATAGGCACATAAAATATATGATACTGAAAGTGTAAAATTAATGTGTAGCTTCACAACTTCCATTTTGAATGTCAATCTTAACTGTATAGAAGCTCATTAAGTTGTATATACTTTGGGTCTGGTGAATTTTGGTGTTTGATGTTCTTATTTGCAATTTGTAAAATTAAAGTTTATAAAATAAATTAATGTAACACTTTGGTTCTAAAACAAACAAACAACAACAACAAAAAAACCAAAAAAGAAAGGTACTCATTGTATAGCCTTGATTGGCCTTGAACTCAGAGATCCTTGTCTCTGCAGCTGCCTCTTGAACAGTACACCTGACTCCTGTGGGCTTTTAATTGCTTTTATATACAAAGAAGCAAGACAAACTTTCAGTAAAAAAAAAAAAATTTTGGTAGCGATTCTGATTGGAAATATAACATTCCCAGAAAAGGTATAGTGTAGTGTGATAGGGGAGGGCAGGCCTGCTTTTCATCCGGCCCAGCTCCTGCACGGCTAGCTTATACCCCAAANGGGCTGGCCTATCAGAAGGCCAAGGCAGTTTCTTTATTAACCAATGAAAGTAACACATAGTCAGATGACTCTCCTACATCAGTATAGGAATCGCTCAGCTCTTTAAATAGCTGTGTTTTACTGTTGTGCATATCATTTGTGCCCCCAACACAGGACTGACCCCGTGCCCCGTATATGGTAGGCAAGTGTTGTATTGCTCATCTGCGCACCTAGCTCTCCATCATTTAACTACTACAGAAGAATTGAGAACTTTTAACTACATGTTAAGTCTGATTTCAGCCAAGTGATTTGTTCACTAATTGATGCAATTGTTTGTACTCCTTTTCTTCCAGGATTCTCTGCGTATTGGGTTCCATCTCACTAATGTGCACTTTTTCTTTATTGGTCATCCTGTAAAAGGTATGTCCAATCCTTGATTCATTTTTTCTTTATGTTTTTCTGGCAGTCTCATCCAGTGTCATGGCTCAATATCTGTTTATATGTCTAGTCTGATTTCCCTCTGCACTTCAGTGTTAGGTCTTTCCACTCAAACTGAGCTTCCCTGTTTCTTCTCTATCTGCTTTTTCTGATGCTTGAACCCCTTTACAGCTGATGCCATCCATCCAACGGGCTTGCAAAAATTGTTGGTGTTATCTCCGCTTATCTGTTTGATGCTTGGCATGCTCTGATTTTTCTTGTCCTAATAACACGACAAGAATCCAGTCGCTCTGCTTTGCTAATGGCCCAATCCAAGGAACTTGTCTTTTGCTTAGACAGCTGAAGTTGTCCTCCTAACTGGCCTCCTTGCATCAGTTCTAGCTTCCCAGTCTTTGCACTACAGCAGCCAGAGCATATCACTTTTCAGAAGTAGCTCTTACAGCCTGAAAGGTCTTACACAATCTGGGCTTGCCCTCTCCATTTCCTCCTTGCCTCAGTTTAACTGCTAACCCCACCCCAGCTGCCTGGCTTACGGTCTGTAGGTAATCTATTACCCTTCTATCACTTTCTCCATAAGATATTTTTGTGACTTACTCTCTTACCTCCTTTGTCATTTTTAATGCCTATTTTATTTAAAACGATACCCCCTACTTCTAGTCTTTGTGCTGTGTTCTGGTTTTTGTACTATGTTACATTTTCTCTTTAAGCCCTTGTGCCTTCTAGCATGCAGTATAATTTTCCTGTTAATTGGGTTTATTATTTCTTCTACACTCAAACATACTATAATACAACTTTTAACAGAACAGGTATTTATTTTGCTTGTTTATGTATGTATTTATTTTGGGAGGGAATCATCATAGCTCAGGCTGCCTTTGAGCTTGCTTGTAGTCTAGGCGATGTAACCCAGGTTGGTTTGAATTTTCAGCCTTCCTGTCTTCTCCCCAGTATGGGATTATAAATATATGCCATTACAACTGATTCTCCTTTGTTTAACCTAAGTGTTTAAGGCATTGCCTGGCTCATAATAGGTGCTAAGTAAGAATTTGTCAAATGAATTAATTAAGCCTGTATCCTGCAGTCCTTTCTCTGATGGATACCTGTGGCTTTTAGTTTTTTTCTTTCCTAGGAGCTTTCAGAGGACAGAAGAGAGTGGCACGGGGGCTCTGGAGACCTTTGGTAAGGGAATAATGTTACACTGTGGTGGAGACTGACTGCCACTCTGTATAAAATGACCTTGGCTAACTTAAAAAATGGATTAAACCGAGGACTTAAAATACTTACGCGCTTTAATCAGATGAAGTGGCGCTTGCCTTTAATTCCAGCACTCTAGGTACAGGGGAGAGAAGCAAGTGGATTTCTGTGAGTTTGAGGTAGCTTAATCTACATACTGAGTTTCAGAACAGCTAGAGCTGCTTAATGAGATCCTGTCTCAAAAAAAGGATCAATATTTGTACTCAAAGCATTTAACATTAATTTATATGTATATCTTTTTATTTAGAATATTCTAAAAGCAGTGGCTATGACTTTGTTGTCTCTAACTTTTTTTTTTTTTCTGCTTTTTAANCTCTAACTTTTTTTTTTTTTTCTGCTTTTTAAGGCAGGGTTTCTCTGTGTGGCTTTGCTGTCCTGGAACTTACTCTATAGTCCAGGCCTTGAACTCAGGGATCCACCGGCCTCTGCCTCCTGAGTGCTGGGACTAAAGACGTGTGCCGCCACCACCCTGATGTCTAAAACTTGTGATGATTTCTTTAAAGTAGAATGGAAATGTTGATAATGGAAAGTTCAAAATCCTGGAGTTTTCTAGTCCTTCAAAAGGTCTTGAATTTGATTTCCTACATGTAGCTTTTGGCAGTCGTTAGCCATGTATTTCTGCAGGAGAGGGAAATGCTGGTGCATTCAGGAGAGGTCAAGACAGCAGCATTCTGAGTAAACTTCATAGTAGTAGGGGCTGCCAAGGAGAATGCTGTTTGCCCACATTTCTTTATTTAACTGGTTTTCTTCTTCTGAGTGGGTACTGGTTTCTGAACCCAAGGGCTTAGCAAGCTGGGGAAGTTACATTCCCCCATATATTTCTTTTGATCTGAGTAAATTTGTAATGATCAGTACTTTTCTGAGATTCAGTGAGCACATTGTCTCTTAGGATGTACACTGTTATGCTACATGCTCATTGGAAAATGTTGGAACCAGACGAGCCGAGGAGTAAGAAGCGAGAGGTTGGAAGGAAACCTGCAGGTCTTAGGCTGTGTTAATATTAGGGTTTGATGTAAGTTCCTTATCTCCCAATTCTTAATAACATTCTCATGTGACACAACAGAGACACTGAGTGTTAGGGTCTGAAGAGTTTGCTCTCGCTCCATCACCTGGTCATTGCCGCCTACCGCAGTCACTCAAGTCACTCAAACCCATTGTTCTGTGCTTTTTTTTTTTTTTGGAAGCACGGTTTCTCTGTGTAGCTTTGGAGCCTGTCCTGGAACTCACTCTTAGACCAGGCTGGCCTCAAACTCAGAGAAATCCACCTGCCTCTGCCTCCCGAGTGCTGGGATTAAGGGGTGTGCCACCACTGCCCAGCTGCTCTTTGCCTTTTTTAAAACTTGCATATATGTTTTGTTCCTAAGCCATTTTTTGTTTTGTTTTGTTCCTTTTGAACTTTATAAGTGGGACTCTTTTTGTATGAATTTATTTGAAGCTTCCCTTTTCCAGTTAAACCTTGTAGTCATGGTACTTAACTTTTGTATGATTGTTTTTTTTTCTTTCTGTGACAGGTTGCTCAGACTGACTTTGAACTCAGGACCTCCCTGCTTTGCTGACTTTAGAGACCAGCTTGTCTGTAGCTTTCTGTATGTTTTTGGACATTCTTGTCTCCGTTTCTTAACACATGGCTGTTGATTTTTCCATTGAGTCTTTTTTTCTGGCTGTATGACCTGAAAACTAAATCATGGCTGATTATGTATTACAAATAACTTCTGCTGCATTTTGATTTATCGTCATTTTTTATGTTGACTGTATTAAAACTAGTTTAGTTTTAATTTGTCGTTATTTCCCTTGGTGGTTTATATATTGTATCCTGAGACTGTATTAAGATCAAGAGTATGAGGATATTCTTGCATTTCTGTGCTTTCTCATAGATCTGTTCCTGAACTCTGCAGTGTGTCAGGTTTTTAGTTTTCCAGCTTTAAGTTGTGTTTGCTTACTAGATTCCTTAGTAGTTCCCTACAGTGTAGGGCTGTTTTAAGGATTGTATCCATGTTTTGCTTTATTAATTATGTAGAATTCTTTAAAAAAAAGTGTAGATAGTTAAATAGTTTGAAATATCAAACCCAGCACCCATATGAAAGGTGAAAGATTGTAAACATCTCAGACCAGGCCTTGTTTTGGGACTTGCTGCCTAGCTCAGTCTGAGGATCACTTTCTCTGTGTGCTCTTCGCACAGAGCTGTCTGTGCTGTCTCCACCCCTTTTCTAGTAGAGCTGTGCTTGAGTCCACTGTGTACAGGCTTTCCAGCTCTGCTTCCCTTACATAGGCTGCTGGGAATTTGCTGTGGACTGACATTAAAGTCAGAATTCAAGTGTAGACTACAGATTAGATCGTAAGCACGAATCAGTGAGCACCCGAGTTTGCCCACCTGAGAGTGTGTGTCTGTAGCATGAACCACCAGGAAATAGGATGCACTATTTTTGTACTTACTAAATTTATTTATGTGTGTGTGTGTACATGTGCATGCAGGTGTGTGAAGGCCAGAGAAAAACTTTTTGGAGTCAGTTTTCCTCTTTAATTACATGGGTCCTTGGGGATTGAACTCAGGTTGTCAGGCTTGGTGGCAGGCCCTTGCCAGCCTTATTTTTATACTTTGGTTATGCCTTTCTCAAAGTTCTCTTGTGATTGAATTAATTGTACTCAAACTAGTAATTGTGAAAGTTTTCTTCCCAGCCCACGCCTTTAAATATTTACCAACACTAATGAAAGGTGATAATACTTTCAAATGTAATTTTCTGATGGTTTCCTGACCTCTAGCCCACAATAAGCCCAATTGTGTATAGTGTCGCTGTGCCAGTGAAGTGAGTCCCATTCTCACGGCACTCAGTTTTCTTAGTAATCCCTCTTTTGCCCTTGTTGCCCAACTAAAAAAAGGTGTTACAGTGTTTCAGTTTGCTTATCTTAGTGTTACTGACGTGGCTTGGGAAATACATATGTGGCTGTGTGGGCATGGTGTGGTGCCTGCCTGGGACTCAGCACAGAAACCAGAAAGTAGGGAGGGAGAAGAAAATGCCTACAAGTCAGTCTGCTGAGTAGAATATGGTTTTAGGTAAAATTTTGCATTTTGATGGTCATTTCAGGTAAGGTTAGTGCTTCATTTATATTGTCTTTTGTGTTAATTACATTAAAAAAAGTTTTTATTTTACTTGCATTAGTGTTTTGCCTACATGTATGTCTGTGTGAGGGTGTCAGATCTTGTAGTTACAGACTGTTGTTAGCAGCCATGAGTGCTGGGAATTGAACCTGGGTCCTCTGGAAGAGCAGTCAGTGCACTTAACTGCTGAGCCATCTCTTCAATGCATGTTATTTATCTTTCACAAATTTGTTTATATCAGTCTTTTTTAAAGATCTCTTACTGGCAAATGTAGTGTATTTGTAAACCTTTAGCTTGTAGAAAAGCAACTCATTATTTTATCAGGTTTTGAATACTTTGCTTTTTATGTATAAAACTTTGGATTTATTTAGAATGTTATGGTATGTATGTGTGGGTGCACATGTGCCACAGTGCATGAGCAGAGGTCAGAAAACTGTGGTTTTACATGCTGTGGTTTTACATGCCTTTAATTCCAGCACTTGGGAGGCCAGCCTGGTCTACAGAGCAAATTCCAGGACAGCCAGGCCTGTTACACAGAGAAACACTGTCTTGAAAAAACCAAAACCAAAAAAAGCCTCCCCGCCAAAAAAACAAAAACAAAAACAAAAAAACAAACCAAAAACCAAAAGCAAAAGAAAAGAAAGAAACTGACTGGAATTGTATGTCCTTCCACCAGGGAATCAAGGAATCAGACTTGAAGTGGGTAAGCTTGGGTGGTGTCAGGTACTTGTGTATTGATAAAATACTTTGACCAAAAAAAAAAAAAAAANAAAACCAAAAACAAGTTAGGGAAGAAAAGGTGGAGTGGGTTCTGAAGGGAAGGTATGGCCGCAGGAAGCGGGAGATCACACCCGTGTATACAGGAGAGCTGGAAGCTGGGCAAGGCCTCTAGTGCTCTGCTTGTCTAGCAGGGCTTGGTTCATAAGTTTCCGCAGTGTCACCAGGTACCTGAAGTCTCTCTGGCTCTGAAATAATCCCCCCTCCCCCCAACAGGGTTTCTCTGTAGCTTTGGAGCCTGTCCTGGAATTCGCTCTTGTAGACCANAAAACCAAAAACAAGTTAGGGAAGAAAAGGTGGAGTGGGTTCTGAAGGGAAGGTATGGCCGCAGGAAGCGGGAGATCACACCCGTGTATACAGGAGAGCTGGAAGCTGGGCAAGGCCTCTAGTGCTCTGCTTGTCTAGCAGGGCTTGGTTCATAAGTTTCCGCAGTGTCACCAGGTACCTGAAGTCTCTCTGGCTCTGAAATAATCCCCCCTCCCCCCAACAGGGTTTCTCTGTAGCTTTGGAGCCTGTCCTGGAATTCGCTCTTGTAGACCAGGCTGGCCTCAAACTCATCAGAGATCCACCTGCCTCTGCCTCCCGAGTGCTGGGATTAAAGGCATATGCCACCACCGTCCACCCTGGATGTTTTTATTTAATGTAAATGATCTTGTCTTTGCTCTACTTATTGGAAATAACTTTCAATAATCTCTTTGGATTTCCTTGAGTTAGCTTGTTTTTTGAGACAGGTCTTACTGTATAGCCCTGACTGATCTAAAAGTCATTGTGTAGATCAGGCTGGCTTTGAAGTCACAGAGATGAGCCTCCCTGTGCTTTGAGCACTGCAATGAAGAGTGCTCTGCCATACCTGGTTTAGTGTTTTTTTAAAAATTATTATTTTTTGAAATAGGGTTTCACTGTAGCTTTGGAGCCTATCCTGGAACTAGCTTTTTTTTTAATTACTAAAAGAAAATATTTACTTTTATTCTTTGTGTGTCTATGTGTGTGTAAAGTGATTTTTTTTCATTTATGGAATCTTGCAAAATACATAGTTATTTTGGGCTCCTCTTAATTTACAAGGTGACCTTGTCTTGTAAGTGGTTGTACTCCATTATTGTGTCTCTCCTCTCATCTAACTGAAGGCATGTTAATGGATGTCCTTGATAGGCTCATACTTCCTATTCCAGGCTGGCCTCAAACTGTCCGTCTGCCTGAATTAGCCCTCCACGTGTCGGTGTTATAGGCTTGTACCACCATACCCAGGCCCTTGAAACTATTTTTGATCATTTAATAGTTTTAAATTTTTGATTGCTTTTTATTTTGCAGAAATCCTAATTCCTATTTGTTAAGTCACTTTTTCCAGTTGACTGCTTTTTGTTAATATTTGTCTCAGGGCTTCTGTTGCTGGAGTAAATACCATGAGGTTTTGAATGGACCTCTCCTGGGTGTGGTTGAGGAGGCTTTTTATTGTAGATGTGACGCAGAGAACAAACAGCCGGAGGCATCTGGAAGGGTCCAGACTGACCATGGCCAGCAGAATAAACCAGGCTTTGGGAAGGGAGAGCGAGAGAGGAACCAAGGGGCCAAGAGCGTGCTTGGGAGCCAAGAGGGCATGTAGCCAAAATGGCTTAGTTACAGAGGGATCAGAGGCTGGTGGAAGGGAAAGGAAGCACAATCCCCAGTGGCTGGAGAGGTTTAGGGTGGGGGCGGGGTGAGAAGTGCTGGGGAGGAGCCCTAGGTACTGAGACTTGTCCTGGGTTTAGGAACATGACAGTTTCATCTTACAGGTTATAGTCCATCATCCAGGGAAATCAGATTAGAAATTCAGGCAGGAACCTGAAGGCAGGAGCCCAGAGTCAAGAACTAATGCAGAGGCCATGGAGGAGTGCAGTTGGCTGCTTGCTCCTTATGGCTTGCTCAACCTGCCTTCTTCATTGCATACATGATCACCAACCCCCATGGGCTTTCCCACAGGCCTATTTGGTTGTGAGTATTTTCTCAGTTGAAGTTTCTTTTTCCAAAACGACTCTAGTGTCTATCCTATTTGTCATAGCACAGTGACATTGTCATGCATGGATCATATTCATGTCTCGTCTGTCCCTGTGTCCTTCCCTGCAGTGCCCTTTCTACATTTCATGTGTTTTTCTTCCTCTATTCTACATAGGAGAAAATATTTGATACCTGTCTTTCTGTGTCTGGTTTTATTCTGCTAACATGATTGTCTCTAGTTCTGTCTGTCCTGCAGACAAGATGATTTTCTTCTTTATGTGGCTGAAAGAATTCTCTACTGGTATATGCTACATTTTCTTAGTTAATGGATACCTGAGTGATTCCATAAATTTGGCTGTTATGAATATTGTTGCAGTAGACATGGATGTATACGTAACTTTACTGTGTGCTGTTTTGATTCCTTTAGTATTTACTTAGTGGTATAGCAGGCTATGATAGTTCTATTTTTATCTTTCTAGAGTCCCTCATGCAAATTTTCAAATAGTTTATATTATATTCCTCCCCCAAGCACCATCTTTTGGTGTAATTTTTTTTAACTGATTGACTAAGTCCTGGATATTAGTCCTCTGTCAGATGAGTAGTCTGTAGAGATTTCCTTAAGGTTTTTTAGATGTTTTTTCACTGTTTCCTTTGCTCCGTAGTTTGATGCAATCTCGTTGGTCACTTCCTAGTCCTTCCTGAGCTGTTGGGGTAATGTATAGTCTTTGCCTGTGCCTATATCTTGACGTGTTCTCTGCTGGCAGTTTCAGGGTTCCAGGATCTTGATTTGTTGTGAGTGGATTTCCAGGAAGGGTGAGTGAGAGAGATGACTCCAGCTTCAGTCTTCTGCGTGTTTTTCTAGCACAAAAGAGGCTGCCTTTTCTCCAGTATGTGTTTTTGCACCTCTGTTGACGGTTGGCCATACATGCTTGGGTTTGTTTCTTAATGCTTAAATTGGCTCCATGGTTATTTTTATGCCAGTACCATGCTGTATTTGTTTCTGGGGTTCAGTAGTTTAAGCTGAAACCAGGCATTGCGATAGCTCTAGCAATGTTCCTTTTTCTGAGTGTTGCTTTTGGATATTTTGGCCACCAGTAATACATATTGCTTGTCACTATGGCATACTGACTATAAACGAACCATTTTTCTAAAAAAATGCATTTGGTTTAAAAAAAGCAACATAAAATTAGGTATTGTAGTCTTAAAGGACTGGAAGCATGATACAGTGGTGATCTGTTTGGAACACAGAGTATTTAGGCTCGGTGATCAGATTCTAGCTTGTTTTACCAGGATGTAGTAATAAACTTGCTCAGTGTAGACCTCACAGCTCTTGCTAACTACCTTGTCCATTGAAGAGCATGCTGTGGGCTGACTCCTGAGCATGCATATTTTCTAAAGCTGTATTCATTTAGTTGTCCCTGTGCCATTGCTTTATAGTTAAGGAATTTTAAGTTCCTTGTAGTGATATTTTGTTTATGTTTTAACAAATAAAGCTTGCCTGAACATCAGAGTGCAGAGCTAAGCCACCAGAGGCCAGGGAGTGGTGGCACACAGCTTTAATCCCATGACTTAGGGACAGAGGCAGAGGGATCTCTGGTAGTTCAAGACAACCCTGGACTATACAAGACTGAATCCATTTAAAAGAGAAACAACTCACACAAAGTTGATCCCAAGACTTGGAATCGCATGTCTTTAATCCCAGTACCCTAGTGGAGGTCGTTTTCAACCTTCTTTAATACAGTTCCTCATGTTGTGATGACCCCCAACCATAAAATTATTTTTGTTGCTACTTCATAACTAATTTTGCTACTTTTGAATGGTGCGATCCCTATGTAAGGGTTGTTCAAGAACCACTGCTTTGGCTAGTAGTGGTGGTGCATGCCTTTAATCCCAGCACTACCCTCCGTCTCCGTCCACCTAGAGACTCAAACTCCAGTCGGACCAGATCAAAGAGAGTTACAGGGCAGCCAGGACTACACAGTGAAACCCTGTCTTACTTTGAGAAACAAAGGAAACAGAGGCAGGTGAATCTTGAGTGTGAGGCCAGCCTGGTCTACACCAGTTCCAGGGCAGTCAGGACCACACAGAAAAAAAACCTATCTCGAAAAACAAGCAATAAAAAAGTGATTACTTAAATTTCTGTTTTAATGTGAAAGAAATTTAGCTATTTTTGATTTCATTCTATTTAAACATGTAATGATTCTTTTTTATTCATAGTCTTGATTTATGTAACTATTATGTTCAATATAAATGATCTTTTATGTATTTTTCTATATTGCAGTCTTAACTCTGTTGTGTAATATTTCTGTAGATATTCCACATTGAAATGATTTGTTTTCCCATTGAAAACAGTGAAATACACTTCTCTCTGTGTGTATACACACATATACTCTTGCCGGTTAAGTGGTTTGATTGGAATTCTTAAAATTATTTTTAGTCTTAAATGTCTTTGAGCCAGGTCTCCCTATGTGGTGTAGGCTGACGTCTTCACTGGTGATCTTCCTGTGTCAGTCTGTAGGCAGTAGGCTTCATTCACATTTAAAAGCAAGATGATTACCAGGTAACTCATGATATGTACTCTGAAATACAGCATGTGAGCTTACCCTCCATTTTTTTTCTGTTTGGAGTGCTGTGGAAGTCACACATGCCAGGCACATGCTTTACCGTTGAGTAATTCCATTTTCTATATTGCTAATATTTTTGGAATTCTTTAAGTGGATTGCAGGGTTGAAATCTTTGACTCTTATTTTAGAACAAGGTTTTTGTGCAGAGATGTATGTTTTCCCTTGAAAGAACCTGGGAATTATTTCTAAACATTAATGGGTATACTTTTTTTTTGTAGAAAAGAAACACTAGGTATATTTCATCACATCCGTGAAGGATTTAGCCTGAGTAAAACATAGATGAAAGTTGTGTGTGGACTGTGCTTTGAGCAGAATTTGGGCTTGATTTCTTGTGATCCTGTGTAAATTTCATTTCTGATTTACTTAACAGAAATTTCAGTTGCTGTTTATTGGCTGTTACAGCATTCAGAATAGAATCATTAAAATTCACATGTGGTTAGTTTAGGTGATTAATACTCTACCTGAAGGGAGAGGTTTCGTAGGTCATTTTGCCAAGTCTATCTAGGTCTCTGTTACCAGTTCAAACATAATGTATTGCATACTATGGGCTTAGAAAATTTTAATGATAATTACAGCTAAATTTACTTTGTCCCAACCCTTTTCCCATTACTTCTTCACATGGTAAATTCATTATTTAGTTCATTTTTTTTTTGAGTTCACTTTTTATTTTGTTCCTAGGCCTTCATTGCTATCTTTTCCCCTTAATGTGTAACCCTGTTGCCTGCAGATACAATTTGAGCTTGAGGTGTAGTAATGGATATAATCCATGCTTATGTATTAAGCACTTATTTTACCTGTTACAAATATGGAATTGAACATTTTGTAATCTTTTTTAAGTCAAAGCTCAATATATTAAGGTGATTCTGACAGTGTTCTAACACCAGTTTTAGTTATTGAATTTATTATATGTACCACATCTTAATCATCATGACTTTTAAACTTTAGTTATTAAATTTATTATATGTAACACATCTCCCCCCCCTCCCGAATCCTATGCTCAAGACAGGGTGGGTTTCACTGTGTTGCTCTGGCTGTCCTGGAACTCATTATGTATCCAGGCCTTGAACTCAAGATCCACTGGCCTCTGTTTCCCGAGTGCTGGGATTAAAGGTGTGTGCTACTCTGCCTGATTTATGAAACTATCCCCTGCCCTTTCTTTGAGACAGGTTTTCCCTGTGTCCTGGATTTACTCTGTAGACCAGGCTGGCCTCGAACTCTGAGATCCCCCTGCTTCTGCCTCCCAAGTGTTGGGATTAAAGATGTGATTTCTGACTTCAGTAGAACTGGATTTAACCAAGAGTCACAGCATTTGTAGTTGTTGTTTTATGTTTTTTAGATAGAGTCTTGTGTCACCCAAGCTGGCTTTGAATTTGTACCAGCACATCCAGTTTTAAATGGTTCTGAGGATTGACTCTCGTCCCAGCAAGCACTCTACCAACTGAGCCACCCCCAAGTACTTGTAGTTCTTATAGATACATTTTGAGTTGGTTTTGATGCTGAGTGTTTGGCGTAAGCAGTTTGTATGTGATGCTGCTATGTGTCCTGACAGTGTGGTCAAGCTCCTCCCCATATAGATGAGATCCATAGGAGTTCAAGCAAAAGTCATGAGGGAGTCCATGAAAATCCAAAGGAAGACAGCACCATTCCTTCAGCTCTGTGGGCCCTGCAAATGGCCATAGGAACTGAGCAGAACTCTGAGGACAGTGTTTCAGGCTCTGTGCTCTGACATTGGGCTCTTTCCATGAGCATTTGCTGCTCTTCTTTTCTATCTGAATGAAGTTGGTCAGTGTGATCACAGAGGAAGACTCTGGAAGCCTATGTGTGTATAGGTGTATGAAGTTGGTCAGTGTGATCACAGAAGACGACTCTGGAACCCTACGTATTTATAGGTGTATAGGTTTAGCTTACTTTTTAGTGTCTGCTGATAAGCAAAAATTTGAAATGTGTACTAGTTCATTTTTCTTCTTCTCTCAGTGGCCCAGTACAGTCGTAGATCCTGTGGATATTTAAAAAAAATAAAACACCGAACACCGATCTTTAAGAACATTTCAGTTGAACACAGGCTGATAGAGCAAACAGTATTTAATTGACTCACAAACTAGATGAGGTGTTAGGGAGGAACAATTTTAAACAGTTACCATGTGATTCCTTCCCCCCTTGAACTTACGAGATGTTATTGTAGTAAATTGCTTGTGGAAATGCAACTTTTAGTCAGAAAGATTAATCTCTGTCATGCCTGTTGAACTATTTTGTTTTCAGGTTCTTTTTCAACTTTAGATGTGGGTCATTGCTGGTGTAACTTGAATTAAGAATGCTGGTTTTAAAATGAGCTATAAATTAATTGAAAGACAAAGTTGATTTTAATAAGATTAAAGCTGTTTATGATTAGCATATACAGTCATTCTGTTTGGCTTGGCAATTAACACAGACAAATGGCTCTTTTACTAATATATGTTCAGGGAGGATCTCATGTAGCTCAGATTGGTTTCAACTCTTCCCCTAATCCCTAAGACCGTTTCTCTATGTAGCTTTGGAGCCTGTCCTGAAACTGGCTCTGTAGACCATGCTGGTCTTGAACTCACAAAGAGTTCTGCCTCTGCCTCCTGAGTGGTAGGATTAAAGGTGTGCACCACCACTGCCCAAATTAGGTTTCAATTCTTGATCCTTTTACCTCTGTCTCCCAAATGCTGGGATTGTAGGTGTGCATTATCACACTGGATACCTTTATTTTGTCTGGTAATATTTGTAAGTTTGTAAAAATTTTGGTAAACCGAAGTTCTAAAGTAACTAAGAACAATGATTCTACATTTAGGAAGAATTTGTTTGTGTGTTTGTTCTTTTCTTCTTTGGCCTAACTTGGTGTGAGGGTAATTGAACTTCCTACTGTCCTGCCACCAGCCCTTGACTCTGGGATTCTAGAGTCATGTGTCACTATACCCAGTTCATGAGGGGAATCAAACTTTGCTTAGTGTATGGTAGGCAAACACTCTGTCCACTGTTTACATCCCCAGACCATCCCCTTTAAAAACAACACATTTACATATTAATTGATTGCTTCAATTAAGAAAAAGATCTCAGGTATAATAGGCTAGCTTTGAGTTTACTATGTAGTTGGAGATAACCTGGGATGTAAGATGTTCCTGCTTTATCTTTAGAGTCCTGGGCTTAGGGACTTGTACTACCAAGCTTGGTTTTTATGAGGTGCTGAAGCTCAAACCCAGGGCTTTGTGACTGTTAGGCCTACCAGTAGATCCATTATCAGCTTCAGAATTTCTTTATTATGTACACAGTGTTCAGCCTCCATTTATGCCTGCAGGCCAGAAGAAAGTACCAGATCTCATTACAGATGGTTGTGAGCCATCATGTGGTTGCTGGGAATTGAACTCAGGACCTCCGGAAAAGCAGCCATCTCTCCAGCCCCCAGAATTTGACTTCTTTAATCATCTTAAGACCATCAATTAAAAAGCTTAAATATTCTTAAATTTATTTTACATTAAATGTGCAAAACTTGGGATTGGGGAGATGGCTCTGTGGTTAAGAACATGTGCTGCTCTTGTAGAGGACCTGAATGTGGTTCTCAAGTCAGGTGGCAGACCTGTAATCCTAGCTCCAGGAACTCCGATGCTTCTGGCCTTTGAGGACACACACACACTAGAAGATAAATCTTTTTTAAAAATACAAAAGTTAGCTTGCTTCAATTTGCTTTATTACAAGTGTGTAATAGTAATTATATCTGTGTTACACATGCTCCTTTTTTTACAACATAGTGGAGGTAACATAAGAATACATGTAACAGCCAGTTGGTGGTGGCTCACCTTTAATCCCAGCACTGGGAGGCAGAGGCAGGCAGATCTCTGAGTTTAAGGCCAGTCTGGTCTACAGAGTGAGTTTCAGGACAGGCTCCAAAGCTACAAAAAACAAAAAGAATAAATGTAATATATATATATATATATATAAAATACTGATATCTAGAATCTAAACTCCCACATCACTTTTACTTTGAGTTTAAGTTCTGCAGAAACTCCAGGAGGTGAGGCCTATGATGTCTGTGTTCAAGGCAGATGTGGTTGGGTAATGAGAGTACTCCTTCACGCAGCACTGAGTCATCAGATAGCAGGTGTCAGGTGCTGCTGCTGAGGTAGAGCCTTGTAGAAGGCTGGCAGTGCACGGTGAATTGTGTCATCCATGGAGTAAGATCAGAAGATTTGAGAAAAGCATCTTCTTTGTGCTTGTAATGTTAATACCATATCACATCATTGTGTTTTTTTTTTTTTCTTTAGCTTCTGTTTCCATTTTCTTGCTGTATCTCATTACATCAGGAGACTGGTTGTTAGAGGAATAAATTTGTTAGCAGTTGTCTTAATTACCCCTATCTTTTCCTTTTATAATTTTCCTTGTATAATTTTTTATATCTTCAAGACAGGGTTTCTCTTTGTAGCCCTGGCTGTCTTGGAACTCACTCTGTATACCAAGCTGGCCATGATCCATCTGTCTCTGCCTCTCGAGTGCTGAGATTAAAAGTGTGTGCCACCACGGCCAGTCTCTCAAAGTTTGGTACTTTTAATGATGTTCGTACGTTGGTAATTGCTAATATGTCCTTATTTTCACATATAGTAAGTAGTATATATTATATATTGAAATGGGGGATTCTAAGTACTAAAATAAGTACCCAAAGTGAGGCTGGAGGTATAGTGTATTATAGGTGGAATATTCTGTCCTGCCTGCCAGCTCCCAAATAATCACCCGGAGCCTTAGTATTAATTATAAGTGCTTGGCCAAAAGCTTATGCTTGTTATTAACTAGCTCTTACAGCTTGAATTAACACATATTTATTAATTTACGTGCTGCCACATGGCTAATGACTTGTCACCTCATCTTCTCTGTCTGGCTGTTGGCTCTGTCCTTCATCTTCAGGAACAACATTCAGAACACTCTGGCTCTCCTGCCTAACCTCTTCCTGCCTAGCTATAGGTCAGTCAGCTTTTTATTAAACCAGTGAGAACAGCACATCTTTACGGTGTGCCAAAGGATTAGTCCACAACAGTAAATGGTATACATGTATTTGTTCTGGGTTGAATTCCTAGCATTATTTCTCCTGACTTGTCTTTCCTCTCCTACCCTGTCAGAGGGAGGGCAGTGGAGAAGAACTACCCTCCCCCACCTTCCCCTTTTAGGGCCTTGTCATGCTCCATTCTTTGGTCACCACCCATTTCCCTTTCTTAGTATATATAGTTCAGTTGTAGAATCCATGTTTTTATTGCTTCTTGTTTTGGGCTATGTTTGTAGATTGGATTTGATTTGAAATGCTAATTGAACGGGCAGGGTGTTATAAGTTTAATTTTTTTTCTAACTAACTGACGGGTTTTTCCTTGTCTTTTTCCCTCCCCCATTTAGATTTCCCAGGGTCAGGCTAAGAGAAACACCATGGAGTTTTATGAGTCAACATACTTTGTTTTCCTTATCCCTTCAGTGGTTATTACCGTCATTTTCCTTTTCTTCTGGCTTTTCATGAAAGAAACATTATATGATGAAGTTCTTGCAAAACAAAAAAGAGAACAAAAGCTGATTTCTACAAAGACAGATAAAAAGAAGGCAGAAAAGAAAAAGAATAAAAAGAAAGAAATTCAGAATGGGACCATTCATGAATCTGATTCTGAGAATGTACCCCGGGACTTTAAATTATCTGACGCTTCGGTTGTGGAGGATGAGCAGTTTGTACCTGCTCCTTTGAATATGTTTGAAACTTCCAGCACTGTTAGGGAAAGAAAGAAGAAGGAAAAGAAACAAAAACCTTCACTTGAGGAACAGATCATCAAAGAAAGTGATGCATCAAAGACTCCGGGCAAAAAAGTAGAGCCCGTCCTAGTTACAAAGCCGCCGGCCCCGCCTCCCGAAGCAGCTGCCTTGAAGAAGAAAGCAGGGCAAAAGAAGTCTAAAAATGGAAGCGGTACATAATCTTTTTAACTCATTGCGTGATTGCATTTAATGAGTCTGAAACAGATTGTTCACCTGTTTGCTTTGGCTAATAGGAATTGTGTATAGAAATTAACAGTGATCAAAGAAACACGTTAAACATCATCCAGAACTATGTAAAGACTCTCATTGGAAATGGATACACCTGACTTCGGTGACTTAAGGGCTTGTAGTTACTGACAGAGACATTTCAGTGAACGCTTTGTAATCAGTGTGATAGGGGTTGGAAAGGTGAAACATTGCTTTTCACTTTTGATTCAGCTTTCAAGCAGTTCCATATCTGGAGGCACTGGACCTGCAGAGATGAGTCATATGCTAGCTGTAGACACTAGAATAAGAGGTCATGATGGCAGAACAAGATAAGGTGATATGGGTCTCAGGACTTCCAAGGCGGGCCCCTTGGAACATGCAGTGCCAGGCATTACTTTTAAAGCTTGAGAAAGTGCTGGCTAGTTGTGATTGTGTATATAAGTACATATTTGTGTATGTATATACACATGCATATATATACATGTATATACACATACAAATGTGCATGCACATATATGTATATATAATCATTGGATACAAAATACTTGAAGAAAGATTGTTTCTGTGAAAATATCTCAAAGAGTGTCCATTTTCAATATGGGTATTAATTTAAAATTGTCATCATTCCCTAGATAATATGCTACAACAACTATTTACATAATGTCCACTTTTTATAATGTGTTATTTTAAGTAATCTAGAGAGATTTAAAGTATACAGGAGAAGTTCATGGGCTGTAGTGAAATACATGTCATTTTCTGTAGGGGAGCTGAGCACTCAGGCTTTGGTATTGGTGGTGCTTTCTAGAACTGTTCCCCCCATGGGTGTCAGAACGAGTGTACAGTGAACAATTCCTGAGAAATGGCGATTGATGTGTGCAGCTGCAGAGAGTTGGCATTGTATGAAGGGACTGAAATTCTTTGTGTAGCCTTATTTATAGTGTTAATGGTTAGGTTGGACTTAAAGGATTTGCTTGCAGCTATGACCACATATGGTACTAGAGAAATAATAGGAAGCAGTGCATGCCTTAGGAAGGAGAATGTGTGAGCCAGTGACATATTCATAAAAGGTGATTAAGTAGAAGTATGGAAGAAATAATGTAGAAGAAATACAGAAGTTACCAATAGTAATACCTACATAAATAACAGTATTTATGGGTAAAGAGTTTATGGAGGAAGGTCTTTCCCTATATTGACAGAAAGCTTCTTCTCAGGGCCCAGGAGAGATACATGAATATAGAGTATTTTTCTTTTCTTTCTTTTGTTGTTGTTTTGTTTTTTGAGATAGAGTTTCTCTGTATCTTTGGCTATCCTGGAACTTGCTTTATAGACCAGGCTGGCCTCAAATTCATAGAGATCGGCCTGCTTCTGCTTCCCTGATTGCTGAGATTAAAGGCATGTGCCACCACCACCCGGCTATGAGTATGGAATACTTTTGAGAGTTCAGTGGACAAAATCGAAGTGGTCACAATACTTAGGTAGTGATGTTTTTTGTAAACACCTCAGAAAGTAGGGCTTACATTAATTACTATTAGAACTTTCAGTCAGGTTAATATAGTCAGTTTTTTTAGTTTTGCTATCATCCATCATGCATCCATGAATCTATCTTTCGTGTACATTGTAGGGGAACAATGAGTTGAGCGATGTTAGATTGCATTTGATTTATATAATGTAAGTATATTTAAAGAACTATATGCATATTTTTAAGAATTTATTTTACATGTATCTGAGTGTTTGCCTACATGTATATTTGTGTGCCAGTCGCGTTCCTGGTGCCTGAAGTGTGTCAGATTTTCTCGAACTAGAGTTTTACAGATGATTGTGAGCTACCATGATGCAGCTTCTGGTGATTGAACCAGGTCCTTTGCAAGGGTAGAAAGAATTCATAACTGCTGAGCCATCTCTCTAGTCCCTGATTAGATTTAGATTTTAGAATTCTTGAACAGAATTTATAAGAACAGATTCAGAGGTATTTTCACATGGGCAGAAAGACTGTTCAGACAATATTCCAGTGCTAGGTCATGGGACCAGATTGTGGTAGTGCCAAAAGGCACGAAAGTAGAGAATGACCAACCTCATTTAGGAGTGTGGGGTGGAGTAAAGAAGATAGGCTCAAAGCTGATTGAGAGTCTGAGTTAGAATAGGTTTAGCAGGTTTAAGTCTGTGAGCTAAGTCATCTTGACTTTTGTTGCCAAGAATAGATTTTTTTCTTTTAAATGATTGCAGAAAAGAATCAAAGAATGATACTTGGAGAAATGTAGAAATTATCAGCTAGGCTTCAGGCCCCATACAACTGTTTTGAGCACAGCCACTTCTGTGTTTGTGATTGGCTTTCACAGTGGTCGATACAAATGTTCATGGCTGTGGCACTGCAGCATGGGGTGGTCCTCAGAGAATAAAGAAACGTTTCCAGTTTGTGAGTAGGTACATGTTTCTTAGCCCTGAGGGAAGGAGTGTTGGAGAGCCTGGAGGTGAGAAGCGGGGAGAATGCTGTAGCTGTGTCTCCATGCAGGCACAGTGCAGGCTTGGATGCCGGAGTGTGAAGGTAGTAGTCATGTCGTGGGTATAGTCGCTCAGTGTGACGAACACCAGCATGTGAGGTGTTCCTTTGAAGCAGTTCACAAAGGACACTCGGAAGGAAAGTAAGAAGAGAATTGGGGAGCTTAATTTTTTTTAATTGTGTAAAATTTGGGACTCAGATTTTAGTTAATCCTTTATTGGAATGGGAGAGATAAAAATTAAGGTGGAGTTTGTGGTCTGTAGAAAGAAAGCACAGGCTGTTATTTTGTCCATGGGAATGTATATGGAAGGTGTAAATTGGCAGTGGTAGGGAAGGTTTTCATCTTTCAAATTATAGTTGACTGTACTGTGGGGTGAGTAGGGCTGGGAGTGGCTCTGAAGTGAGAAGAAAGGGCCAGTGTAGTAAGGATTTGATTTTGGAGAGTAAGAAAGTGGGAAGGAAAAGTTTTGGTAAGAGAGATTGAATATGAGATTAAGCTTATTGTGGTAAAGCATGCTGGGAATTTTTAATAATTTCTTGTTTTCTGCTGTGTTCATTGGTTGCTATGATTTTTCTCCCACTTACGTTTACTGAAGATGACCAAGATAAAAATGTGGAAATGCTGATGACACCTTCAAAAAAGCAAGACATGTCACTGTTCCCTCACGAGACTAAACCGGAAGGTGGGCTGGGAAAGAAGAAAGGTGTGTCAAAGAAGCAAAAGACAGAAAATGGTGAGATGTGTGGATGAGCATTTTAGGAATGCTAACTGTAGAGAAGTGTGGGTCGTAGCTCCGGAGACTGCTTGTGTGTTGTTGTCACTGGAATTCTAGTGCAAGTCTAAAGTGATTTTCACCGAATAGCTTGCCTTGCTTTACAGATGTGCTAAGAATGCTTGTGTTTAAGTAATCATTCTTGGTTTTGAAAAATAACAGTATGTACAAGCTATATAGAGTAAAAATATTCACCAAATGTTTATACTTAAATTTTTTCCAAACATTTTATTTTTATTACAATTATTAACCTGTTAATTGGATACACTAACAGTTTTTTAAAGTTATTTGTTTTGAGACTACCTCATGTTCAGGTTGTCTGCTGACCCATGTGTAGTTTAGGGGGACTTTTGAATTTTGATTCTCCTGCCTGCAGCTCCCCAGCGCTAAGTTCACCTTACTCGTCTGGATTCTGTGTGGTGCTGAGAATTGAACCCAGGGCTTTTGAATGCTAGATGAGCATTGTGCTAACCGAGCTGTATCCCCAGCTCCAGGAATGGTCTTTAATGTGACACGTGTGCTGTGAGGCGTTCACACATGTGTCATTTTGAGCCTTACCATCTTTCCTTCCCAGTGCCCCTCCTTCCTTCTCTGGGCTCTGCTCTTCCTGCATTGTCATGCTTCTGTTTTCAAGGTAATTAGGTTTTGCAGATGAGAGAATACATGCAATATTCATGCTTTTTAATATTGTTTGAAAATTATAATCCACACTTGTTAGACCTAGTGTTACCCTGCATTTCTTATTCTGTCCTACAAATTTGCATGGGTTTATGGTAGGCATCCAATTAGAAGTGACAAAGCAATCTTAGATTGCAGAACTTTCCAGAGAAAGCTTGATTATGAGGTTTATGGTGATCACACAGCAGTGTTTACAAATGGTATTAGGCTGTCATATTACTTAGTGCTAGAAGACAGTGTTTGGAAAGAGAAATGATGAAATTTCATGTACATTAAAATTATGATGTTTCACACATAAGTTTTGAGACAATATTACCTGGATATTTTGATACAGTTAAACTTCACTAACTTAAAATAAGAGATAAAAATTATTAATACAAAGTCCTTATGGGGAAGACTGTATAAGAGCAAACCTAGGCCTTACGCATGCTAGAAGTGCATGGCCACTGAGATCATCCTCATGCCCTGAAAGTTGGATTGTTCTGGAATGTATCAGAGTTTTCATCTGGGTACAAATACTTGTTCTCTTTAAACAAGGTACTAGTCAAATTCTTTGCTGAATTTCTCATGAGATTTGGGACTAAGATTATCAGGCTATCCTCCATCTCACCCCCTCCCCACCCCCCCAAGACAGGACCTTTCTGTATAACCTTGTCTTTCCTGGAACGCACTGTGTAGACAAGGTTGGCCTCAAAGTCAAGATTCTGTCTGTGCCTCCTGAGTGCTAGGATTAAAGGCATGCACACTAGCCCTTTTTCTAGTCTTGATACATATAGTAGGGTGTGCCATAGAAATTAAGTATGTGACCTTAAAATGAGAAGCTATCTGTAAACATAAATGACTGATTTCGTACCTAGCGTAGGAAAGAAACTTCATTCACTTCTGGGTTGGCAAGCATGCAGAACGTTATGGGTTTAATCCCCAGCACTACTAAAACCAGGGCATGGAGGTGCATACTGCCTAGGGAATCATTAGAGCCACCCTGGGCTCTACAGTGAGTTCAGTGCCTTTTATAAGAGTAATTCATTACCATAGATAAAAATGAACTGCCTAAGAGCACTAATGATGGAAAAGGTTAGCTTCTGTTCCCACAGAAGTGGTTGGCGTTGTAGTACATTTATAATTTCATCTTGTAGAAGGTTGAGGTGTGAGGATCCTGCATTCAGGGTTATCTTGTTATACAGTGAGATCTCATCTCAGAAATAGAAGACAAACTCAGAAAGATTAAACAAGAGTTAGCTAAAGGGTAGTTGTTAAGTTTTCAATATTATCAGAGAAGATGTCATCCCTCCTCCTTTTGTCTGTCTGTCTGTCTGTCTGTCTGTCTCTCTCTCTCTCTCTCGACAGGGTTTCTCTGTAGCTTTGGAGCCTGTCCTGGCTGGCCTCAAACTCACAGAGATCCTCCTGCCTCTGCCTCTCGAGTACTGGGATTAAAGGCATGTGCCACCACCGCCTAACTGATATCCCCCATTTTAAGATGACTTGAATGACTTAAGAATTTTAAGGTGTTACTCTCAAAGTCATATTAAATGATGAAGCGGGAATTTGAAACTAAATTGAGCTAATAGTAAAGATTTTAGAATCACTGCATTTGTAATTAAATTTAAGTGTGCCGTGTATTGTTTACTCTGTTATAACAACTTAGTAATTATGATATTATGACTTAAATTGCAGTCTTGGTAGATGAGCCCCTTATTCATGCAACTACTTCCATTCCTTCGATGGATAATGCTAACTCAAATCTTGTGATGGACAAGAGAGAAATTATTGATATGATTAAACCAGACCATGTGGAAGGGATCCATAAATCTGG
The DNA here is from genome assembly GCA_001685075.1 of Bramus lutescens. Classification (NCBI taxonomy): domain Eukaryota; kingdom Metazoa; phylum Chordata; class Mammalia; order Rodentia; family Cricetidae; genus Bramus; species Bramus lutescens. The sequence continues at coordinate 278,699 of LOEQ01002106.1, read as the reverse complement.
ACCTAAAAAGCTGAAGATTGAAACTGACAAAGGTAGTATGAGAAATGTGTTTTGTTACATTATAAAATTAGGATTTTGAGGCTTGGACTGGTGCGCATTTTCTTATAGGTTCAGTAAATTGGAAAAGACTAACAAACATTGAAGTAAATGACTTCTATCTAGTTCAGGATTTTTTAACTTTTAAGTACCTGACCATCTTTTTCTTGAGAGATTTTTTTTGCAATCTTAGGTATATAGAGCTGGTATGCCAACAAAACATTTACTGTTAATAAGTCAAAGGAATTTGTTTCAACAATTCTTTGGTATACATGCAACTTTACCATTTGTTAAAGTTGAAAGGCAATTTGTATTCTAAGAAGATGGATATGCTTGTTTATTTTTACATAAAGAATTATGTAATTCTTAAATGTTAAGTATTTGGTATTGCAGGACATCTGTATCTTTCTGAATTGGTTGATATTTTGATTTTAAAATTCTCTATGCTGAGAATGTGGCTTCATATAAGTATGTAGTACAAAACGACAGAAGTATGTTTAGGGCCATTTCAGAAATGTTGGAAATTCTGTCCTAATCCTAAGCCAAAATTCATTTAGCATTAAAAAAATGAAACCTCAAGTTGGTAATTGAAACATTATTTAAAAAAGTCAAACAGTCTAACAACATAATCTAGAGAACATTCTGGGAAATGACAGTGGGAAAGCACCAGTTCCTCGTCTTTTGTCACTAAACCATTGTGTCTGTAAGAGCAGAGGAGCTGGTGTGTGCCTAAAGACTTTGTGTTTCTTCCAGGCCTCTGCTGTGGTCTTTGTTTGTTTGTTTTGACATTTGTGTACAAGCTGGGGTCATTTAGGAAGAGGGTTCCTCAATTGAGAAGGTATTTCCTCCATCAGATTGGCCTGTAGGCGAGTCTGTGGGGCATTTTCTTGATGGGCGTGGGCAGGTCTAGATTTCTGTGGGCAGCGACACCCTAGGAGGGGGCCCTTGGTTATTTAAGAAAGTAGACTGAGCAAGCCATAGGGAACAAGACAGTAAGCAACATTTGTGCTGACTTCCTTCCCTGACTTTCTTCAGTGATAGACTGTGTGGAAACTGGGAGCCAGAAGAGGGTGTGTGGTCTGGGACTGGAGTTATATATAGTGGGTGCTAAGAACAGACCCTGGGTTCTCTGGAAAAATAACCATTGCTCTTAACTACTGAGCCATCTCTCCAGCCCCTAATAGACTGTGTTAGCTGGACATATTCCTGTACTTTCAATACTCTAGAGAGTAAGAAAGAGGATTCTAAAGTTTTAAGACCAACTGGGGCTACATAAAGAGATATGGTCTCTATATATTTAAGATCAGTTTTAAGTTCATATCAAAATTAAGTAGAAAATGCAGAGTTTTCATTTACTCTTCATTACACATATGCACACAATTATTATTTTAAACAAGTAGTGCAGCTGATGTGTAAAAGGCTTAGACTGGTTGCTTTGGGTCTCGGGTAGAAGTTCTTTGAAGAAAGGGAATTTGTTGCTTAACATGGAGTCCTAGGGCAATTAGAACAGGCGAATCCAGGAGACATTTCTGCATACAACGTTTTAATATATATTTGTATATATTAGATCTCTTTAGATGCAGATTGCCTTGTTATAATTATACTAGACTTATTTCTCATCAGTGGAGTTTGGTTTACAAAGTAACAGCTATTAGAGTTAAATGAGGATACTGTGACTATGCCTGCTGCAGGTGCTGGCACATACTAAATGCCTAAATGTTTTTAAAAGTGAGGTAGGACTAGTAGAATTCCTCAGTAGGTGAAGGTGTTTGTTTGTCAAGCCTGGTGACCTGAGTTCAAGCCTTGGGGTTCAAACATGGCAGAAGGATAGAATCTCAAGCAAGTTGTCTTCTGAATTGCTCATGTTTATTCCCCTTCTGAATAAACACATAAATAAATGGAATAAAAAGCGAGAACATACTGGCAATTTAGTATCCTGCAGTCTGGGAAAACTTTGAGCTGATGTAACTTTTCCTAGGTGCAGATGATAAACACTTGCTGTCCCTCTTGACTAAAAGTATCTACTGTTACTTGACCTGGAAAGTCCATTTTCTTGTGGTTATTGACTTTCTGGGTCAGGAATTTTTTATGTTTACCTTTGCTCATAGTATTGCTTGGGTGGGTCTCTACTGCTAACTTTCTCCTCCTTTTGTTTTTTGATTAAGAAAATGCTGAAGTGAAGTTTAAAGATTTCCTTCTGTCCCTGAAGACCATGGTGTTTTCTGACGATGAGGCTCTTTGTGTTGTAGACTTGCTGAAGGAGAAGTCTGGTGCCATAAAAGATGCTTTAAAGCAGGTAAGCATAGCTTTTGATTATGGCACAGTTTTCCAAATGAGAGGTGCTATATTAATTATTTGATATTTCTGTTTTTAATGCTCTTATGTCTAAATGTTCAGGAATGCTTTAGAAATAATTTCATATATCTATTCTAGTTTATGCATAATTTATGCACTTGTTTAAGTCAAGCAACCTTAGAGTCATCTGCTGCTTTCACAAAAGCCAACTGCTTAAAAATAGGCAAGATTTTTATGACTTTGAAGTCACTTGGCTCTTAACTGAGTTGGATCCTACTTTGCTTTAACTAGAAGTCCTGATGAAGTCAGCGTCAGGTGATTTCTAGATAGAAAACAGATTTTTTGTGATCCAAGATTTCACATTGGAAAGACCCTAGGACCTTTCGTTCAGTGTTAGAGCATCTCTCTCTCTCTCTCTCTCTCTCTCTCTCTCTCTCTCTCTCTCTCGTTTCTCTTCAAGAACACATGGTTTTGGGCTGGGCAGGTGTCTTAATCTGTAAAGTGTTGATGCACAAGTGTGAGAGTCTGAGTGTGACTTCTAGAACCCATCCCTGGGTCCATGGCAAACCATGATCATTTAATAAACGGTTACTGCTCAGTCTCTCAAAGCTAGGACTTATGTTAAGTACTGGATATGTGGCATGTCCTTTACAGGCTTAGTGCCGGGGACACGGAGACAGGAGGTCCCTGTGGACGATTTGCCGTGCTTACTAGTTTGCTAGCTGGCCAGCCCAGCTGAGTCTTTGAGCCCTAGGACTAAGGGAGAGACCCTGCCTCAAACAAACAAGGTTGATGACCGTCCTGAGAAGTATCATCTGATGACCTCTACACTTTTGTGTAACGCCCCTCCCCCATTTAGATAGTATACACTGCTGTGACTAACAAAAGATGTAAAATAAAAAAAAACTCCAGAACAAAACATTGTGTTTATGGCCCATGTTCACTATACTGTTGTGTATACTGTGTCATTTGGAAAAAGTGGCAGGCTCGCAGCTGTTAACTTGTTTCAAAGGTGACCTGGCATTCTGGGTTTCAGTCATGGTACACTCACACATCTACCTACTTAGCTGGCTTTTAAACCCACTTAGGTTTTATCTGGAAGACCATGCACCAGTCATCTAGCTTGTATTTTCTTAGACATTTCGTCTGCTTTTCTGTGTATCTATGAGGTTATCTTCAAGAGGAAAACCAGGTTATTTACTCATCGTTAAAACCCCCATTTTTCTGCATGTAGACTAGTATACTTTTTTTAAATGACTTTTTTATTTCTTACTTTCCCCTGCAGTGTTTCTCCTTTGTTATTTTTTAAATTTATGTTTTTTAAACTTTATTTTCCTTGAGAATGTTTGTTTGTTTTTACATCCCAAAGTTTCCCCTTTTGCTTCTCCTCCCACCCACCCCCTCCCATGGATATCAGCTAGCCATTGTATGTCAAGTTGCAGTGAGATTAGGCACCTCTTCTATCAGGCTGGATGAGGTAATCTGGTAGGAGGAATAGGTCCTAGAAGCAGGCAGCAGAGTCAGAGACAGCCCCTACTCTCACTGTTAGGAGTCTCATGAGAAGGCCAAGTTGTAACACACATGCAGAGGGCCAAGATCAGTCCCATGCAGGCTCCCTGGTGGTTGGTTCAGTCTCTATGAGCCCAGGTTAGTTGGTCCTGTGGGTTTTCTTGTGGTGCCCTTAACCCCATCTTCCACAGAATTCCCTGAACTCCATTTAATGTTTGGCTTTGGATCTCTGCATCTGTTTCCATCAGTTGCTGGGTGAAAGCCTCTTTGATGACAGTTGGGCTAGGCATCAATCTGGGAGTATAGCAGAATATCATTAGGAATCATTTCATTGACTTTTTTTTTCTTCCAGTTGTGTTTGGTTCTATCCTAGGTCTCTGGGCCATCCGGTCTCTGTGTCCTGGCCCTCAGGGGTGGGTTCCCTCTCAGGGTATGGGCCTCCAGGTGGGCCAGTCATTTCTGCGCCTTGTTTACCACATCTTGCAGGCAGGACAAATTATAGGTCAAAGGGCTTGTGACTGCATTGGTGTCCCAGTCCCTCCACTGGAAATCATGCCTGGATTTCTGTTGCTCTAGGTTTCTAGCTCACCCCAGAGATGCCTCCTGATTCCAGTTCTCTCCTAGTGCTCTCTCCCGCCATCCTTCCCTTACCTGATCCCTCCTGTTCCCATCCCCACTCTCCCTTCCAGCCCCTTCCACTAGCATCGTCAGCTCTGTTTCCCCTTCAGAGTGAGATTTATGCATCTTTTTTCTTTGGAGTTGTGTTTATTGACATTTTTCTTAGCACCTATTGCATGGTACTTGAACCAGCTCTTTTTTTTGACTCTTCCAGCACAGCAGTCTCTCCCCTCCTTGCCAGTGTCACTTTCTCGTGTGTGCCTAACTTGATTGTTAATATTCGATTGCTGTTCTGTCAGAAACTATGGAGGGTTTCTTGTCACAGCCTTGCAAACCTGTCCGTACTTCTGGGTACGTGAACAGTGCATCTAGCAAATCTGACATCTTACATTTTAGTGTGCTAGCTACATACAAACATACATACATAATACATACATGTAGTATGCTACCTAGACTGTGTGGTTGTGCTAATGGTAGTCTAGTGTAAGTGATGTGTTTAAGACAATCAACAAATATAAGTTACTTTGAATCTAAACTCAGATTGTTCCATTGCAGTGAACTTTTTGGTATTCTTTTAGTTTTTTGTTTTTCCTGACAGGGTTTCTCAGTGTAACCCCGGCTGTCCTGGAACTCACTTTGTAGACCAGGCTGGCTTCAAACTTGGAGATCCACCTGCCTCGGCCTCCTGAGTGTTGATATCTAAAGTGTGCACCACCACTGTTCAGCTTTCTTGGTATTCTTGGTTAAAGAATTTGTTCTTTGATTCATTTTTATTGTAGATGAGTGAATGTTTCTGAAGAGGTTTTAGTTATTTGTGGGATGTGGGAAGTTTGTAGCACATGAGTGATTTCAGGTGACATTACTACCTACCTACCTGTTTAAAATTACTGTCCTTAAAGTTACAGTCAACTGCTTTTAAGTGTCTGTCTTATTAAGGATGTTGCTGCTGACTTATGAAGATAGTTATTTTATATGAAGCACTTTTGAACTCTTAAAGACTGAATGACAAGTCAGATACCTTTGATTTTCTTTCTTTCTTTCTTTCTTTTTTTTTTTTTTTAGTTTAGGTAGGCCTAGCTGGAAGTTAAGTAGTTATTAAGGAGAACATTTGATGGTAAAACTCAAAGTGGAAATAAAAGTAACATTGTTTGGTGGTCTGGTGTAAACAGGCAGAAAAGGACACACTGGCTTTCAGGTAAAACAGTGTCCAGTGCTGATAGAAATAAATAAAAAGTAAAATTAACATTTTCTTCATTTACATATTCAATTTTTTTAAAAGAACTATAATAACTATAATTTGTTCCTCATGTCAAATTGCTTTTTTTTTTTTTAATTGGGAATGGTTCCTGTTGATGTCAGAGAACTGGGCACTGGTGGCATCTGGGCGTGTTGTGATGAGAGTTGTTGAGCACTGTGTTTGATCTGCACTGCTCTGTCTGTTGTAGTTGGCGGTTTAGTCTTTTGGCATTTTGGGGGCCCACCCAGCTCCCCAATAAATCACACACAGAGGCTTATTCTTAGTTTTGAATGCGTGGCCTTAGCTTGGGTTGTTTCTTGCCAGCTTCTCTTAAATTATCTCCTCTGTCTTTGGCCTTGGGGCTTTTATCCTTTTCCATCTCTCTATACCTTTTCTTTCCTAGTTCTTACTCCGTATCTGGCTGTGTATTTGGGTGACTGGCCCTGAAGTTCTCCTCCTCGTTGCTCCTTTTCTCTTCTCGATTTCTCCTATTTATCCTCTCTGCCCATCAGCCCTGCTTATCCTTGCTCCTGCCTTGCTATTGACCATTCCTCTCTTTATTAGACCATCAGGTGTTTTAGAATCACAGCTTCACAGAGTTAAACAAATGCAGCATAACAAAAGTCACAAACCCTAAAATAATATTCCCTACAGCCTGTCTTTTCTTTACTAGGCTTTGGGATAGCACATGATTGCTTTATGGTGAGAGGTCACATTTGATTTCATAGTCTCTTAATCTTCTGGAAAAATAAGGAGGGAAATTGCTGTTTTTGAGTTTTGGGCTTGTAAGTGTATACTTCTTTGTTAAGATATGTTTCTGTTCTAATTGTACTCTACTAATTTTAGGGTATGCACTGTGTTAGAATATGCACTATTGGAGTGACTGACTGGTATTTAGGAGTTATTCTATTTTAGATGTTGTCCTTCCCATTGACCCAAGGGCTCTGATGCCAGATAGCTCACTCTCAGTTTTCAGTGGGTCATGTTAACTTACTCATTCTGTATTGATTTCCAATTACAGTCGAATAAAGGAGAATTGAGTTCTCTTCTGCATCAGCTTCAGGAAAAGGAAAGGCTGCTCTCTGCTGTGAAAGAGGACGCTGCTGCCACAAAGGAGCGCTGTAAGCAGTTAACGCAGGTGAAGACATTCTTAGTTAAGGGCTGAGCTTCCTGAGTCAGAAGCAGTGATATCTTAAAGAGCGCCCATGGTCCTTGATGTAATCCCTCCACCAACCCTCCCCCGAGACAGGAGTTCTCTGTAGCTTTGGATCGTGTTCTGGAACTAGGTCTTGTAGACTAGGCTGGCCTTGAACTCCCAGAGATCTGCCTGCCTCTGCCTGCTGAGTACTGGGATTAAAGGCGTGCGCCCCCACCCCGTGTGTGCCATCTCTTCACCACCCACTTGACAGTGTAAAGCCTTTGTGTGCTTCTGGCTAATGAGAAGTCAGTGGAAGCACAGAGTCTGTAAGCCTGCTTCCTTATACTGAGCTTTAATATAGTTTTATGTGAATATCATTTAATACTGTTAATTTAAGTTTAAAAAAATAGATAAGTTACTTTTTGACATTTTGGTTATGAGCCTAGCCTTTAATGGCTAATTATTTCTCCAACCTACTAAGTTGCGTTTTAGCGACCAATCATCCTGTATACTGGGGATGTGTATTTGTAAACAGAGACTGCCTTTTCATTTCCCAGACACCCGATCCGAATAATCACACAGAGACTATATTAATTATAACACGGTTTGGCCAATGGCTCAGGCATATTCCTAACTAGCTCTTACATCTTAAATTAACCCATTTCTATTAGTCTCTGTATTGCCATGTGGCTGTGGCATTGCCTTATTTTCTACATGTCTTATTTCTTTGGGGACTGGCTTGTGGCATCTCTCTCCTTTGGCAGCTCCCTGGAGTCTGCCTGACTCTGCCTTCTTTCTCCCTGCATTCAGTTTAGTTTCCATCTACCTATATTTTTCTGTTACTTGTTAAAGCAGCATCTTTATTAACCAGTGCTAATAAAACATTCATAGCATACAGAGGGGCATCCCACACCACTTAAATAGCTGGTGAAAAAATAAATCTGACTTAATTACCTTTAAATAAAACTTATTAATGCTTTTGAACACCATATTTTATGTGGAGTTAAATAAAGTGCAGTACTTGTTTTTCTGTTTTATTTTTGGACAGTCTTAGGTAGCCTGGGCTACGCTAAAACTGGCTCTATAGCTGAGAATAACCTTGAACTCTTGATCTCCTGACTCCTTCCAGATGCTGGGATTATAGATGCGTGCACCACATACCTGGCTTTAGTATAGTGCTTTTGTGTAAATACATTTAGTGTAAATTTTTTTTTTTTTTTTTGTTTTGGTAGATAGGGTTCTCTGTGTAACAGCTCTAGCTGTCCTGTCCTGGAACTTTGATTTGTAGACCAGCTTGGCCTCAAATTCGCAGAGTCTCACCTGCCTCCCGAGTGCTGGGATTAATGGGATTAAAAGTGTGCGGCACCACCTCCTGGCTTAGTGTAGTTCTTTAAAAAGAAATTTTTATGTGTATTGTATGTTGATATAACAGCTTTCAAATATAAGTCTTAAAAATAAAGTATGTAAATAGCTTCATAAATTTTATGAAAACTTAAGTTCTGTCCCAGTTTATTAAAGCTGGACTATAGTCATACCTTCAGGTAACTAAACTTGCTTTTGCTTCCTTACTTATCTATTTTCACGTCTTTTTTCTGCTGTAGACATACACTGTCCAAAGAGAGGCCTCTCTTGGTTTCCCCTTCTAGTATCCTTCTCAGTCTTTCACTGAACTCCAAAGGAGAGTAGCAAACAATCACTATTTTGCCTTAAATTATTTATTTTTTAGGATCACATATAATGTTTACAATCTTTATTGAGTAAATCAGAAAGTGCATTAGAAATAGAAGCAAACTAATGAGTGTCTGTACTATGAAGGAGTTGGAAAGAGTGGGGAGATACAGAAGACTCCTGGTGTCTTGGTTTTTGACCCCAGCTTTGCTTTGTATCCAAGCTCTGATTGAGCATTCATGACTTTGATACTCTTAAAACATTGCATCTTTGATAGTGTTATAATACCTTTTTTATAACAAGTTCTTCATAAATTTCTGATTTGCTATTCTAGGAAATGATGACAGAGAAAGAAAGAAGCAACGTAGTTATAGCAAGGATGAAAGATCGGATTGGAGCACTAGAAAAGGAACATAATATATTTCAAAACAAAATGCATGTCAGTTACCAGGATGCTCAGCAGATGCAGATGAAGGTATGTTGAAGTCTTCGAAAGTAAGAGGAAATATTTCTGTTCATTTAATTCATAAACTTTTAAGTGCCTTGTACGGGGTGGGCCATTGACATATAGTGGCGAGTTAAACTCACTCTTCATGCTAAAGTAAGTAAGTGTTTTGTATGGAGATAAGGTAGGAAGGCTGGAACCTGATAGGGAAATACTCCATTGCCAGTAGAGGTGAGCATCGGGTGCTTCGCTGTAGTGGAGTAGGGAAGGTGGGACAGAGTAATGATAGTAGAGAGAAGAGGGTTTTTTATGATTTATTTATCTTTATTTTATGTGCATTGGTGTGAAGGTGTCAGATCCCCTGGATCTGGATTTTCAGACAGTTGTGAGCTGCCATGTGGGTGCTAGGAATTGAACTTGGGTCCTCTGAAAGAGCAGTCAGTGCTCTTAACTGCTGAGCCATTTCTCCAGCCCCGAGAGAAGAGTTTTTAGACACAGTATTCAGACTGTGTTGAATCTTCTGAATTAACTTTGTCAAGAGAGACTGAAGGAATGGGGAAAGGCTGTAAGAATTACTTGGTGTAATTCTTTATTCGCAACTCAGGCCATTCATTGGCTCTATTTTGGGAACCCAGAACCACCTTGTGAGAAATGCAGTTTTAAAGAGTTGAGAGCCAAGGTTGGAATGAAGAAAAGATACAGAAATAAGTATGGACCCATTTAAAGGGTTCCCCAATGTCTGAAGATTGTCATAGTTTTTTTTTTTTAATGTGATCTTTTTAAAAGTATCTATTTTAGTATTTTATGTGTATGAATGTTTGCCTGCATTTAATATTTATGTACCTCATGCATGACGAGTGGCCTCAAAGGTCAGAAGAGAGAATGGGATCCTCTGGAATTGCAAATAGTTGAGAACTGCCTTGCAAGTGCTGGGGATCCTCTTGGATCCTCTACAAGAGCACCAAGAGCTCTTAACCCTTGTGCTGCCTCTACAGCCTAGTGATCTTTTCTTGATTACTATTTACGGCTCATGTGAAAATCAGTCAGCTGTTAGAGCATTTATTTTCTGGTGAAGGTGAAAGGTTAATTGAATTCACTCATGTGCTTCTGTTGATGGATGACTTGTAGAGGTCAGAATGTATACATCTATATATGGAGTCTATAGACATCTTCTGACAACTAGAAAAATACTTTCACTTTCGCTAGCTGAGTTAGTAAGATTATCAGCAGGTGTTTATTTCTCTTAATGGAGTAACTTATATAGGAAAGGAAGACCTGTCCTTATGTGACTGTAAGAATCAGTGTTCTTTATTGTCTGATTTTATAATTCTGAAATTAAACAGTTATCATTCAAAGGAATGTAAGAGTAGTAGTTGTAGAGGCTCTGGGGTGAATAGGAGCTACTTAGGAATCACCTATATGCATGGTATACTGATGGGTATATAGCAGAATGGATATATTAATCATTTAAATTTGTATTCATGGAAATGGTGGAGCCAGCAGTATGGCTCAGTGAGTAAAGGAACTTGATGTCAAGGCTGATGACGTTGAGTTCATTCCCCAGGACTGAGGTGGTGGAGAGAATTAATTCCCCTATGTGTCCTTTGAACACAGATATGTACACACTCTTGCACAGCATACTGTGCATAAGCCAGATAAATATAATTAAAGAAGAACATGGCTAAGATGGTACATTTTATGTTATTTAGTATATGTTAGTACAGTTAAAAAAAAAACAAACCCTGAGTGGTCTTGAATGTTTTTCAACTAGATTTTGTGGTGTCTGTTAGTTATGCTTAATTTACAACTTTATAAATGTGTTTATGCATATTATCTATCTGTCTGTCTGTTGGTCTGTCATTTTTTCAAGACAGGGTTTTTCTTTGTAGTAGTCCCTGGCTAGTTCTGTAGACCAGGCTGGCTTTGAACTTACAGAGATCTGCCTGCCTCTGCCCCCTCCCCCCTCAGTGCTGAGATTAAAGGTGTGTGTTACCACCGCCTAGCAGTATATTTATAATGTGTAAACTTTGACTGAAACTTTTATCTATTTTTTTCTTTTTTGAGATGAGGGTCTCCATTTGTTGTCCTGCATGGTCTGGAACTTGTGTGTAGACCAGGCTGCTTTAAAACTCCCAGAGCTCTACCTGTTTCTGCCTCCAGATGCTGGGGTTAAAGACATGTGCCAAGTCATCCACTTTACAACTTTAAACATATTGTTAATATAACGTTGACTTCTTCTGGAGTCAGGACGCGGCACTTCTGTGTTGGGTGTGAGAAGTCTTGCTTTTGAAACTTGATGTATGTTTGTTTCTTATTTTAAGGTGTGAGAATAGCTGTTGATTGGCTTAGGTCTGAGCTGGGTGGTTTGTACTTACTTTCCATTTATTGCTAAGCAGTTTTTTCTTTGTCTTCATACTGACCCGAAAAGGATGGTTTGGATTTCATTTTCTTAATGCTTTTTACTCTTTTACTATGATGGAATTTCTCTTAAAGGTGGCTTTGTTGATCTTTGTTTTCTAAATCTTACATTTTAAAATAGTTTCAGCAAGTTCGGGAGCAAATGGAAGCAGAGATAGCTCATTTGAAGCAGGAAAACGGTATACTGAGAGACGCTGTCAGCAACACTGCCAGCCAGCTGGAAAGCAAGTATGTCTCCTAATTCTCCTCCACTAAATGGCAAACTATTTTCTCCTGTCATCAAAAGGATGCTTGATAGTAACTGGTTAGACTTCTTCCATTTGCTTCTAAACTTGTTCTAAGAACAACTGTTTCTTTGGGTGAAGGGCTCTGGCTCTTCTAAGCCTCTGTGCAGCTGCAGCCCCTCGAGCATCACTGTTGCTGTGGAGCAGCACACACGTGCTGGAGCCGTCTGTTTCCAGTCCAGCACTCCTAAATTCCATTACTCTGAATTTAAAAAGCATAGGCTTGGTGTCTTGGTCCTCCTGCTTCTATACAGATTGTGATCCAGGGGTCCAGAGTAGAGAAACCATTTCTTAGAGAGTCTAGTAGTTTTACACAAAGTAAGTACTTTTTTTTTTTTTTCCGAGAAAGTGTTTCTCTGTAGCTTTGGAGCCTATACTGGAACTCGCTCTGTAGACCAGGCTGGCCCTCTCAAACTCACAGAGATCACCCTGTCTGCCTCCTGAGTGCTGGGATTAAAGGTGTGTGCCACCACTGCCTGACCCAAAGTAAGCAATCATAACTGGTGAGTTTTTTCAATAATGAAAAGCTTATTCATTAGAATTCAAAATGCTCTCTTCTTCCTGACCATAGGACAAGTCCTGTTACAGTGTTATTGGTATAAGGAAGGTGATTTTTTTTTAAAGATTTAATTTAGTTTATGAGTGTTTGCCTCTGTGTACCACATGTATGCTTGCTACCTATGGGAGGTCAGAAAAGGGTGTTGGATTCCCTAAAACTAGAATTAAGGATGGTTTTGAACCAATGTGGGTGATGGGAACTAAACCTGGGCCTTCTTCAAAAGCAACAAGTGCTCTTAACCTCTGGTCTTTCTCTCCAACCTCCATTTTAGGAAACTTTTAGATTAGTTTAATGGCAACATTGTCTGTTCATGCTCCTGAGTTTTTGGTTTTCTGTTTTTAAAAATATTTTATAGTGATTTTCAAATTTAAAGTTATTTTGTTATTGTTAAGTATATGCCACAGCATGAGTTTCCTGTCTTGTGTTCCATGGCCTGTGTGTATGAAGGACACAAAACAGCTCCTGCCACCATGGAATCTGGGGATGGAACTCAGGTGGTTGGGCTGCATAGCTCTTACCCTCTTAGCTGTCCTTTCTGCTCTGTAGTGTGCTTTTTAGAGTTTGCCATTTTGATCTGAATTATTTAGGAGTATACTAGTACACTTAGGGGAACAATATTACCACTTAGTCACGTTCCTTTGCATTTGCCCATAAGTGGGGTGCTAGCTCAGCACAACTAGTAAAGAGTATGTTGTTTTTGTGAGTTCATTGTGTGTGTAACAATGCAAAGCCCCTAATCTAGCCACTGTTTTCAGGCAGTCTGCAGAGCTAAATAAACTGCGCCAGGACTGTGGGAGGCTGGTGAGTGAGCTAAATGAGAAGACAGGGAAGCTGCAGCAGGAGGGAGTTCAGAAGAAGAACGCAGAGCAAGCTGCTACCCAGCTGAAGGTGACGCCACCCTGCCTCTATTCCATTTTGTCAGTGTTATCCATGTCCAGCTTCATAACATGAATGTGTATGTGGAGTTCAGAAACTTAGGATGGAATTTAATGATACCCACGCTGTAGGGCTCTACTTCTTCCAAGTTATATATTGATAAAAGAATGTAGGCCTGGATTTGAAGCTAAAGACTGAAGATAATTAAAAATGAAATCAAGTGTTTGACACATAAGGGTAGAATTTTGTTTTATATATGGTGGTTAGAGTCTACACATGTAAGGCAAAAATTATTTTAGAAAAGAACCTTTAGCGTTACTTTGATCATCTATAACTTGAATTCCTTATTAGTTTCGATAGAACCCCTCCCAGCTTTGGAATTCCCCCAGCATTGGAATAGTTTGTTTTTCTCTTCTTTTGAACATGACACCAAAGTACTCCAGGGGCTTGCACTTGAGCCCATGGTGTACAAAAATCTTACTGTTTTCCCAATCCCAGAGAATGGTGGTTTGTGTGCTGAGGTGCTTATACTCTCAGGAGTTGTGGAAGGTTGCTCAAGCTGACTGAAGGATGAGCAGATTTATTCTCTCATATTACATGAATTCTGGAATGTGTTTTGAGGAGTGACAGCTACCCATTCCTCCTTTTACTGAGAAAAAAGATTTTTTTAAAAGAATGTATAGTTCAATTTATAGAGGTTATGTGCAATCTCACTGTTAGATCCTTCATCCATATTGATATGTAGTACACCCAGAGGCTGGTTCCAGACGTTTATATAATTACCTTTAGAAGTTGTATAACTTGAATTTTTTTTTTTTTAGGTTTTGATGAATCCTTTGTGAAAATGATCTTTCCTTTAATACTGGGTTTCCTGGGGGATTTACTGCTGACATGGATGAGGAAATGTGTTCTCTATAGATATGAATAAATAAGAAATGACATTACAACTAATAATCTTAGTTTTTTGTCATACATATATTTCTAAATAGGAATTTTAATATTGAGATTTAGTAATAAAGGTTCTAGCTTGTCTCCTAAAAGCTTATGGTTGGTCGTGCAGGTGGATGAGATAAGGACGCAGCAGCAGCCTCTGTCTTGATCTGACAGACATCGAGTATCTGAGATGTTGGAGACGGTGGATGTGCATAACAAATGCCCCCCCTTTTACAATTGAAATCTTGTCTGTTTGTGTTGACTTTCTTTTCCCCCTTTTTTCTTTCTCTCTTTAAATATCAAGGCTCAACTACAAGAAGCTGAGAGAAGGTGGGAAGAAGTTCAGAGCTACATCAGGAAGAGAACAGCAGAGCACGAGGCTGCACAGCAAGGTACATACTGGGAACTCCTGTCTCGTCTACCCGCAGAGAAGGATAATTGTCATTTAGTAGAGCCGAATAATAGTAGGTTTTGTCCTTTTGGATTGTCTTATCTTTTCACTATTTGTTAGGTATTTTAAAATGAGCAACCTTGTAGCTTTGTCTGCAATGCTGCTGCAGGAGAATGAACACCTGATAGGGCAGAAAAGCATGGTCATGACATCCGTTTTTTCCTGTGGTTTGCATTTGGTCTTGTCAGGATTCTTAGACTTGTGAAGAAACAAGTTGCTTTCTTGAATCAGTCTACTTTAATAGTTGTTAACTTTGTCTTCTCATTCATAATTTGATGCATTCATGTCTGCTGTTTTTAGTTCTGCCATTGCCTTTTGTCTTAGGGTTTTGTTGCTGTGACCAAAGTCAGCTTGGGGAGGAAAGGGTTTATTTCATCTTAGAGCTGTAGTCTATCATGTGGGGCAGTCAGGGTAGGAATTTAAGGCAAGAACTGATGCAGAGGCCATGAATGAACACTGCTTATTGGCTTGCTTCTCATGACGTCTTTTTCTTCGTTTTGGTTTTTTGAGACAGGGCTTCTCTGTGTAGGGCTGGCTATCCTGGAACTTGCTCTGTAGACCAGGCTGGCCTGCCTCTGTCTGCCTCCTGTGCCAGGATTAAAGATATGTGCCACCACCACCACCACCTTGTCTCAGTCTACCTTCTTATAGCACCCAGAACCACCAGCCCCATGGGGGCACCACCCTGGGCCCTTCCATACCAGTCATCAAATAAGAAAATGCCCTATGGGTTTGTCCGCAAGCCAGTCCTCTGGGAACAGTTGCTTGATTAAGATTTCTTTTTCCTAGGTGAATCCATCTTTGTTAGATAGACATGAAAACTAGCTAGCATATCTTTCATGCTTGAATATGGCTCCACATAGGATAGATAAGAGTTCTGACTTGTCAGGTCTTTGTTTTCCTCTGAATGTACACAAGATACTTTAAGACTTCTACTTTTATATAAAGTTGGTATTTCTGTTAAGATACTTACTTAAAAATTTAACATTTTATCATTAAAACACAGGAATCTTGCTAAGGCTGTCAGTATAAACCAAATAGCTATAGGGTAAAATGGCACTCTTTATTTAAAGATTTTCTTAGGTTTATCTTTTTTATTGTATGTATATGAGTATTTTGCATGTATGTATGTATGTGTATCATGTGCATGTATGCTTAGTGTCCAAAGAGGTGAGAAGAAGGCATGGGATCCCCTGGAGCTGGAGTTACAAATGGTTGTGAGCTGCTGTGTGCTGGAAACCAAACCTGGTCCTCTGTAAGAGCCACAAGTGCTCCTAACTCCTGAGCCACCCTCAGTCCCATAACTATGCTCTTTTACTTTTTATGATTTACCTCGCATTTTTGTTTAACTGTTGTGCTCTAACTGATCCTGTTGTTAGAGTCTCAGTATTTTACTCCATATTTTTAAACAAATGTAATCCTGATCCTTAGTATTCTTTTTTTGGTGTTTCTTTTTTAAAATAAACTTTATTATAAAAAACCTTGTAAATCAAACAGATGCAATTTTATATTTCAGTTAACTCAGAGTAGTTATTCCAGAGCTGAGGAGCTCTGATTACACTTTCACTATCAAATACATTTATATGCATTTATTCAACACCAAAAAACCCCTTGTACATGTGTGTATGTGCCACGATGGACATCTGGGTTGGTTTTGATTCTTTGCTATAGTGAGTAAAGCAACAATAAAGAATTGCTTCCTCTTGGCAGAAACTGACTTCTTGTTACAGAAAATAAAGTCTTAATCTCACTCCTCCCCTGTATCTCATTGTCCTGAACTCCTGATGGATTTTCGTGACATCAGGATTCATGTTTTTGTCAGCATGACAATAATGGAATGGTGATGTAGGATATTTGTTAAAACTGATTTGTTCCTTTGCTCTGTTTATTTCCTGAAGCTTATTATTACTTTGCTTTGCCCTTGCTTGATGCTATTTTATTTTAAAATTTTTGTCTAATGTTAAATATTTTTTAATCCACTGCCCCACAGCATCTTAGGTGATAGAGGCAGGCATTTGGGTTACATTTTCCTCATGGTCCTTCCTGGAGGTTGGTCTTCTGTAGTGCTTGTTACTTTCAGGTTCCTCCACAGCTGTCTTCCTAAGACTGCATCCTCTCTCCATTCTGTTTGGAGTCTGTGTCACTGCCACGGTCCCCTCCTTTCATTGAATAAAGCTTGGTTTTTTCACTAGCTGCATATGAGTATGCCTGGAAGTGTATTGACCTTCAGTAATCTGAAAACATCTTTACCGTATTGGATTGGTTTGACTGGAGGCTCAATTATTCTATTCATTCTAGACCTTTTTGTGATGAGTTGTAAGTCAGCAATAATTTCATCTACAGAATATTGACATCAAGAACTTAATGTTTTAACTGTTGGTAGTAAATATCTTGAGTAATAATCCCAGATATGTCCATTATATTTTAATTTTCAAGAGTTCTTTCTGAGTTATTGTTTCATAGATATGAGAACTTATCTTTCTTAATGGAGACACATGCTCATGTTTCTATCTGTGGTAATGTTCCCTCCGACCTGTGGACTTGTTTGTTCATCAGACAGGCCGATGGTTCTCATGCTGCCTACTATCTCCTCATTGATCTTTTTGATTTAGGGTGTTTCCCTTCCTCTTCCCTCCCAAGTTAGTGGTTGTGTTTCAATTTACTTTGTCCTCATTTATTGTAATTTTGTGTTAGGATGGCTTATATGTACTTTTTTTGGATAATTTTTTTTGGGGGGTGTTATCTGTGGGGAGGATGAAAGGCAAACAGAAAAGTTACCTTTCATTTCAGATTATTTAAATGGCATTTTAAATGTCAGCTTTTACATAGCAGATTTCTTTGGTGTCTTTCTGTGTAGCAAAGTTCAAGGAATTTACATGAAATTTGCTAGCATAATTATTTATATATCTCTGGGGTAAATATAAATAAAAAGTACTTTCAAGAACTGGTAGAATCATTTAAAAATTTTATATTCCATTTAGTTAATGTTTATTGAGCTTTGTGCCACGTCTTTGGGCACAGCTTTGGCTATAGAGGCAAGGCAATCTCTGACCCAGAACAACAACAGAAATTAGACAAGGCGGCTAGTGTTATACAAGGAAGGACGGCCTGCTGAGACTGCAGAAGGGAAGGGGAAGATCCGTGCAGGTGCTCCAGAGAAGGTGACACATACCAGGGATGGAAGGGGTGAAAGAAAGGCATTTTGTAAGATGTAGTATTTTTGTTTGCTACAGATTTACAAAGTAAATTTGTGGCCAAAGAAAATGAAGTTCAGAGTCTGCATAGTAAGCTCACAGACACCTTGGTATCAAAACAACAGTTGGAGCAAAGATTAATGCAGTTAATGGAATCAGAGCAAAAGAGGTTGAGCAAAGAAGAGTCTTTGCAAATTCAAGTTCAGGTATTTGTTTTTCTTTATTTAAAAATAAGGGGGGTGTATTTATTTGTTTACATGTGTAACAGTAATAAAGAAAGATCATGAATTTGAGAGAGAGGGAGAGAAGCCATTGGAGAGGTTGGGGGAATGGTATAATTATATTTTAATTTAAAAATTGCAAAAAAGAAAACATAAAACTTATGAATACATTATATTCAAATAAACTTTCGTTTCAATGTCTAAATCATTAAGAAAATGGAATTAGGATAAATGTGATATGTCTTAATTCTAAATAGTGATAAATAATTAACATTTAATCTTTGAGCATTTGTTTAAAGATGAGCTCATCCACTTCCTTAGGACTTATTGTGATAGTATCAGGGACAGTAAAACAGCCTAGATGTCTTCCTTGTAAATTAACAAAATGAAATACTTAACTGCTTTAAATAAAGACAGTTTAAAGATAAACCAAGAACATGTAAATCATTGTGTTCATGTGCACTTGGATATTTATTAATAACACATTTGTCCCCTCTTTTTTTTTCTGTTGATGAAAAGGATATTTTGGAACAAAATGAGGCTTTGAAAGCTCAGATTCAGCAGTTTCATTCCCAGATAGCTGCCCAGGTAATGGTGCACTTTTACTTGCTTGCCGTTAATCCTAGCTCTCCAGCTGTTTGAACAATTATCTGAATACCTGTGTAGTGCAGACTTCAGTAATTGGGAGAAGAGTCAGTGAATCAGTATGTAGTGGCCCGCGTTTCAGACATTTAGTGCTTGGGAAGCACTAAGAACCCAAAATCTGTATAATTAGAAGGATTAGGTGAAAGCACTCTCCCCTGGGAAAAATGCTCCGAACTCTGTCACAAAGCAAAAGAGATAGCCAAGTGGAGCCTAGAGTAGGGACTGATGTGTTGATTGATGTACTGCCACAGCATAGTTACTTAGCCTTAAGAATCTCACAGATGACAGAGGGCAGCTGTGTCAGCTACAGCTCCCAAAATGTATTTGCAGAAGACCCAATATAAAATGTGTGCTTCAGTTTAGTTAATGGTAAACACTGCACAGGTTTTTTTTTTTAAAAATTAATTAATGGTATGGTAAGACCTGTGATTTGACATCATTGCTCCATGCTTTGATTGATTAATAGATCAGCTTTGGAATATAAATGATAAAACATTTAGAAAAAGTACAAGTTTCCACAAATACACATACTATAAATTTCAGTTCAACTTTTAAATTATCAAAATTGTTTGTAGCAACAAGTACTTGAAATTTGAGTCTTAGGTTGGAGAGGTGGCTCAGCAGTAGAATGTGCCTGCTGCTGTTCGAGAGGATCAGAGTTCAGTTCCCAGCACCCGTACTAGGCAATTCACAACTGCCTGTAACACCAACTCCAGGGGACCTAATGGCCCCCTCCATCATCTGAGCGCATTTGTCATGCCCCCCCCACCTTACAATATTCAAAATAAAAACAAATCTTTAAAAAAGAAATTTGACTCTTATGTTAAAAATGATTTAAAAGTGTCTTTTAGAGTTCAAACTCCAAAGTTTTTTTGTACATAAATATATTTTTCTGAATTGCTTTCTTATAGAGGTGATAGTTTAAAATTCACTGAGGTTGGATTGACATCTTTATCATCGGCTGGCCGACTTGGTCAGAAATGTTAGCGAGTGCTGAGAACCGTTAGCAGGTGAAGGGGAGCACGTGCTTCCTTGCCATTGTCTTAATCATTTCAGGAGACTTTGCTGAGGAAGAGATGCACAGGGGTAGAGATGGCCTTTGTGAATGGACCTGTGCCTTATGTACTTGTTGTGTGTCACTTTTATAGTTCCCAGGCCTGCCCACTTGCTTAAATCTTAATATTCTGTGATGTGGTGTGTAATTTTCTAATACTGGCTGTTGGTGATCAGATGTGCTTTCAGAATGATGGCTACTCACCATAAGCCAGATATGTCTTTAACAACTTTATATGTTAATTTCTCTCTTTTTTTTTTAAAGCTCTGTTGTGATTATTATTGTACAGCTTTTAAGCTTTTTCTCAATTGGTCTTATGTTGATAATGTTTTTCTTTCTCAGACCTCCGCTTCAGTTCTAGCAGAAGAATTACATAAAGTGTAAGCCTGCATTCCACACTTCTCCTATAATTGTGTCATAGCGACTAACATACCTGTTTGATACAATTCAGAATTAACTTCATACTCTCATCTGTTTGAAAAATTACTCTAAACTCTGTTTTGCTCTTTTCTGTTAGCCTGTGTTTGTTTAGTCTCCAAACATTGCATGTTTTTGTTTTTATTGTAGAAAGAGCCCTGCAAATGTTCCTTTATTTGGGATATTGGTGATTAGAAGAGGCAATTGTGTTTTCAGAGTAGTGGAACAAAGTTAGTGCTTGTTGTGGCACTTCTGCATCTAGCCCTGTGACAGTAGCCTGTACACCAGGATATGCATTGTTTTCTGGTGTATAACTGCAGATACGGCTCAGTTGTTTGCATGTGGTCTATAATCTGGGTTTGATGCCAGACTTCTTAATGTAAATTAACTTCTTTGACTCAAGTTTAAAACAGTGGATCTTTCTATGTATCCATCTGTGTATCTATGATTTGAGGCCTCATTCTGTAGCCCAGGCTGGCCTTGAATTTGTGCTGATCCTCCTGCCTTAGCCTCTTGAGTACAGGTGTGAACCATCATCCTGCTATGAAAAAGGACTATTTTGGACTGCAGGAATACCTTCACAAAAAGGCTCTCACTGTCAAGCCTGATGACTCAAATTTTATCCTCTGGTCTCACATGCTGGAGGGAGGAAGCAGACTTTCACAAGTTGTCTTTTGCCACATGCATGCATGCACACACACACACACACACTGTCTTCTGTCACACACGCATGTGCACGCACCCACACACTGTGTCTTCTGTCACACACAGACACAATCTTCTGTCACACACGCACTCAGACACACACACACACACTGTCTTCTGTCATGCACACACACGCACACTGTTTCTGACGCATGCACATGTACATACACACTGTCTTCTGTCACGCACGCACACACATGCACACACACACTGTCTTACACATGCACACACATTGTCTTCTGTCATGCATGCACGCACACACACACTGTCTTCTGTCACACATGCACTCATGCACACATGCGTGCGCACACACATTGTCTTCTGTCACACATGCACGCACGCTTGATATTTTAGGGTGCTATGCTTTGTGACAGTTACTCGTAGGCTAAGTAGAGTCTGTAGAAAGAGAAACTACAATGATATGAAACTTAAGATTATTCTTTCTAGGTAATTCTCAATCCTTTGGTAATGCTTATTAAAAGCACAAATGTATTTCCTTTTTGAAGGATTGCAGAAAAGGACAAGCAGCTAAAGCAGACTGAAGATTCGTTAGCAAGTGAACATGACCACTTAGCAAGCAAAGAGGAGGAGCTCAAGGTACAGTAACTCAGCTTCTGCTGCAGTATTTTATAGGACTCAGATTGAAGACTGTAGTCAGTATATGTTTATAAAGGATGACAAAGGCTCTGGAATGCATCACAAAGTGCTTCTTATTTCTGAGCTATAAATACTTTAGCTCTAAGAGGAAAAACCCAAAAGGTTTTACTCAGATGATGCATTTCATAACAATTTCAGAAATTTGGCAAGTAACAGAAATTGATGATGTTTCTTTTTGTTTTAGGAAATTTGTAATTTGAAACTTTTGCCTAACACTTAAAGTAGGACAGATATGCTGCCACAAGTTTAAAGTAAATTTTATCAAACTCTTTTAATACTGTATACTTTTCTCTTGCTCTAGGATATACAGAATATGAATTTCTTATTAAAAGCTGAAGTGCAGAAATTGCAGTCCCTGGCTAATGAGCAGGTAGATTGATTTTGCTTATTTACCTCTGAAGAATTTTGACTTGTCTTTTCTTGTTTGTTTGAGGCTGTGAGCCCAGCTTTCTGTGTATAAATACTGTCTATAATGGTTACTTATGTTTGGCTTTGGGATGTATTATTGAGATCCTCTGCACAGACCACCTAGATGTCACCTATTTGTATTGGAATGTTCATATGATAGAATGAATTCATCATTTCTGAGATAGAAGAGATTGTTAAAAGAGTCTTAATGTATTGCTTGCTTTAGTATTTTCCTTTTAATATATAAAAATGAAACTTTTTATTAGGAAAAATTGACCTCTGAGAAGTAAAAACTAATGGACAATAATAAGACAAAGAAGCACATAGTATTGTTATCTTTAATCCAAATGTTTGGAAGTAACAGTTTTTGTATGGATAGATGAATAGTTTTATGGTTTTCTCAGAAATGATATGGTTTTCCCTTCATTCTGCACACAGGCCGCTGCAGTGCACGAGGTAGAGAAGATGCAGAAGAGGTGAGTGCTGCGTTCTGTGCAGAGAAACTGGTGCTTACGCCCATGTGCTGCACCGCTTCACCTGAGGCTGACCGGCTGAGCTGGTCGTAACTGATGCTCTTCTCCTTGTAGTATCCATGTAAAGGATGACAAAATACGAGTGCTTGAAGAGCAGCTGCAGCGTCAGATTGCAAGCAAAATGGAGGAACTTAAGGTGTGTGATTAAGCTTGTGAACTCAGCTTTCTCAGAACAACTTCATATGAGTATAGTTATAATGACTAAAAATGCCATTTATTAACATGGTCATTTGGAAACATTTTTTCCTTAGTTTATTTGGTGACTTAGTGTTTTTTTTTCTTTTTTTTTTTTTTGG